>JANZLQ010000253.1:0-12502 GCA_026212715.1 Elanus axillaris | reverse complement strand
ATTAGTGAATGATCTCTCCTGTCCTTATCTTGACCCACAAGCCCTTTGTTATTTTTTTTTTTCTCTCCCCTGTCCAGTGAAGAGGGGGGGGAGTGATAGAACGGCTTTGGTGGGCTCCTGGCGTCCAGCCATGGTCAACCCACCACACCCTCACAAAGTGAAGATAGGACTTTGAATCTGTAAATTTCTCTGGTACATTTCAAAATCAGTTGTTCATATTTCATACACTCATATTTCATACATATCATAGAAATGTAACCTGTAAGGCACTTTCTAGTCCTTCATCTATTTCCCTACTCGGAGACATTTCATCTGCTCTTTCAAAATTCCAGTAAACACAGTTCTTGATTCCTCATATGCCAGTGCTAATCCTAATATTGGAAGATATTTTTATGATGTACATTTATCAATCTGTTTAGCAATCATTACAGTACTCACATAAGCGTATGCTTACATAAATACGCACACAGGTCCACATATTCAGTGTAAGATATTGTACGTAAAAATGTTCATGTTTAAAAAATATGTGAGCATGAATTTTCTTTCGCAAGACAGATTTGCTAAAAGTTTGCAGATTTACCAGCACTTTGTAACTTTATAATTCAAACCTGAATTATTAAAAAAAATAAAAAAGATGTTGCCTATCTCTAATATTTTTCTGTTCTTTTCCTGTCTTTTTATTTCTACTTCAGTATTACAACACAAATATCGTTACACAAAACACTAGCCTGAATCCTCTTAATTCCCTTGCCAAAATTGTGCTGAGTAATCCATTTCCAACATTTAAGTGTCATCCTAAATCCTAATTCAAGCACAGCTGCTTTTTTGTACTGAAAAATACAGACTCAAATGTTCACACAAGGACATGATTTATCTTAATGATGGCATACTTGATGCATTACTGTACAGCACACAGGGGGCAGCAGCCCCACTGCTAGCTGATATATAACTTCAGAGTCACAGGGAACACAGACCTTGCAAGCTAGAGAACAGCAGACAGATAACAGGGCAGGAAATATTTCACAGGTCAGTGTCAATAAACTGACACTGGCCTGTGGTCTGAATTGCGTATCTCCAGGTAGAACCATAATAAAGAGCACATAAAGCTTTCCTTTTTTACTGAGCACACAAAGGGGAAAACTAAAGAAACGTCAGCTAGATGGATTAAGTGAATAACTGTCTTTTAATTACATTTTTTGCCAAAGGTAGAGATGCTATTTAGGAAAAAAAATGTGAAACTACAGCACATGGAAGGGGAAAGAGAAGAATAAGATACACCCAGCTGGCATAAATGAACATAAATGAAATTAAGTTGCCTGAACAGCAGGAAATACAATTTGTGCCAGAAACTGTCAGACTGATCTCATCCATCTTTCAAACAAGGCTATCAATCACTGCCTCATCCCTGTCTTCAGCATGGTTTTTTCTTACCTCCAGCTGGCTGTACTTCAGCAGTGGAGGCATGTTAGCTCAAATGCATTGATTCTCTTTGCTCGTCTTTTATTCTTCAGGATTTCAGCTATTTCTGCCGATCCTGGAAATGTATTTTTCTGCCTATATAATTGAGCAATAAGCAGATCATGGGCAGAAATGGAGGCTGCAGTGCTTAGTAAACACAGCCATGGACTGACACTCATAAAGTCTGGATTTTGTTCCTACCTCCGCAGTGGACATTGAAAATTTATCTTTCTGTGCTTAACTTTCCTCTGTCTGCAAGATCCCCAGTTATATGGTGAAGCCTTCTTTATTATTTATTAATTTCTTTCTTGTGATCTATATATTTCACATGTGTTCATATATGTCATACTTACAACAGTCAAAGGCTTAGTCTTCCATGCCACGTATTTCAGGTTTCTGTAATCTGGGAAGAGGCAAGGGGTGTTTCTTTAGAAAAAATGAAGTGTTTCATTACAGTGCATGTGCATACAATGTGCAATTGTATGGCTCTCCTCTGTTCAGGATCTTAAATTATCGGCCTATAATACAAGAGTTAGCATCAGGGAGCACCGACAGCTTGCTGCTCCAAAGGGAAGGCAAACTGGGAGCCAGGAGTGACAGCAATGCAGTGGCCTCACTGACAAGGACACAGCACCAAAGCACCCAGACAAGAGCAGAGCAGAGCAGTAACCAGGGTCAGCTAACTGGCCAGGGATTGCCAGGCAAATTCACAGTGACGACGTAGGTCTGAAGCCAAGCCAGGGGCTGCTGTCAGCGTCCTGGTCCGGATCAGCAGGGTCCATGGCAAGCAGAGGCAGGGATGCAATGAAGCTCATTGGGACCTTGGTGGAACAGCTCAGGATAAACACAGCTCCTGAATGAGAGGGGGCCAGCCCCTGCCAGGGCTTCTCAAACAGCCCTGTATCCAACAGCACCAAGGCCAGATAGTTGCTCTGTTAGAGCTGGCCTTGAGCCCTCTCTGCCGAGTCCCCAGGGTGATGGCAGAATTCACTCAGGGTTTGGGCATTTAGTAGGTAAGTAATGTAGTTATAGCCTACTTGAATTCGTCTCCGGAATATATTTCATTGCGTAGGTATGTGATCGTCTGTATTGAACAGCATACAGTGAAATAACTGGAACAACTTGCATAGTGAGTTTTAGATAAGCGTTACTCAAGTTACTGCTAAAAAGAATGGCAGACTCTGACTTCTCTTTTTCTGTTTCAAATACTTTTAGAGCTGCGTAATTTTCATGGAGTTCTTTGTGACAAAAAGTGGCAAACACCAAGACCTTCAAGATATTTCTTCATCAAATATAATTTTCAGAAAAATATCTATTGATTCATAACCAATAATGACTCAACCCCAGAAGTCATTAGTAAATCAATTCAGGAAGATTACCTTTGACTTTAATAGTAATTCCATGCATGAATGGTCTAAATGATCAGTCTGGCAAGATATCATGTTTGTTTACCATTTAGAAACTCCTATATGACTAACAGCTATGATTTATGAAATAGCTTCAGCAGCTTTCTGCCACTATGCCTAATATTTCAGTTGCTCTGATTACACCAAATGAATTTCTGGATTCTAAATTGTTATGCATTTTGCTATGATGTAGAACCTTCAAAGCTAATTACCTTAAATTCAGAGCATGGATGATATTGACACATCATTTTTCAAATGGGTAGATTTTCTTAAAACTGCACTTCATCAGAGATCCTGGACAGCAGGACATTGATAATAGCAATGCTGTAAAAAAGACATATTGCTTACAGAAAGCACTTTCACTGTGCTTTGTTAGGTGAAAACACTTGAGCTGAAGTAAGAATATTGTGAAACTGTCTGTTTTGTACACATAGTAACTACTTCCAGATACAATTTTATCATCACTACGCAATGTATGGAAAGCTGGAACTACCACCTAGAGCTTTCTTTCAGGTCTCAGGTATCAGAACAATGACACCACAGCAATGTACATCAAGGAAATAGTACCACTGAGTGTATTTTGCAGACTGATAGTCAGAAATTAATGAATAAAGAAACATTCAATATTATTGATGGGATGTCTCAAACCAAGAGCATGGAAGTTGTTCTTCTCTGATGTCAGTAGCTTATGATGACTATTGACTTACCTTTTTGATTTAAGGAAGACTACACTGCTAATGCATTTTTCAGAACCTTTTTAATATTTGATCAAGAATAAAGTAGATTATACATCATACTTACTTGGAACAGTGCAGCAAGATGCAAATGCTGAACAAAAAGTCAGTGAAATTTTTGATTGCTGTTAAAACAGAGATTGCAATTGTAATGATCCTTCAGATTTCCACTATGAATTGGGAAGACTACATATATTTCTGTTTTATGGGACTCTAATTAAGATATCATCAATTATAAATGGACAGAAGATGTCAAAATACACCCTATTGTCTCCTCACCTACTCTGTGCCCTGCAAAAGCTGCAAAGAAAGTGGACAGCCTCTAACACAGAATTTAAGCTTGTGGCAGGAACAAAACCATGACTAAATATATGTTAAATGTGTGTTTAATGACTGAGGGTGCATTGTAGCATCACCCTTTGTATCACATTAGTAAAATGTATATGGTATGGATTCTTGTGAGGGAAGGGAATAGCTTTCACCAACTTGAACAGCTATGAAAAAATGTAACAGCAATGGTTTCACCTACATTATTTTTAGATAAAACGTATTACGTAAATGTAAACTGGCATTGTTACAGTCATGTGAGCTAGCAGAATTAGATTTATTCTCAGCATATGCATTTCCTTGCACCCAGCAATTTCACAAATGCTGCCAGATTAAGTCTTAGTTTTACAGCCTTTGCCTATTAAATTTGTTTCCTTGTATGCAGCGGACAAACAAGAAACAGTCATTCATGACTGTGAAGAAGATTTAATCACTTTTATTCAGGTGCAGTAGCCTAACTTCACCAAAGCATGCAAATTGGTTTAGATGCAAATCACTGTGATTTTAAAATTGCAAGTAAACCATATGATTTTCAAAGGTATCAACCAATCTTGTTATATAATAAAGTATCTTCAAAGATGTTCATGGCTCTTGCAAAATAAAACTAACTCACATTTTTCTGTACTTTATGCTTTTTTCTGTACTTTACAATTTATTCAAAGTCTTAATTTGGTAATGATAAAATGGTAAAATTTTAATACTACTATTCCTCTTTTGATTTTTTCTCACCTGAGAATTGATACAGTTTCTTGTTTCCCCCTTAAGCACCACTTTGTTGTCTGTTGTTATCATTTGCAGGATAAAACAAAGATGTAGACTTACTACAGGACTGCATCAGGAATCTCACTGACAACTCAAATGACAGTGTTATTATACAAATACAAAGAATAAAAAAATTGAATGCTAAAATGAATGTCCAAAGAGATCACCAGTGGTGAAGATCTCGATCCTTATGCAATGGAAATCCTCACTAAGACGTAGTTGTCCATATTAGAACAATTTAAGTAACTGGATTGTTGTATTTCTTAAGAGGAATGTAAAGTTAAAATAAGCATGTAAAATAATGTTCCCTGACAAAACAGAGATATTGTAACTCACTCTTAAAGTAAAAGAAAATAATATTTAAGTGTCTCAAATTTATTCTATCATTAATATATGAGAACACATGGCTTGTATTTAAGCCAAGGTAACATTGTTGGACTGAACTCAGTCAAAAAAAGGGCTTTGCAATGATACATTTTCACACTATGATCCCTCTTGTCCAAAAAAGTTGATGAAGTCTAATCCCCAAAATATCAAAGTCAGTGTGAGTCCTTCCACCGTATTGTTCACAGTTAAAAGTGCATTATTTGTCCTTTGTGCTTCTTGGCCATGTAATTCAGTATTCATCTAAAGGTAAGCATGAGCCGTTTCACAGAACATATCTAAATACAAGCATGAACAGTCCCACAAAACTCAGTGGCATGTCCTTATTGAACTGGAGTCTGAGGGAATCCATGGGTCTTGAATTTATAATCTACTTTTTGGCAAAAGAATTTCATGAGATAGCTCCTATGATGGTATACTGCAATTACAATTTCCATGCAAAGTAGCATGAATATTTAGAATATGTTATCATAAGCTTCTATTTGGAAGTTCTCAAATAATGCATCTGTATACCATACATCTGTTACTTCTACATGAATCTAAGTTTGATCTGCAACATCCAGTTCTTTTTCTAACAGCTTCAAAATCAACTTTCTAGAATATCATACATGTTAAATGAATGGGACCACCAGAATTTTAGACAGAATTGTGCCAAAAGTCAACAGATATCCTTCAATTGTCCTACCAAAATTTACAGTATAGAAAGAAGAAAGCTATTGAAGACAGTAAAAAAGAAATTAATATGGTACATAAGTCTGTCTTTGACTGTTGGGTTGTTTTTTTGGTTACAGCACTTACTAATTGCTTATCCATACTGGTATTTACTGTAGTTTTTAGAATTTAACGGCATTGATAGACAGGAGTATAGAGTGGGTATATATTTATCTGAGTAAAGTGAAATACAGCAAAGTTAAGTAGAAAAAGCTCTGTAATATGAAAATGTCTCCCTATCTTAAGTTGAAGTTCTTACACTTGATTTTAATGAAACGGCTTTTCCTTCTGTACGTATGTCTATTTAGGTTAATACTCAGCTGATTAGCTTCTTTAAAATTTAGTTTTGCAGAAGGACTCCAAGTATGCCTTTAGAAACTCTTAGTACAGTTATCCTAATTCGTTTTATTACAAATTCAAAAGCAACAATCACAGCATGAGTACAAGGATCTTGATTTTTGACCCTAATGGAAAATTCCAGTGAAATCCAGCAGAAAGTTGTACGGTATTTTTAAACTCTCCAATAATATGTACTTCAGCCTACCACTGCTGTAATTAAACAACACTGAAGACTATGATTAAAAAGTAGACAGAACACATTTTCTAATCTGCTAATGAGTCAAAAACTGTACACCGTTCTAACCACGAAGCAATAAATCAATAATTCTGAGCAAAGTCTTGCAGTTCTGGGCTAAATGTAGAACCCTGGGGAGTTCTCTTATACTTCTCAACGGGTGAGAATTTACTGATTTTCTATTTAAAACGTCAGCTGTTGTAAAGCTATTCTTAAAGTAACAGATATTAAGTAATCTCTTCAGGTCTTTCTGGGAAATTTTTTTAGCAACATCTTTACTCATTCCTGGGCTTCTGTTCAGTTTTGCCTAGATTGACGTGCTTTGCTTTTTAGAACCTGAACATGTGTTGAAATCATGTAATGGCTGCGATTTTTTTCCCCTCACTTCTTTTTACAGAAAAAAGAATGGAGAGGAGGGCTTGCTTATGGTAAGACTTTCATAGCAATGTGTGCTTTGATATGCATTAGAGAAAGCAAGACGCCCAGCTTGCACTTGTAATAGGAGTCAAATTTGGTCATATTTTTCAAGTTAGTTCCTGGTTAGCGTAATTTACAAGAATAATGCAGCTATTGTTCTCTTCTAAGGAAATGAGACTCTACACATTCTATGCCAATACAGAGTATTCCATGGTAACTCTGTACTACAGGACTTTGGGACTTTATAACACTCAGGTTACTAATTGGGTATTTTGTAATAGTTAGCCAAGTGAATTGAAAATTATCTCTTTATACAGGCTTGGGCTGTTCCTGGAGGTGTTACCCTCCTTATTTTGAAATGTTATTAAAAAAAATTCAGAATCCTCCTTTAAAACTGGAAGCTACCCGAAATCCTTGCATTTATTATTCATCTTTTCAGGTGGAATTCTAGCAGCTATTCAGTCTTTCTAGGTTATGTTTCCTTGTACTTTACTTCACCTCAACAGCCTTTATTTATAACCTGAACTCTCACCTGTTAACAGAGGCTCTTTTTCTTGTATTTTATATTCCTTGAGACTTACAACCCTGCCCTAGATTAAAGAAAATAAAAAGAGGAGGCTAGAAATGCCACACTATATTTTTATGTTCTGTCCATTGACATTTGCTGCTTCTTCTTTTATGGCTTTATAATCTTCCCATCTATCTTTCAGTTTTCCTTGCTGAAGTTCGAAAGTAGATTTACTACATGAGCCTGGCAGTCTTGTACCACTTTGCTCACCAGCATTGCCTACCATGCTGCCGCTGGTCAGGGAAAGTTCGCGTTCTCCAGAACTATTTCTTTGGATAAACATGCCATTGCTGCTTGCTCATTGTTTCTCTACTCTTTCCAAGTACCACTGATCTTGCTATGCAGTCAGCCTGTTTATTGTTTGTTTTTTTTAAATCCCAAGACATTAGGTGTCTAACACAACATTTACTAAAATACTGACACAGTTTGTCCTATTAGTGTATAAGGAGATTATACAAGCATTCATAGTTCTCCCTAAAGACAAGAGGACTTACTATTAATGTCTTCAGTATTAATGAGAAAAATACAGTTAAACAACCCATCATGCTTCTTTCTGCTTACAGATAAATCACATCTCTATGGTTTCATCATTATACTTAGTGATTCAGTTGCAGCAAAGTAGTCCTCACACAGTGAACTGCAGTGCTATTGAATAGCTGCAAATAATTGCGACATAGCTTTGTTATATGCTCCATCAATATCATTATGTAATCTTTGACAAAAGTAAAAGCTATGACATTTGTTGGAATTACGCTTCATAATCACCATGTTCCTAAAACCAGTCAATTGTTACACTGGGGTGTCATCAGAACAACTTGTGTAATGCAATAACACAGCTGATGACAGATCTGCAGTGTTCATAGGTCCTTCAGTTTGGATGGGGAGTTATTTGAGGGGATTGTTTTTTTTTTAGTTTAGAGGATTTTTGGTACCTGTAAATTTCAGTAGTTCCTACCTGCAGCACCAAATAGCTTTTACAAAACATTTTAGAAAGTTGAATCAGAGAAAAAGTAAAAAAAAAAAAAAGTCCTCTTCATGAAGCTTTTTAAACTTCAAGTTGAAAGCTTCCAAGCCAATAGTAAGTGACTTTGAAGCTTCAGAAAGCACTTTTTCCCCTTCTTCATTCACATCTGTGTATAACTGAAGTGCACACCTATGGTTCCCTTTTACTTATTTTAAAAGCTTACTTAGAACTTTTAATTAGTCCCTACTAAGCCTTCTTGTTACTGATAGAAAGGCTTGAAAGGCTTGAGAGGAGGTGCTTTTCTCCCCACCCTCCAAAGTGCAGGCGTGACAGATAAACGCTACCAAAGTCCCAGACACCACGACAGTGCTGCTCATTGCTACTAATCTGGCTGCAGGGTTGTTTCCTAACACTAATCTCTCCTGTGTTCAGCCAAAGCACTGATATACTGTCACTGTGTAATATAAAACAGGTAAGCAAAGTTAAAATTTTCTATAGAGAGATGACAGCTTGTTTAGCTGAGGTGTTGGCAAAGTTGTAACATTTTACTGAAAACATTAGGGTTTTAATTACTCTTTTTTTCAAGCAACAGCCTATAAAAAACCATGATATAATAGAAAAACTGTATAGTATCTATAACCCTGCGTCAGAACTTTACAAAAGATTAACATCTTTGACTCTTTAGAAAACAGAGATGTTCCCCTCTGCCCAGAGATTCAGTAGCTGCAGAAAAGTATAGTTAACTATGGCATTTTAACATAAATTAATTTTCTACAATACAATATTAACTGGATCTCTATAAGTGATAGTATTCACAGCCCTTTGAGAATAGCTAGGGGAATACCTTCATAAAACTGTTCTCCATTTCTTTAATCCCTTCGTAAGCCATCAGTTAAGCCTGCACTAAACAATCACAGTAAACCTCTAAATCCTGGGAAACTTGCCCACTTTTGAATACAAAGCACAACTTAATAAACTCTTGCTTCCTGATAATTCCTAAAAGACAATATAAAATAAATATTTAAAAGATAATTCCCTCCAGTTAATTTCAAATAGTTCTCCCATCTCTAAAGCAAACCCATTTTCTCACCATCAGACTAATATTTTCTTTTGGGGATGTGCTATTTTTAAGGATTGAGCTGCTGATATCTGGAAATACTTTCCCTGCTTCACTGTAATTTTTTTTTTGTAGGATATATTTTTTTAAGTAAATTGCAATTTTTTTTTTATATTCAGTTGAATTAGAAGTTCACAAAAAAATATTAGATGCTTAGCATTTGAACTTCCTGGGCAGTTGTTATTTCCACCCCTGTCAGATATTATTGGTTCTTCTGTTTCATTCAGAATAAGGCTTGAAGAAACCTTTACAGTTTGAAAATATATGGAAGAAATATACTGAATGAACTATGAGATCCACAAAAATCTGAATATATGTTTTAAAAAAATCTAAACTCACATTTAATAAAAGTACTGGTTTAACATCACATGATACCAGTAAAACTTCAAGCAATAACAGAAAGCCTCAGAATCTCACTTTCTATAAATTATTATTCATTAATATAAACAAAATTTAAAAATTATATAAGATTGAATATTTTATTTTCCTTCTCTTTTTTCAGTATTAGCACATAATAACTTTTAATTGAAGCAGCCTCTCATTGCTTCAAACATGAACAAAGAAGGCATTCCCTTAATCAGGGTAATGTGACAGAAGAATGTGAATTCAGCAAGATCACATATAACTGAAAATTATTTTATGTTTCAAAAAATCAGCTTGCAATTTTGATATCTCCTCTATATTGTCCTTCTATGTGCAACATTTTAAGGAAAACAAGGGTTCATTAAATTTTATGACTAAATAATTTAATTGTCTTTTAAGGAAGACAAAATAGTTTCCTGTTTTGGACAATATTACTATCATTATTTGTTCCCGTGTTAAGAGTTCAGTGAGGTGTTTTCATTCCTCTGCTTCCTCACTCTGTCAGGATGACACCATCCTATACACAGGATTATCTTAATGGGTACTGTGGTGACCATATTTAGATTTTCCTGTGCATGGAGTTTATTGTGCACACATGTCATTGCATAGTTACATTCTTAAAGATATGAATGCCAATAGGACTCATTTTCTTCATTGTTCAAGATTTAACCACAAATGCAATGAATCAAGTTATCTTTTCAAGTAGATACTGTGCACGTTTGTTGCTGTACTCTTTTTCTTCTAGTGAAAACATTTCTGAGCCAAAGCCTACTGATATGTATAAAAGTACAAACTGAAATTTAACTAGAAAACTTTCTCTAAACTTATATTTTTTTCATCCATTAAAATGCAGCTGGGCACTGTATAGTAAACAAACACAAACAGGAAACCCAACGAGGTTGCAAATGAAGCATGGAATTGTTTGACAATGCCACAATTAACAATTTTCATCAATATTTATACGTGCATCTTTGTCCGTCCTCCTTCTCTGAGCCACAGTTCAGCACCTTCTGTGAAGTACTTGTCTTTACAACATATCCCAATTTGGCTCATCCCTACTAGCTTTATCAGCCCTCATCCCTGCACACCTCCTTTTCTCTACCAATGTGAGACTGCATCTCTTCAGTCTCTCCATCATTCATATTTAAGGTCATCTCTTCTCTTAGTCAAGCACCACTGTAGGAAAGGCCAAGAACAAAGCAAATCCCCTCATTTCCTACTTCAGCACTATTGTAGCCACTTGCATACCCCATTCCACTGTCAGAATTTCCTGAGGAGAAGAGCTGCCATGCAAATTTTGCTTTGTTCCCATTTTTAGGGATGGCTCATATTCAGGCTTACCTCTGTACAGCATATCTGTAGGACCTACGCACAGTACACAAGCCACTACCGGGCATAATTAAAGTGAAGTTTTCAGAGGTAGCAAATTAAGTACAAGTTTCACAGAGGAGCAGAATTTCACCCCGTCCTTCTAAACAAGACAGCTTGCAGATTTTCTTGTCCATGCTACAAAGCTGTATATAGTTCTTTAAAATGGAATAGAATATTCTTGGTCTTCTTTCAGATGAAAAACAATGTGATTTCCTTAAACTAATTAGAAGAAACCTTTTGATCATTTTGCTGAAGCTTTCCAGAAAGCTAGCCTAAGGAAAAAAAAATCAGCCTTCAAATTCTCCCAAACAATCACATTTTGGCAGTCTTGTAAATAGTTTATAAACAACTGAATCACTTTTCTAATAAAGCAGTCTTGTTTTGCCTTGCTTATAGGCAATTGCTATAATTTTAATTAGATATATATGTGTATGATTTATCTATCATGTATGCTGTATGTTTATGGTTTTTAAAACAAGACTAAGTGATCCTGTAATATATACAGAACACCAGAGTTTTTCTTTGATCTTTCTTTGTAGTTGATTTCCTTTAAACTCTGTATCATCTTAATAATTTTAGTCTTACCAATTATACAACACTTTAAATCTGCAAAACAAATACAGAAAATTGTAATGTTTTTTCTATATACTAACAGCCAAGTCTGCAGTCATCTATTCTTTGATCAAGGACAATAGGAAGGAAAGTATTAAAAAAGTTTCTTGCAATATCACCACTGAAGCTGTGAGCCAGATTCTGCCAAAAGTTCTGGGGGTGTTAACGAGCTCTGAAAACAGAACTGCTGTTCCTAGTCTCTTTAGAAGGATAGACTGCTTGAAGCTATCAAGGTATATGTTATTAACTAGGGGGGGGGGCAGGACAGACGGACAGGGAAAAGATCACTCACTAATTAGAATCACAGGCAAAACAGACTTGACTTAGGAAAATTAATTTATTACCAATCAAATGAGAACAAGGTAATGAGAAATAAAACCAAATCTTAAAACACCTTCGCCCCACTCTTCCCTTCTTCCCGGGCACAACTTCACTCCCAATTTTCTCCACCTCGTCCGCCCTCAGAGGCACAGGGGGATGGGGAATGGGGGTTGCGGTCAGTTCATCACACCTTGTCTCTGCCGATCCTTCCTCCTCGGGGGGAGGACTCCTCACTCTTCCCCTGCTCCACTGTGGGGTCCTTCCCATGGGCTGCAGTCCTCCACCAACTTCTCCAATATGAGTCTTTCCCATGGGCTGCAGTTCTTCACAATCTGCTCCAGCGTGGGTCCTTCCCACAGGCTGCAGTCCTTCAGGCACAGACTGCTCCAGCGTGGGTCCCCCACGGGGTCACA
>JANZLQ010000252.1:0-12502 GCA_026212715.1 Elanus axillaris | reverse complement strand
AATTACCGACACTGTTTGCAGTACATATCCAAAACACAGCCCCAAACCAGACACTATGAAGAAAATTAACTCTATCCAGTCAAAACCAGCACAATGAGGTATTTCAGATAGCTGTAAAGAATGAATTTATCTGTGCATAAAGTGACCTTGATGACAGGATCAATGACTGGAAGAAGGAAAAGGAGAAATCAAAAGAAAATTTAAAGAACTTACATAGAGAAAGGCAAAGTCTTTTAAATATAATCAGGCAAACAAACCAAAAGATTAATACAAAGAGTATGTAGTGTAAATTAAAATCTATGTTCCTGTGATCTAAACTGAAGGGGAGTTACACTGAAGACTATCAGGACACAAATACATTAGTGGCTAAGAAATCTCTAAATGTGTTATAGAATTATTCTTGTAACATCTGCTTCCTTTGTATCTGTATTTGATTGACAGCATGTCACCGTGCATTTTTTTATTTTGCACAAAAATGTTTTGGAGAACCACAAGGTACTCCCATAACCAGGAACAAAGATATAAAAATAAAATAAGGAGGAAAGGCAGTTTCATGAACAGGAAAGTTAGAAACATCCTCAAAACTGCGTTCCAAACCATACTCTGTCATTGGCTTTCCTCTGGAAAAAAGTTCAGAGCAAAGTTTTCTTACTTTAATTTTAATTCACGCTACCTGTAAAAAAGATTGATGTCATTGCTGCTTAAACCCAAAGGGAATTTCTCAAATTAACTGTAATGGGAGTTTGCATCTGTCGCCTTCATTCTCCACTTCAAGGAGGAAGCACAGACAACAAATCTGTTTTATAACAGCCTTCCAGCCATTGAAAGTCCTTTTAGGTGACACCTAGCATAAGAGCTATTCGAAGATACTGTTTGTCTGTGACTGACCATGTAAATTGGTGTGCTGCAACCATGTTCTTGATGTCTTCCCCAACTGAAGCAGAGATCTCTTGGTGAAGAAGAAAATGTAGCGCTCTATTAATTTATCCCTTAATTACTGGCCTGTAACAGTAAGTTTCATTACAGGCAGTAACATTTCCTTTCTTCCATCCTACCTATCGAGTTGATAAACTCATTCAGAGGGAAGAGTTTCCTTCTTCAAATATTCAAAGCCAAGATGCTCAGGCACTGGTATAATTGAATTAAAGCCACAATGGAGTTATACTGATTTATCTGAGCTGGTAATTTTGCCTTGAAAATTTTAAAGGAACACATCCTCTTCCTGCTAGATGTCTGATCCCAAACTGAGGAAGAATTCTGTTCTGCCCTGAAAGAGATTTAAGAAGTACTGCCATCAGTTCAGACAAGCAGCGTGTTGAAAACTAAACTCTCCAGGCCTTTGATGTGTTTAATATCATCTGCAGACATCCTGCACCTCCTCACCTTGTTGCTTTCCATTAGATTCTGAAAAGTTAATAACACTGTCAAGACAATCATGCAGTTACTAGACAGTGTCAGTTCCTATGCCTTTTCCCTACTGTGTTTTACTTTCGGACCAAGTGTACTGTCTATATACATTGGACATTTAGATTAATCTCTCTATTAGAATCATTGTTTGTCCATGAACTGTGCTACCTGAAAGTAATTGAAACTTGGAGAAAGTTGTGGTTGTGAATACAGGAGAACACTAATGAACCATAGCTCCTTCTCAACACATAGGGTCCCAGAAAAGTTATTCTTGTTGAGGGAAAAGTTCACATTCAGATTAGGTTTTGGCTGAAGCTAAGATTGGTGTTTGGTTAGTGTAAATAAATGGTTTATCTAAAATGAGAAATGACCTTAATATTAACATAAAGCTCAAACTAAATCCATTTTCAATTATGAAAAAAATTTGGTTCATGTGTGCATTTGTCCTGTTATTTATCCATACATGAAAACCAACAGAGCAAGATAAAGACCATTCTCCTCAATTTAGTTCAAAGAACAGAAGAAATAGGAACTCTCAGAAATATCAAGGAAAGAAGTGACCAAAATTTCAAGGAATGAGGCCAGTAACATTTTAAATTCTGGTAAACAAAGGAAGAGCTATTCAGTAAATTAATTTCTATTGCATTTTGGTTCATTGTGACAAAATAAGTGACTTTCATGATATTTTCAGTAGGATTTGTTTAACAAGGTTCAGAGAAAGTCAGTTTCGCTTCATGCAAAATTCTGAACTCTTGGATGCTTATCTAAATTCTGTTAAGCACTCAGAGGGTCACCTAGTGCAAATTCAACCCAAAACCTTCAAAAAAAGAAGTTGATTAAATGTTCAAGTAGGTCACCTGCTTTGTGTGACTGTATCTGAGCAGGAGGGTAGACAAGATGACATCCAGAGGTCCCTTCCAACCTCAACCATTCTGTGATTCTATGATTTTTTTTTTCAATGCTAGCATCTTAAGATCACCTTGGTCTTTAGAAAATGTACAATATTTTCTCTTTTTTATTCAGATACCTACTTTGAAAACTAAAGAACCTGCAGTCCCAGTATCTGGCACCTTCACTGGTGATGCATTAACATGTCTCATGATTTTGAAGGTTAAGCTGGTATGCACATTTGTGTGCTTCTGATTTTGTGTGCAAAGCCTCAAATTTTCCTTGTCAAAACACTTACGTAGTGTCGATGTACCTACTCAATGCTGAAGTTGCAGGACAGCAGGACTGTTGAGCAGACTCAGAATTGCTGAAGATGCTTGTCACGTGTCTTCATTGAATGAAAATCCATGAATGACAGTAGCAGCTCTGGTGCCACCCTTCTCCCAACAGCCTTTCCAGATGGTGTAGCTACGGAAGGAGAGTGTGGGCTGGCACCCCAGCCCCTGATAGTATTTGGCAGTCACTGGTAATTCAGAAGGACTTCAGAGACCAAAGCCTCTGGCAGGGGGATATGGGTCTTAACAAAGAACAAAACACAGTTCTACCTCCTCTTTTTTTAGCAGGTTTCAATCATTTTAGGCTACAGCCCTAGGATTTATGTGTCCAGAAACCTCTTAACCTGCTACACACCCAAATTGCCTGTCAAGCATGGGCAAAACCCAACTACTCATTTAGCCTCACTGTATGTTGATACAGTTTGAGTCCAGCTATATTGACATGTAGAGTTGAAGAAATGCCCAAGGCGCAGCAGCAATGGATACCTGAAGACTTGAATCGTTATCCCTCAGTATAGGCCTAAATATGCCATGTCTGCATTGTGAGTAGGGAGGTACAGCCACAGATTAACCACTTCAACTGGCTGTTCTACAACATATCTCAAAAGCCAAAGCTCAGTGGACAAAACATAGCTTAGATGTGCCTAAGCAGGCCTGAAACAAGGTGCAGTGGGTGGTATCAACAAGGGCAATGCAAAAATCTTCACTGTTGTGATATAGGCAAATGGAGCATAGAATTTTGATATTAAGTGTTCTTCTCCACTAGTATCAATTATAATAGTGTGTGCTACCCCACTCTCATCCCTGCTCCTAATGATAGCATAAACATAGCCCCTGCAAGCATTGATGGATGTATTCATTCACGTCTCCTTTCCACGCAAAAGTATCTGAATTCCCTTGTATGATAGTACCAGTTGCAACTGCGCACCATTCTACTGTTAGAGAGCTGTTGACACTGGCTAACTGAAAAAAAGACAAATAAGCAGAAAGATTTCATGAGTCAAAACATTAGCAGCAAGTGTGCAAGAGCCCATCATTGCAATGCAGTTGCAGAGAAACAGTGACTTCCATAGGATAATTTAGATGACACCTACCTGAACTGTGCTGTTAAACATTTTCTGGAGTTTGCATCTATGGATTTTATTGTAAGTGACAACCTCTATTGCTCCTACTAAGTTCTTGTTTTAAGAGTTCCTTGAAACTGTCATATATGAACAAAATGCCTCTCATCTTAAGCCAGAGGAAAAGGGGAGGAAAGGATTATGGGCTTAGCTCAAACAAGTGGGAACACGGAAGAATCACAAACATTTGTATTTTGTAATGAGACTGTCCTAACTTTAACTTCAGTGTATTTTTTCCTGATGAAGTATTCAAACTAGAAAAGCATATAAATATTTATGTGCAGAGTCAAATACAGAAACATGCACACTATATTTGGATATAGATGAATACATATGTACACACAGACATACTTGAAGGACAGGTGTGAGTGAACTGAGTTATAAGATATAAAGCCTGCCTCATCACTGCTTTATTTTAGTGTTATGCTGCTGTAATACAGTTTATTTTCATGCAGGCATGCCAATATAAAAGTTGATTAATATAGAAAGTGTCTGTATGCTGCATGTTACAGATATAGGGGAAGGCCACAGTGGTAGTAGTGTTCACTTTTGGAGTCTGACTATATCGGTCCTAGGTTTTGTCTAGGAATTTGGCATCATGATTCCCATGAGAGCACTCACGGCACTGACAGGTACTCACAAAACATAGCAGAGCAACAGCTCATGGTGGGAGGTAGGAGTCACTGTACTAATGCTGTAACACTATTCATAGGCTGTAGACCATGGGAGCAGCAGCCATTTATTTCCAGTATGGTCTCTGACAAAAGACAATTCAGGTGTCAAACCATGTTTGTGAGAAAAAGGGATCTGCATTGCTCTCTGTACCGGCAAGTTGAGGCAGAAAGCACTTTCTCTGGGGGCTACAGGATCTTCCCTGTCTCTCAATATTCCCTACCATTTACACGGCTAAAAACTCTGGAGCTTAACAACAAAGAATTTTAATCAAACTACTTAATCTGAATAACTGTTGAAGAGAAACTGCAGTAATAGAGTTAGAGAATAGAATTGCTGCCAGGAAAATGAAAACAGGTTTAAAAAAAGAGAAACACCAGACGTGGAAAAACAGCTTTGGATGAAACCATGTTGCATTGACTAGCCCACCTTTGCAGGATTTTAGCAATGCAATTAGAAGTCTTTACAGGTTTTGCAGCTCATTGCTGAAAATACACCTCCATCCTACAGTGCCTGCTGTTGACACATAATACCTGGTTCTGTATAGTCAGGATTTCTCTATGGCTCTGAGGGCAAGTGAGCCTGAGGCTCTCACATCTGCTGAAGAGTACTTGAGGTTTTAGAAGTGGAGCAAGGATAACACATAGAGAGAAATGATGAACACCAGCATCTAGTCCAGGTATGGGAGAAGGAAAACAAGCATGCATGGGAATTAGAAATAAAGGGACTTGCCCCAAAGGAGAAGCTGTCTCCTCAGGGCATACTGTTGAGTTTCTGGAGTAAAGAAGCTTCAGTATTGTTTTTTTAGCCTTTGAAATGTGCTGCATGGAACTGCATGGAGGCGGGTAAGAAAGAGGCAATGGGGAGGCTGGGGTTTGGGAACGAAGCGGTTGGCTAATCCAACAGATGTTTTTCCTCAAGAAAATTCCCATAGAGCAGAATTCAGCTTGAGCTTGAACCACAATAAAAAACTGTTATGAATTCAACTCTGGGTTGGGGGGGGGGGGGTGAGGTGCATTACTGGTCTCTTAAGTATCTGGAGCTTTTACCTTTGTTGATAAAACTGACAGTTCTCAAGTGGCAAAGCATTCAGAAATATGTTTGGTTTTCACATAGAGACAGCAAGAAGTGAGGCACCAGGATTTGAACTGCAAGAATATATGAGTTTTCCACTTGTAAGCTACAGCAGACCTCTTCACTATTTACTATTACTTTAATTTTGAATGTAACAGTTAAATGGCCCAGAAAATCATAATGGAACTTTATATTTCACCCAGTTTTCACTGGGAAGTCTAGTTTGTTTGAAAAAGGCTCCCTGTTTGCAAAAACAGGATATAAGAGATGATGATTCAGGCTTTGAATATGTTCTGAAACATAAAGTCGGAGGCATGTTGCATGGGTAGAGCTTTGCAAAGAACTGCTTTCACTGCTGTTGTTAAAATTCCTCTAGCACATCCTGGGTTACTATAACCTTCACCAGTTCCCTTAACTTGGCTGCAAAATGTGTAAATTTAAACCCATCTAGCCCATGCAGTTACAGAAGAGCTTTCAGAATTCATATTTGTGAAACGTCTTTGTATACAAGTCTTTTTCTAAACTGTAATATACAGCAATATTCTACACATTTGTCAGTAAGAGCAACTAAAACCAAACCACAAAAGCACAATTATACCGACTCTTTCCAATTACACAAACAATGAAGGGGAGTAGAAGCAAGACAGACAAACACTTCTAATATGGAGCTGAGTAACCCAATAGAATGGAAAGGTGAATGAAAGGCCAATGCTAATTTAGAAAATGAAGTGGCTTCTTGATGTTATTTCACTTTGCAGTTTGGTAAGATCTGAAAGTACAGTAGTTGCAGCCTGCAGCTGGAGGAAAGAAAAAACAAAATCCTAATTATAGTTTACTCTGTGGTAAAATTCTTCAGTCACAACTGATCTGGCTTCCCTGATCTGATGTCCTCATATTTCATCACTAAAAATGAAAAATCCCCTTCCACTATCTCAGATGGCTCTGCTGGAGGTATCCTTGTGCCTCACCTGGTGCCATTCATTCCCACTATTAACAATCAGCATAAACCTGCCATGTCCAGGATGAATGGGAAGTTGCCTGCCAGTGTGAAAAACTTCAGAGTTTTGTACCAGCCAAATTTAGGGAGAAAAAAAAAATGGGGCGGGGGGTGGTGGTGTTAAAAAAGTTTAAATAAACCAGTAAATTTCTATCATATGCAAAAGATTGGTGTAATTAAACCAAAATCTGTGAACATATACGCATGTAGACCCTGCTGGCATCAGACACCAACTTATGGGGGAAACATCTATTGTTTGTTGGCAGAGTACACATATGGCAATGGTTTCCAAAACGCCACTTTCCGTTTCATGTAGGCACAACACACAAGAAGCATTTGTGCCTAAATTAGCTGACTATTCTTCCTAATGACTTCTGTGACCAATGCAGAGAGGTTAAACCCGTCCATGGAGAGAGTCCCAGGAAGCACCTAATTTATGTGCTGAAAGCCACCTTGCAGAGGGTCCTGTTTCCTCCGGCTCTGGAGAAGACCACAGACACAAGCCAGCTAATTCATGTGACTGAGACCGATGAATCTGCTCCTCCCGGTTCATATTTCTCTGCTTATATATTGTCATAGTTTCTCAGGGAACATCACTAGTGCAGGGTTAACTCAGGTTACCAAAGATGGAGACATGCAATTAAAAGCAATAAAATCTCTGTGTTTTATTGAGTTACAGCTCATCAACTGATTAGAGGTAAGTTGTTAAGCCTCAGTAACTCAATTGCTTCCAGTCATGTGCATGTACCCTTAGAGGCAGCTTGATTCCTCTGGAGCTGGCCTCCCTTGGGCAAACACGGTCACGCTGCAGACACTGAAGCTGCGGGAAGAGACTGGCTAGTGACACACTCCATGCTGGGATTAGCAGCGAGTGGCTGAATTCCCCCTTGCTGGTTTGAAAATAAGCATTACTCAACCTTTAGCCTGGGCCTGTGACAAACCAGCTAATTCAGCTCTGTTACAGTATGGCAGACTGTGTGCGAGCTGTTAGCAAGCTTCCACCCCCACCCCCACCCCCAATAAGCAAGACACCAGGCACTTCAGTTCATCCACCAGCACAGATGCAAAACACAGCAAAGGCATCTAAATCATTGCTTAATTCATTGCTTAATTCAGACTGCTCTGTATGCACAGGAGTTCAGCCAGGAACAATGCTAGATTTATACCTTATGTTACCACTTCACTGAGGACAAGCCCTCCTCAGAGAAAGATTAAATGGCGGTGACATACAGCCTCTTAACACTCGCAAGAGAGCACCGCAGGATCTTTAATGCACTTTAATTCACACCATTAACTGATTTGAGTTTGCCTTTGCTGCACGTCCCCAGGTAGCCAAGCCTGCAGTGAGGGTTAGCACACCATGCCCTACCCGCCTGCGGCAGCAGAGATGAGACAAAGCCCCCTTGAAATTGGAAAGGAGGCATGTCTTTTGCCACATTTCATTTCACCACCTTTCACTTTTTGTAGCTGTTGTTCAAAAAGATATTCCAGTTCCACAGAAGTTTACCTGCAATCAAAACCAAGATTTTGGTTCCTACTACTAGGGTATTAGGCTCCATTTCCACATTGAAACAAGAATCTCTCCTTCTTAATTTCCCCTAGTTTTAAATTAACAACAACAGCAAATAAAGACAATGTTACTATAATTTATCAAAAGAATTGATTGAAAATGAAAACTAGGCACAGTTAAGAAAATCTGTTAACCAAGGTGTCAGCAATAATCCCTGGCCCAACATTATTAAATGAAAACAAGTGAATTTCTGAGTTTAGGCAGAAAGATGTGGTGTCTTTCTAAAATGAACATCTCTTCAAAATGCCCCTTCCCTGGCACAGTTCAGGAAGAGTGCTTGCATAGATGTTCTCTGTATCTTCAGCAATCTAAGTGAGAGTCCTCTTAAAGATGCTCCTTCCATTATTTTCTGCTAGAAAATAAATAGAGAATAGGAGAGAAGAGAGAAATCTAAAAAAAAAAATTGACTGAATCTTTCCCTTAAAAATCTAGAAAATCAAAGAAGAAAAAAAAAAAAGCCAGGGTGTTTTTCCTACAACAGCAGTTATAGAATATTTCAAGTAGAATATTTCAAACAAAACTTTTTTTTAATCTAAAAATAACCCCAACACTGATATTCCCATTTGTCGGAAGTATTGTAGAAATTTTTGAATATCAAATACATCAGCCTTTTGAGATTAATAATCTTCTCTTTGACTGCAGTTCAATATTTCCAAATTGAGATTGTTTTTTCCACTTTCTTATATGTGAAAATAGTTGAGATGTCAACATTTCATCAGTGTGAGTTGAAAACAAATTATTAATATTTCCTACAGCATGCAGCCTTTGAAGTACCTGAATACCCTCATGTCCTATTAAGACTTGGTTTATGTTCTGTGTAAGCAAAAACTCTTCACCTCCATCCTTCAGCTCTCCTCAAAGCCCACACTCTCAAAGAAAAAACTTTCTCAAAGAGATAATAAGCCAACAGAAATAATATAACATCAAACCTCAGTATAAGATCAGTCAGATAAATGGACTACTATTGGGATTAGTTGCTCTTAATTAGTTGCAATCATTGACAACCTAAAAAAGTCAATAGGCTAAAGGGAAAGGTTGAGCTGGCAAAATTAGCTGATGGCAGTGGTTAGGTTAGCCAAGACAGAATAGGTAGGGCTACAAAGTACTCCTAAAGAATTACATTACATACCAAGGTGGTAAATATGAACACACCAAAGACTGTCCATGTACATTCGTAGGCTTTGAAATCAAAGTCACCTTTCTGGGGAAAGAAAATAATAATTAATGACCTCTAGCTGGTCAGAAATTAAACACTTAAGAGGAAGGAAGTGAATAAAATGGAATATGAAGGGTCTCATCCACACTGGTTTCAGAGCTCTTGTCTTTGGTTTTAGTTGTCTTGTCTTTAAGAAAGAAAAGACAGAAATGGGAAAGTCTAAAGGCACTGAGGGAACACATCAGTATAAGAAAGAATTGAAGAGTCTAGGAGAGTCTACTCTGAAAAGAAAAGAGTTACATCAATCATGATAGTTACAAAAACAAATGAATTGAATAGAGAAGTCCAAATAGAGATGTCTGTTTACCTTGAGTTCAATAATACAGGATGCATTAATAGGCAGCAAATGCACAACAGGGGAAAAGAAATTGTTTCATGCCACATTTAGTTAAATTGGAGCTTCTCACTGCAGGGAAATTTTACTGACAGTAAAAGCTTGGCAAGATTTAAAAGATTGTATGAATTACATGGAGAATACTTTCCTATGTTTTGGAAATTGGTTGATTATAGAAGACACATTATTTCTGAATGAGGTACGTGGCTGGAAACCTAGGGCTTGATCCTATTATCAGTAAAGTATGTGTAGAGCTTTTAGGATGGGAAGAATTTCAAGCCCCTGTCCTACCATGACCCCACTACTATAAATGTCAAGAGTGCTTTGTTATTGACTTTAAATGGTAACAAAATAAAGCAAATTCTAGGCTCTTTTTGGAAATCTCTTTTTTATTCTCGCTCTGAGACATTCAATGGCAACCAAGGTGGCAGGCAAACTATTGACCTTCTCCAGCATGCACCGAAGACCAGCTAAATACTTTCCTTCTCATCTTTATTCCTTCAATACAATCCACCTCAGCAGTATGAGGACTCGGCAGTCTGTAACACTAACTGACAAGAAAGAAAATAGAATTGTTTATATGTTTTACCCCAGTTTGTTATTGCTGATTCTCTGGCACATCTCCTACCATGATATGCCACCAGTAACAAATCAGCAGTCACACATAAAAGCAATGCTAGGTTTGCAGTGGAGACAAAGTAATTTAGCATCCCTTATCAAGTGCTGTTTTATACAACATAAAAGTAGTAATAATACCCAGAGAAGCAGAAGTTAAGCAGTATAATGATCAACAACCTTATTTTGCAATATGCCCTATTTTATCTTACACAGTTTCACAAGGCCCCAATCCCAATACTATTGAAACACAGTGGAGAAAATCCCTCTGACTTTAGTAAGTTGGAATTCAGCTCCAGAAATAAATTTATGCTGTAAACTTTTTATTTCATCAGAAAGCCAGTTTTCTACGTTCCTTATCAATCCCAGGTGCCATTAATTTGCATTTCTAGTTATACTTTATAGATATAGTTTAGGGAATCTAGGGAGAAATGCCTGGAGAACAGACTAGCCTGGAGAACATCTACCAATGGAAAGTTTTGTTGCAGTTGTTACGGATGCACAAATAACCAAATCCAACAGAAGTTAAAGCTCAGATTTATTCTTCAGTAAGAGTTGGTTAGAAGTCCAGTAACATTTTATAAAACCACAGGCACGATGGTGTAAGAGGCATTAGTACTGCACAGGTGACTTAAGAATCCTTGAGATTTAAAGTGATGGCCCAAAACGCGCCTATCCCTCCCCTACAAGCTGCGGGCTCTCTCCCTCAGGAGTGACCTCGGTGGGTGCCCGACCCGAGGGGGAGTCCCCGACCGCAGACCCGCTGCTCCCAGGAGGACGGATTCCCAAAATGTCCTCCGGCGGGACCCCGTTTGTACCCCTGTCCCATCTGACTGGGGTCATTAATCCCTGTTGGCCCAGACAGTCACCTCAGTCTACCTGGCACGTCTCGATTGGTTCCACCGCGGCCTCCAGGGTTTCCTTCCCCCTTCTCCCTGCCTGGAGGAGTTTGTTTCCTGCCAGCGGGATGGGGGGACACACGTACTGCCTCACAGCAGTGAGTTAACCCCACTGATATGTGTCCAGTGGTACTGTGTAATATTGGCCCATATTAAATCTGCATAAAGCAAAGAGTTAATGAAACATGAGTTATGAGTTATCCACTTTTCCATAATACTTATTGTTTTCTAGGAAGTTTTTTTCTCTTCCAAGCCTGGTCTCAAGCAAGGAATTGCTTTCCTAAAGGTGTTGTGCCACTGTTCATTCTTATACTTGTTTGTGTTTCTTTTCCTTCTTAGCTTCTGGAAGTCCATTCTTTGGACCCTAGTGCAATTTTTAATAGTAAATAAGTTTAGACTTGGATAAATTCCCCAAATGATACTAGTGAAGGAAGAGCAAATTTATCTCCTGTGATATACTTCTGACAAAGTATAATTAAAATATTTTCATGCTGGCTTGCCTGCTCTGTCTGCCTTTCATGAATGATGAAGTCTATCAAGCTATTATTTGTCTACACATTGTGTGAGAAAGGATTAAGCCACTGAAGTGTTCAATATCAGTAAATGATCTGGAACACCATAAAAACATCAATTATTATGCAGCTAAAGATGTCTTAGTGCTCTCTCAGGAAGCTGGAGTTTTGTCTTCATTCCTCTGGTGATGGAGTGTGGGGATGACTATCTCCAGAGACAGAGAGAGATTGTACAACTAAAATGTAAGCTATAGGACTGTGAAGAAGAGAAGGGATTTTCTCAGTTATTTATTCAGATATACTGGAAGAAAAATGGAACCTAAGTCACTGCAAAAAAAGGTTCCCTACTTATATCTCTGAAAAGATAGGCTCCGCTGCCTAAGCCCCTCCATTTTGGGCTCACACAACATAATGAGACAGTATCCTGGGATGACATCACCTTTGAGATTTTTGATGGAGTGACCAAAAGGTATTGCAATCAATTTGAATGTAGTGATGTCTGGCTAAGTAGTAGGCAGCCTGGAAACGTACTGACTGGGTGTCATGCTTTAATTCCAGCCGGCAACTAAGCCCCAGGCAGCTGCTCACTCACTCACCCTGCATTAGGGGGATGGGGGAGAGAATCACAAGGGTAGAAGTGAGAAAATTCATGGGCTGAGATAAAGACAGTTTAACAGGAAAAGTAAAAGCCGTGCACACAGGCAAAGCAAACCAAGGAATTCATTCCCCACTTCCCATGGAGAGGCAGGTGTTCAGCCATCTCCAGGACAGCAGGGCTCCCTCACGGTTACTTGGGAAGACAAACGCCATCACTCTGAACACACCCCCCCCCCCTTCCTTCTTCTTCCCCCAGCTTTACATG
>JANZLQ010000251.1:0-12539 GCA_026212715.1 Elanus axillaris | reverse complement strand
GGGGGCGGGGGCTGCTTGGGATGGAGGCAGTGTATCCCGTAGCTCTGGAGAGGGGCAGTTGGTGATGCAGCTCACAGGGGCATCTGGGCAGAGCATCCCTGAAACCTCCATGTTGTGCCACTGCACAGCAGCAAGTGTGCTGTTTGCATTAATACCATTTTGCACCAAAAAAAAGGTGTTGTGCTAAGTGTAGTTTTTACTTGATGGTGCTGTTGACTGACCAGGTAATCTCTGTCTTCCTTCAGTTCCAGGCTAAAGCTTGGAGGTTGATATTGATTCCAGGCACTTGATATGCAAAGCTGTAATTACTGTTTAAGCCTATATTGTTCGAGTTAAATTTAGCTGAGAACTTAGTCATATCAGGCCTCTGCATTGTGTGCTGTGAAGGTTATCTGGCTCTCGGGAGGGGGTGGATTTAAAGGAAGGAAAGAATGCCAGTGAAAACTTCCTCTTCTCATGATCCCCGAGTGCTTTGCTTCCCGGGACTTCCTGTAGGGAGAAGAGAAATAAAGAATAATGTGGTTATGAATCCAAGTAGTTCTAAACCTGCACCTTTCTGCACCATCTGCTCAAGCCAGGCATTTTGGGGGTCTTAACATGACACAGAAGGCCAGCTATAAATCTGAACAAAGTGATGCCCTATGCAGGGAATGGCCCCTCTCCTCTTTGCAGGGGACAAGGGAGCCCCTGCTCAGCTGCTGCCTGCCCACCCCTATTATCCTGCCAGCTCTGGGCCGCCCTCCTGCATCTCAGCTGCTGGCCCATCTGGAGTGGAGATGAAAGGCTGGAGTGTAATTCGGGCTTTGTGTGCCTCTTGTGTTCCCTCCCCTCTTAGCCCTTTCTCTGCTGCCAGTCTCCCATCCCCAACCCTGCAAGGCAGCTCTGCGTGCGGGTGCCTGTGCACGCTGCGTCTCTGATGCTGCTGACCTCATTCTTTTGACTGCTGGGTGATGCCAGGCAGCCTCATGAGCTCATCAGGTAGGAGGGTTGGGGTTCTCCCCTCTCCCCGCCTTCTTGAAGCGCTGCTGAATAATTCAGCCGGGAGTAGGCATCTTGGGTCACCTTGTGCAGCCGGCTGTGTGCTGGAGCTGGCTTCCTAAGATGGAGGTTGCACAGGATTCGTGCGGGATCGCCTGGCTGCTGGCAGCTCACCGTCGTTGACTGACTGCAGGTTGGCAAAGAGCGTTGCCCTTCTTTATTTACTTCTGATGCTTTTTATGCTGGAAAGCATGAAATCCCCTCCCTGGGGGCTGCGCAGGGGTGGCTGGGCCATACCAAGCTGGTGGGGAGCCCAGTGAGCTCCGACCGTCCCTTGGCGTGACATGCGAGGCTGCTGGGGCCACCGCGCGCTTGCCAAAAACTCACCGGGTTGTAGGGCAGGTCTGGCCCCAGGCAGGGACCATGGACCCAATGCTTTTCTCCTTCGGGGATTGTATTTTTCTTGCTGGTTTTATGGGCTCCCCAGTGCCTCCTCCTTCAGCCCACCCAGACTCATCTGGGGTAAGTTTTTGCCTGCTGGTACGGCACCGAGAGGGGGTGACCCCAATGCTCTGGCAGCATGGGTGCTCGGGGACACGTTGGGATGTAGCGTTTAGCTCTCCATGCTGTCTAACTGGGGGAACTGGTTCTGGCAGTGTGGAATTAAACTCTGGTGCTGGAGAGGTCTCTGGGGGCAGGAGGTGGCTGACCCTGAAGATAAGAGACTCAAAAATACCTGGAAAGCTCCAGGGCTTGGAGTCACCTTTGCCGCAGGCTCGGCTGTGAGTTTTGGGGCTGCCAGGGTGGGCAGGACTCTCCCCTATCGATCCCCATGTGTGCTGAGCTGCGGGCGGGAAATGGGGTTGCCAGACTGAGAATGGAAACTAGTTTGCCGCCTGCCTTCTGCTTGCGGGCACCTGAGTTTTTGCGTGCCGACTCCTCCTCTGCGCCCTGGGTTGAACGCAAATGCGTCTGCATCCTCGCTCCTCCCTGCAGCACTTGGGTGCTTTGCTAAAGCAGCTCAAGAGGCATCTGGGGTGGGGGGAAACCAGGGGACACTGAGGGTGTGAGGCTCAGGTACAGGGATGGGGAGGGATTGTGTCCGCTCTGGAGGTCTGGTGATGCTGCAGTCCTTGCCTGTGTCAGTGTGGGAGGAAGGACAGCCAAGCTGGGCTATTTCTGTGCCATGGACCCTGCGAGCTGCTTGGCATCAGCCCCGCATCCCTCGGCAGGCGCGGGAGCCCGATGCCGCTCTGCGTTGGCATCTGCTCCTGCAGCCAGCAAAATCAAGGACACGGCTGCTGCAGTGACTGCCCCGGGGATTTCCCCAGTTATCCAGCCGTGTTGGTTGGGACAGGCTTTTCTGATTGCCCCTCTGCTGTGGGATGCTTGTGCGAGCTCATGTGGTGGCTCGTGATGCTCTGGAAGATCGGCGTGTTCCTCGAGGCTGCCGTGGAGGGCAAGGGTGTGAAACTGGGCTGGACCCTGCAGTCTGGGCAGCTCTGCTTGTCCGTGAGCATGGCCGGTGACACAGGCAGCCAGCCGTAGGCTGCAGGAATCCTGTGATGCCGATAGGGAAGAGGGGAGGCGACTGCTCCATAGCAGAGCTGGACAGCAAGGGGGTTCGGATGGGACCCCACTTTGGGAAATCTGGCTGAGAAAACCTGCAGCAGCGTGGGCAAAACAAAATTCACACGGAGACCTGGCTGTTGCATGGGCGATGGTCTGAGGCTGGCAGAGCATTCTTGGGGTTGTGTGCTTGGGCCACCAGGTCCCTGCAGTGCTCGCTGCAACTCGCTGTGCCCTGGCCGTGACAGCTGTGGTGCCTATTGTGCCTCCTGGGGTGGTGGCATGTTCCCCGCAGTGGCCGTGCATGCCAAGGCTGTGTCGTGGCAGTGGGTTATGCTTCTGCCCCGAGCCAGTGGGGAGCCCAGCAGCCAGGCTGGTTGAACGATGTCAGCCAAATCCTTCATTTCAGACAGGAAATTTTCCTCCCAAAGCAGTTCCTGGGTCTGCAATGCTCTGGTTAGTGATGGGATGAGGCAGATGAAAAATTTTTGACTTGGAGGGGAGGATGAAGCCCTTGGGTGAGTCGTGGAGAAACCTCCTGGGCTTTGTTCGCTGGTGTAGGAGAGCATGTATGTCTCGGCTGTCTCCATGCTGGGGTCATTTCTGCTCCGGGGCTGGGTTTAGTGCCATCCTAGCAGTGTCCCCTGTCAAACACTCTCTGCCTTCAGACAGGGTTTGAGCTGAAGTACCTAAAGGAGAGCGGTGCATTGAGTGCCATGGGGCTAGGCAATGACCCAGCGGGGATGTGTCCTCCCCAGGCTCAGGGCACTGTGTGGCATTGTGCCAGGGTCGTGGAGGAACGCAGAGATGCTACATGCTGGCATCAACAGGGCTGACAGCATGCTGGGGCTCCCTGCACCCAGGCCAGCATAAAAAGCAGCATATTTGGTGCAGTGATGTGTTTTATGTTCGTGGAGGGTTGTGTACGTGGCGGCTGGCTGGCCTGAAGTGTTTGGGGTGGAGGGGGAGGCAGTGGTTGGGATCTCCTGCCCTCCCCTCCGCAGGCAGAGCCCCGTGCTTTTTCTCCCTGCTGCTGGTGAGCTTTAACTGCTGGGATTGTTGTTTATCTCCTCACTAAGGCAGATAAAGCATCACCTGCAACACCTGGGAACCAGCAGAGCTCAAGGGAACAATTTTCCCCTGCAGCACCTCAGCTGCTCCAGCTGAGCCAAATAAGCTCATGGAGCCAGTGCGAGGTGGCAGGAAGGGACCTGCAACCTGGGGCTGCCCCAGCTGCCCCGGGCCGTCCTCACCCCGAGGGTTTGGCTCTGCAGGCTTTTTTCCCCTTGCTCTTTCTGCTGTGTGACTTCTGGCTTCACCCGGTGGGATGGAGGAGTCTGGAGGGGTGGTAGAGCGCCAGATTCACTTAATGTGAACAACAACTGTGGCAAATGGTCTCGCGGGCTGCCCCTGAACCAGCCGTTGGATTTTTTTTGCCTTTGCATGCTGTGCTGTGGTCAATGCTCACTGGCCCTGTCTCTCCCCGCAGGTGACCGTGGCAGGCTATGGGATGGATGAAGCTGAGCAGGACCAGTATGAAGCTCGCCTCAAGGAGCTCTTCGACAGCTTCGACAGCACGGGCACGGGGTCCCTGGGGCAGGAGGAGCTCACCAACCTCTGCCATGTGCTGCACCTGCAGGAGGTGGCCCCGGCGCTGCAGCAGACCCTCCTCCAAGGCAACCTCCTAGGCAGGGTAAGGCTGGGGCGATGGGGGGGTCTGGGGCTTGGGAGCAAGGCAGCGCCAGGCAGCTGCTCCTCTGCACATGGGAGGGTGATGGAAAGAAGCTAAATGTCTGTAATTTGTGAATATCCAACACCCCCGAGGCTATGGGGCTGCAGGACTTGCAGTGTCTGTTGTTGAGTCGCGTGGGTGCAGGGCAGCTTCCAAGAGGGGGGTTAGTGATAACTGGGAAGGAAACTGCTCACTGGTAGGTCTTCCCTGACTGGAGGCAGTCTGAAACTCTCAGAAACCACCACTTTACGCTTAGCCCCAAATGCTGGCATTGCACTGTTGCAGGGTGTGTTTTCCCCTTGTCCAAGGCTAGACCAAGTGCCAGGTCCCTGCACCCACGCTGGCGCTCAGCTGAGCGCACGCTGGCTCACGCAGCACACGTGGCCCCCAGCACCGGTTAAGTGCTGCTTCTGGCCTGGGCCATCTCCCCAGACCAGCTCACGGGGTGCTTGCACAAGCTCTGCAGCGCTTGGGATGCGATGGGGACCTAAAGTCAGGGCTTGAGCCTGTGATTTACATTGACTTAGGCGGTAGTTAAACTGGTGGGGCCGCACGCAGTTGTGCACATTTCTCTGAAGTAGAGAATATTGTCCAACACCAGCAGTCGCTGGCTGAGCTGCCTTTGTCCATGTTACCTGCTGGTGGTGTCTACACGCAGCTGCGGTTATCGCAGACCCGTCTGGAATATGGTTTTGGGGACAAATGACTCCTTTCTTTCTGCGGGGCTGCAGCAGAAGGGAAGCTGTGGCTGGTGAGCACACCATGCTTTCCAAAGTGATTTTTCAGTTGTGATTGTACCTTTACAGAGTTAAATGCCAGAGTGTTGAGCAGAAGCTGCTCGCCCTTGGGGGGACCTCTGTGTTCAGCATGGATGTCCTTGTGCTCCTGCATTACCTCCTTCCCAGCACGCTGTGCTTGGAGTGTATTGGATGCTTCCCTCTATCACCCTGAAATCCCACCACTGCTTATTAAAATCAGAAAATGCAGAGCAGGGCAGCCAGGGCTCTAGATAGACATGAGCTAAGCAGCCATGCTGACTCCAATTTCCTATCAAACCGCAACTTTCACAAAACAAAATAATTCCTTTAATGAACAAAGCCTCCTCTTCCTCACCTGCCCCGGGGCTGCAGCTCTTCTGCTGACAGCAAATGGTGCTGGAGCACAGATGGATCCAGACGGAGGTTTCTGATCTTTGGAGTTGCAGTGTAGTATTTGCTTGAGCACCAGAGACTTTCCGTGCTGCTCTGTCGTACGAATGCTGTTATCTGGCTTTGCTGTTTGTAGGATGGTGGGTTAGAAGGAAAGGAAGAATGGTGCTAAAGATGTGGTTGTCACAGCTGGTCAGGGCTAAAGCAACAGCGCTCATCCCTGTGGGTGGAAAGCAAAGGTAAACGCTTGGCCCGACAGCACCAAAAAGCCCCTGCTAAAGCATCCCGAGTGCTGGGTCATGCTTGCCCCGTCCCAGGCAGGAGCTCCATCCCTGCAAGCTGTCCCTGGGCACGAGGCATTGCAAGGAGCATTTTTATTTTATTTCCCCCCCCCTTTGTCTTTGGGGACAGTTCTTGCTTACATTCTGCGACTTGAATGTCAGAATAATCAGTCTCCTGCGTTTCCTCCCATCTCCCCAGCATTTGTGCTTGTTAGCAGCAGCAATGGCCCATGTCTAAGTGCGAGCCTGATTTAATAGCTATCGAATCCTCTGGGTTTCCTAGGGAGCTCGTTGGGAGAATAGCAGCAAACCTGTTGCTCCCCGAGCGCAGGCTTCTTGCACCTGCCCTGCCGGCTCCTTGCCGCAGATGGTCCCTCTTGGCGGTGGGAGCAGCCTTTGTTTGTCTGCGCTTCCAGAGACTGGGTTTTACGGAAGGGCACGGGGGGTGGGGGGGGAGGACTGCTTTGTCTGCAGAGGGGCAGCTCAGCGGGGCCACGTGCTTGCTTTTGTGCCGGGGGCTCTGCTCTGGAGATGAATGTGCCGTGATGGGTCTGCTTGGTTGGACCAGGAGCTGAGCTGGCATCCTGGCACGGGGCTGGACGCGCTGCATCCCCCGCTCTGTCCGATGCTTTGGGAATTAATGGGTACGTGCTATCTGCGGGGTCTGGTGAGGGTGTGTAAATCCCGTCCTGGCTGGCGGCAGAGCCAAACCATCCCAGAACCACTTTCCTCATGCGATTGCGTGCGGAGGCGATGCTCGCAGCAATTCCTGGGATTCCTTGGGGAAGGCTGTTTCCTTGGGCCCCTTGCACTTGACTGCGGGACCACGAGGATGCGTGCAGGAGTGCCCTTCTCGTCTGGCCTCTGAGAGACAGTGCCTGTTAACTAGCAGCTAATGCAGAGTGGTGTCTCAGGGACAGCACTCATGGGCTGCAGTGATGACTGCAGTTATGTGATTTGCAGGGAGGGGGGTGTCAGCCACCTCCGGGCCCTATGCAAGGACTGTCCTTTGTGGCTGTCCTCAAGCAGGGACAGGGAGTTCAGGTTTCACCCTGCCCCTGCACTATTGCATTTGCAAGCCCGCAGCAAGGACACTGCAGTGTGGGGTTTCACTCCTCATCTCCCTTCGATGCTTTGGCTCTTGCAAATATACTCCCTCTGAGCCTGCCGTGATGCTGCTGCCCTTAATGCGTGGTGGCTTTTTTGCATGCCAGGCAGGAGACTTGGTTGCAAGATTGACCTGTTCCTATGTCTTTCCCACGTGACATTTCCCTCTGCAACCTTCTGGCTGCCACTGCTGGTAGGATTTTGCAAGCAGGGACAGGGCTTTGGGAAAAGGACTCTTCTTGAAGATGAAGGAGAGGGAGCTAGAAGGAGCCACTGATGCTGGTTTGCCCCCGAGAGACCGGGGCTGCAGACTGCTGCTTTGCATTGCAGGGACAAATAGCGAGAAGTAGCAGGTAGCTTGGTACATGCACGCTCTCTTTCTAGTGCTAATAAGTCACGGCTTCATAGGAAACTTGCTTTAAAGCAGGTGTCAAGATTTCTCAAAGGTGCCAGAGTTGCTCAGTAGCCGGCAGCTTGGCTGGTCCCTGATTACTGTGGGGAAGCTGGGCTGGGCTTGCTATGCCTACGTTGGCATATTAGTCTTGTTTGCCTCTGATTTATGTGTTCTGGGAAAATTCTCCTCACTGGGGACTTAACATGCCCCCATCACTGTGCAGAGCCCTGGTCTTGCTGTGGGGTTTGCAGGGACGTGTCCTGACCCTGATCCATACCTCTGGGTGGGCACAAATGCACGTCATGCTGTTGCCTCCCAAACTCTGCTGGGTTCGGGCTGGTTTGGATCAGCCCTTGAGTTACTCTTTGAGACCTCCGTGAGCAGATGCATGAGTTGGCAGTTCCAAAATCCCCCGAATTCAGTTGAGCATATTGAACAGACCATTAGACTTTAAATACCCTGACACTGTTTTGCTGCTGTATACTTTCTGCCTTGCATTTGTAAAGCTTTTGGGTTGGCTTGAGTGTCTGAGGCTGTCTCCCAGAAGTGGACGGTGCTTTGTGCAGCACTGCTGCAGTCAGTGCTCTCCTCCCCAGGGCTGTCCAGGCCAGTCCTTTTGCTGGAAATGTTCTCTAAGCAAAAACCAAAGGCTACTGCTGCAGAATTGTGCCTGCCCAAGTGGGCTGTCGCATCCCTGGAGGTGCTCCTTGCACTCGTGGGAAGCCCACAGCCTCCCTGGCACGGGCTTTCCAGGCAGGATTGTGGCCCTCTGCGACAGCACATGGATGCCAGAGGTGTGCAGGTACCAAGCACGCACGTGTGGGGTGCTTCGTGGTGCAGGTGTTGCCTATACCACATCTGCCGGGGATGCACCTCCTCCCCTGCATGCACACTGGCATTTCAGTTGGATGGGCATGTAGAGTGAGGACTTTGCTGGGGAGCAGTGGCAAAGGATTGCTGTCTTTAAAATATGAGATAGTGTAGCGTTTGTGGCTTTGCTGTCCCACAGGCTGCCTTGCCTGGCTTGTACTTGAGCACAGCTTTAATTTTAACAGTTGCATTTTTCTAACTCTAAGTACTCTGTACATAGAGATGCAGCATCCAAGGTCAAATGTGCACCACAAACAGATACTGTTTTTCCTGGTTATAGGATGGGCCAGAGGTTTTCATCAAGAAAAATATCCCCCCTCTACTAGATTGGGGTACGCCTACAGAGTTGGGTGCTGTTGCTCAGAAGGCATTGTGGGACCCCTCTGAGCCTGTGCAAGTGTCCACTGTTGTCTCTGCTGCTGATTTGCACTTTAAATTTTCCTGCTGTGCAGCCAACTACAGTGCTGGCACAGGAGGCTGGAGGATGGCCGCCTCCTGTCCTGCAGCCTAATCTTCCGTGGGCTCCTTTCGACATTGTGGTCATGGTAAAATTGCTCTGCATCCTCGATGCCGGAGCCATCTGTCCTGCACGCAGCTGCAGCAGCGAGGGCTCGGGTCTCTTCTTTCTTCCTCCCCTTCGTTAGTGCTTCTTGGCAAACATGAGTTATGGGGCTTGTTAGGCAGAGCAGGTTATGTGTCAGTGGTGCTTTCCACACCTGCCCAGGTGGTTTTACTCTGCATTCTCATTTGGTGTGTTTGCATGAGTGATGCCAAGTGATTTTTATTTTATTTTCTTGCTGCCTTGAGGTCCCCTCTGAACCCAGCCCCAGCACCTGTCCGAGGGACCAGCTCTGTCTGTCCCTGTGGCTGTTGTCACCGTTCCCTTCCCGAGAAGATCCCATGGGGAGGGGACCTGTTATTCGAACACCCTCATCTTTTATTCATCCTCATTTAGTCTAAATGTCAAGTTTTTTTTAATCAGGCAAACTCTCCTATCTCTGTAAACTGTCCTTTTGAAGTACACCGGTGTTTGGAAATGAATGGCAGCAATTAGTATTCAGATGAAGGCACCCCTGACAAGTTTCTTTGCTGAACATATTTCTAACTGTTGAATGACTCAGGAGCCTGTCTTTAAAACTGCAGGAGTGATGCACTGCCTGAGCTGTGGTGTGAGGTGCTCCCCTGCATCGGGGGCCCGTGGGTGACCCCCCAGCTCCGCTGTCATCCCCTGCCTGCTGGGGAGCAGGTTGCTCATTTTTTTGGGGCTGGCTTGACCACGAGAACAAGCTGGTGAACTTCAGACCTGGACTTTGCCACTTCTGCCTCCCCAAGCGGCATTAAAATCCCCTCTGGCTGGAGTTCCTGCCCTTCGTGCTGGATTTGCGGCAATCGACTCTGCCAGCAAGAGCAACCTTTGTGGGTTCCTTGAATGCAAAGTCCCTTGTTCAATGCTAAAAATTCTCCTAAGATTTATTTAGCCAAGAGAAATCATAGCAGGCAGCTCTGCCTCGCCACTGACCCATGACAAACAGCTTCCCCAGCTGTCCTCGGGTTTCCATCCCCCGTGGCTGGAATCGCTGACATTCCCCAGCGCGGCTGTGAAGGTTGCTGTAGCTCCTTTGCAACTGTTCGCGGCAGCGAGGCAGGAGGCTTTCCAGGAAGACGCAGATGGAAAAGGAGTGGGGGGAGAATCCCTCCTTGTCATCCTTCCTTGTTTTTCCCATAGCCACACTCCAGACCTGGTACTTCCAGTCCAGCCCTCGCGGCGCTGCAGCAAGTAGGAGCCAGGGCTGGACTGCCCTGGAAAGGGTGCGACTTTCTGCCATATGCTTTGGAAAGTGTTTTCTGAAGCTTGGTTAGGGCAGTGCAGCATTTCCACAAGCGAGTATCTAGTCACTGGTCAGGACTGGTATCTTGCTGTAGGAGCCACTGACTCTGGCCACGTCATCTCAAGCGATGGAGATGCTCCCTGGTCCTCTGGACATGTTGTTTGGGCTTCTCCCTTGATGGAAACCCCCAACCAGAGCGTTAAAGCAGTGTCCTTGAGTCATTCTGTGATAGCAGTCATTTTTTCCACATGCTCAAAGATGCTGGCTGTGTCTTCACGTTGCTTACTGTCACTTCTCCAGGCCCCAAGACTGAACAAGCCGAGGTTCGTTTGTGCCCCACGCTGAGGTTGTCGGCAGACACGGGCATTCTTGTTTCAGTGTGGTGGTCTGAGTGATTTGTATTGCTGCCAGTCTTCCTGCTGGATTGTTGGCCTGATATTTAATTATTGGCACCAGTTGATTTCCTCCTTTCTTCCCCAGGTGCACTTTGATCAATTTAAAGAAGCACTTATCCTCATCTTATCCAGAACCTTGTCAAATGAAGAACACCTCCAAGAACCAGGTAAATACTGAAATTATCTAAACCAATGCATTTTCTTTGGCAAAGCAGATGTGAGTGGCTCTCACAGAGGGACTTAAAAGAGAAAGGGCCTTTTAGGTGCCGAGATTGGGCATCCAAGCAGAATAGCCTGACCCAGGGACAAGGGAGAGTCAAGGTCTGTTGTGGAGCCTTGTACAAAAGCATTTTCTGAGCTATTGGATATTTATATCCCATTACCATGATCTAAATGCCCAGAGAGGCACGTGATCTCTGTGCGTAGACAGCTAACAGCACTTCAGAGGCTCAAGACATCCCATGGCTGCTAAATGGGCTGAGATCTCTCTATCCCACAATGCTTCTGGTGGCCAGGGATGCTGTAGGAGCTCTCCAGCTGCAGCAGATAGTTATGGGCTGGCAATCAAATGGCTGCTTTATTACTGCTGCTGCTGCTTTTTACCGGCTGGGGCTGGCACATCCCCTTGCCCTCCACTCGAGTGTTTTGGCTCTGAGGTGGTGTGAGCCCAGCCTGGGAGGAGGGTTTGTGAGCTCTGCCTCGGGGGACCCTCTGCCCCTGGCTGAGCTGGTGGCAGCCAGCGGTGGGATCTGTCTCGGGGGACAGCAGTGCCTTACTGAAAACCTGTGCTGGCTTTGGATGCTACTCTGCTTTTTGTGAAGGTTATAAGGGGAAGCTGTCTGCAAGACCTCCTCCTGGAGATGGGCTGCTGGACACAGAAGTACCCCTCCTGTCTAGCACTGATTTTAATTTCTTTCTTGAAGTCCATTCTGTTTCCCTGTGTCTGAGATGAGCGGGGTGAACTTGGTCCTGGAGGAAGCTGTATTTCCCCCAGAGGACAGTCAGTCTGGCCCAAAGGTGTTCCTGAACAAGACAAGCCCTCTGACAAACCAGATTGGGGCTGGTCGGAGAAAGCAGTGGGTGCTGTGAGTCCCCACTGCCTGGTTTTGCCTTGCTTTGTTTCAGTGTGTCTTGAAAATGTGGCATTTTAGACCCTCAGCAGGAAATGGGGTCAGAGCTTTGGTGTGCCCCCAACTCCCTGTGCACGAGGGGCTGGTGGTGCTGGGAGCACTGGGGAGGTGTGGGGCCAAGGTGAGGGCTGAGCACCTGCAGCTCCAGCTGGAGCCGGGGTGGGATGGGGGGCAGGCAGGCTGAGGTCTGCCTGGTGTCACACCTGTATGAAAATCCCTAAGCCTGCCTTCGGAGCAGCAGGAACGCAAAATCCCCGTAGGAAAAACCAGTTTAGCAAGGAGGGGAGAGGGAAACTCCAGCTTTCCTCTCCTGGAGCATCAATCTCAGCTGGAGCATCCCGCACTTGAGAGCGCAGTAACATTACAAATTTCCCCCCTTAAACAGGCTGCAAAAAAACGCAGGGCCCAGGAGATGCAACTGATGGATTATTTTTATTTTCCACCCCTCATTTCCAAAGCTCTTAATGCTTAGAGGGAGATGGGCGATGACAGCTCTTTCACCAGGCATCCCTTAATGCAATTTCCCGGCACAGGTCAGTCAGTGGGTGCTGGGGAGCCTCGCTGGTGCCTGGCGAGGGGTCGGATCTGCTGCAATCCCTTCCAGCCCCTTGGAGAGGAGCTGGCATGGGAGGCAGCCCCAGCACGCCAGAACTAATCTGGTGCACTGCATTTGTTGGGGAATCGTATGGCTGAGAAGCTTCAGTTTGATTTAAATATAAATAAATCTTCTAGAAAGGGCTACATTTTGGGTTATCGCAGAGGAAATTACAAATGCAGCCAGCACTGGAGTCTGAGAGCCCTCCCTGGGGCCATGTTTGTCAGCTGGGTTTTGCAAGGCAGGTATAGGCAGCCTGTGCCAGGCAGGCCTGGGAGACATTTATTTTTAATGCATTTTGACAGGCTGGTTAACGCCAAAGTCTTTGCTGCTTTTAATTTAGATCAAACTTGAGATTGGAAGAACAAGCTGCTTTATGCTGTTGGTGTCAAACTGTCAGTGACTGTGGAAATGCTGGTGTTACAGCCTGCCCCAGGCTTGGGAAAAATTGAGTTAAGAGCTCCAAATCGTATCATTTAAATGAAAATTTAATTGGGGGGGGGGGGGGGGA
>JANZLQ010000250.1:0-12614 GCA_026212715.1 Elanus axillaris | reverse complement strand
CCCCCCCCCGCCTTGTACTTGCCTTATACTATGAAACATATTTCAGGCAGCTACACCATAATTTTCTTTTTTATGTGTGTGGAGTTTGTGATCTCGGAGGTTGAGCTCCTCCAAGTTAAGATCCAGTAGAGGATTTGCAGAGCTTGCACAATTTTATATTTTACACTCATACCTATTGCTGACACAAACTATAATTCAAATGTATGGTCAAGTCCATCCATGAACAATAAATAAATGATATTAAATATAAAATCACTACAGTGACCACATACCTCTTACCCCTATGAAAAAAAAATAATCATAAAAAAGACACAAAACCTGCTAAGGAAATCTAGTGGGGTCTTTCTGTCCTCATAGAAAAGCAAGTGACATAGTTTGTTTAGTGATATTTTATATTCAGTGAAGCAATCTTTAAGGGCTTCACCCAGGTCCCTAAAATACCCTCGGCTATTTTGAGCTCTTATTCATCACGCTGATAATCTTTAAGCTTCTCTAGCATAAATTAAGCTGTTCTTTACTTTGCAGGTCACCTGACTGTGAATGGCACAAGATGCTTCCAGTCCAACTACTTTAGTTGTGCTGGACAGAGAAAATGCTGAGCAGTATACGGTTTCAGGCAATTTGTGGGCCATATATAAAGACTGAAACTGTGTCTTGACATATTTTTCTAGACGAAGTGGTATAATTGGAATGGGGGCAGCAAATATCGATCACAAAGGTGGCTTTAAGCCACCTCTCTCTCCTGATCTCCAATAACACTGATTTAACTTTAGCAACCTAGGAAACTACTTTCAGTTATATTTCTCATTTTTCTGTGTCTTGGGTGCAAAAGCCAGAATATCTACAGCATTTTATACATGATCCCATACGTCTTTGACATATTTCTTTTGCTGCTTGGCCATTGTCATGCTCTCTATGCCAAGGCTAGCAGAGCATTCATGTAATACAGCAGTCTGCAAAGCTTATCCCAGCGTAATTCTCTTCTATTTTTCAGGCCATTTGCACCAAAATATGCCAGTCAGGGTGGTGATAGACTACTAACTGTATTATTCGGGTTTTGCTTATCCACTGAGAATGTGTGTGTGAAACATACTGAAAATCTACTCGAATTGAAAATACCTGGAGGAGGAGGGCGTAATGGTACACCAGTATGTATAAGATGGCAATGCAGGATGATTTTTTCCTTAAAATCCTGGTCTGTTTTATTGTGATGTTGGATTTGGACAAACCTAATAATCTAGTAAACTTTATTTATGGCTATGACAAAAATGTGACTGAGATATCCAACCCTGATAAAACTCTCCTCATTAAGAGTGCAACTAGGTGCCAATTGAATTCTTCAGACTCAGGAAAAACACCACGTAGATTTCTCTTTCTTTTTCTTACTGTTGATCACTGAATCACAGTCTTGAATTTCTAAGGGAATTCTTCATGCCAGACACCTTTAGCATCTAAAATTTTTTTGTGGTAAGATTAGAACTAGATGTAAGTTAGCTTCAAAATCATCCAGCAAGTGAGTGACGTCAAACTGGACACTGAAAATCCTACTGTGCTATCTTCAACAAGAGAGCTACATAAGGTGAAGTAAAAATAACAGATACAAACCCACTTAAAATGTACCTTTTCTTAGAGAATTTCTTTTTTTTGGGGGGGGGGAAGCTACATTTATAACATTTTGTATTTTAAAAGTTTGAGTACTTGTTGATATACCATGGTAGACTCATGGTTTACTGCACGTAAATACTTTGCAGATGAGCTGTATTTAACCCAACTTTTGTCATGTAAAAGCTACACACCTGCTGTAAGATTCGTCTAGGATTGGGAAGGGATAGATACCTCCAAATCCCATTTAGTCTTGTTTAGTTTTGACTCCCATTTTAAAATACAACAATTCACCTCTGAAGATTTGAGCCTCTTTTCACTGATTGTACACGTATCTTGGTGTAGGATACCATTGGACTAGAGATTTAGTCCTCAGAAAGATGAGAAATAAACCCCATTCCTTGGGGATTTTGTGCATATTTCTGGATAGAGAAATGAAAATCAACAGTTCAGCTGTGCCCAAATGCTGGCTGGAAAAATATGAATCTCTGGAAAAATAAAACAAGGGTTTGTAAATTATGAATTTTTTTCCTCTTTTTTTGGAAAGATTTTTTCAGATGGAATTTAGTCAAAACATGTTTAAAATAAAAAGAACTGGTAGTAGAGCTGAGCAAATTTTTTTCTATCAGCTTTCTATTACACAACATTGAATCAATCAAACTAAATGTTAGTTATACCGTTGCAATTCCTTTAGAAAAAAAGTCTGAAGTGAATAACTTTTTACATTTAACACATCAAGTTTTCGCATGCTGAATTTGTCATTCCAGTTATTTGTTATTTATTCATTTTCATGTAAGTAAATAAGTAAACATAAGATGTTGTACTATTAAAGTCAAATTAAACCAGACTGTTCGAGTAACCTTAGAAATCATTTAGAGTATCTAAATTCATGGAGCATTCTGAATTTGGACATTTTGTTCCTATTTGAAATAATAATTTCAAAATGGTAGAATCTCCCTGAAAATGGATGACTGTGTTTGCTGTAGTTGAATAAGTCACTATTTTCCATGTACTTTAAAGATTTTTTTTCATTTTATTTAGTTTTCTAATAATTCTTCTCTCATTTTAATTCACGAAGGCTCCAAAGTATGACTCTCATAATCTTTCCAACAGAATTTTTCATAGTTTCTACCCTTGAAACTTATTGAAAAAGTGTTTTCCTTGCTAATAAAAGAAAAAAACCTTTAATAACCTTTAATAAGTACAATAAATGTCTTCAGGAGCTTAAAAAATATCTAAGATTTTGTCATTTGGACAAACAAATTTACTTTTGTGCAAGTCAAAAATACATTTAGGTTAAATAGGCAGTTACCTGCCTTAAAGAAATGCTGTCACTGTATATTTCAACTCACAAAAGGAACAACAGGCAGATATTATTAAAAAAAAAAAAAATCCAAATTGAATTCCTTTGGAGAAAAAAAAAAATTCTGGGAAGATGCCAACTCCTCTTCTGTACAGTGTCAAATCTATATGCCCCATACTTCAACTAGCTGTTTCTATGGCAAAATAAATTTAGTATATACATAGGCATGTTTACTACAGGTATCGAATTACAAATTTGTTTAAAATTAATTGAAACTGACTTAATGAACAAACAAAAAATAACACACCACTATCTATTTGACCATTTACAGTTTATAGATGAATTATATTGTTTAAAAGTATAGTTTCCTTTCTCTGAGTTATTCTCATTTTTCAAGCATTCAGCATACATACATTGTTCTTTTGCTGTGATCCATATACATTCTAAATGAGAGTTTGACCTCTCTAATTTGGATCATCCTTTTCCTGCCTATTCCTTTCTTCTTGGTTTTGTATTTAGAGGTTTCTTCCTCTCTTTTTCTCAAGTCCTTTGGGGGTTATTTTTTATATATGGGATAATATAGTTCATTTTCATAAGATTTATTCACTGGCCTGCAAATTCCCTGGTTTATGACAGCTATTCTGTACCTGGTATGTTTTGTGATTGTTGGATATTCATTTGTTCTTTGTCTTCTTAAGGCCTGTTTTACCCAGCTGCCAAGACTTCATTCCCTTAATGACCAGTCCCTGCCCATTTGAGATTTGCATCCTCGCTGTTATCGGCCCGTGCTTACACATTAAAGGCTCCTTTGGTCATCTTGTGCTTTTGGGGCTAGGCTGTTAAAATCCCTCGTTTTGCAAAGTCAAAATTTCTTTACAGGCAGGATCTAGACTCTCCAGGAAAGCTAGGGACCTGATTCAAGAGGTAGACCCTTCCCCTGTGTAAGGTCTAGTGGAGAGAGGAGAGCGATGGCTCTCAGCCTTGGTAGTTCTTTCTTTAAGAATTACCGTCCTCAGCAGACGTGTCAGAGCCCTGGTTGGGATCCTTCCTCTTCCATCAGATTTCATTCACGTCGAACCTGGGTTATGAGTCTGAGTTCTGAGCCAATGTGCTTCAACGATAAGGCAACCTGGAGGAGGTATTTATTTCCATCCAGTTATGACTTTTGCTCAGCCTTCAAGATTTAAAGCCACCTCTTTGCTGAGGCTATGATAGTTCAATGATAGTACACGTGCAAAAAAACTGGTGAAGGTTTTCAACGGCTTCCAGAAGAGAGCTTGCTCAGAAAACGAGCAGCGTTACCAGGCGGCTTTGCCTTCACCTGGCTGGCGAGCCTTGTTCTCAGTCTCCTCTGCTGAATGCCTCTTTTGGGCTGCTCAGCAACAGAAAAATAGCAATAAACTGAAGGGAGTCTGTTGAAGGGCCAGCAGAATGGACAGGACCTGGAGCACTTGCCTTGTGAGGAGACCCTGGAGAAGAGACATCTCTGGGAGGACCTGACGGGACCCCTGATGTTTACAGGGAGGGTGTTGAGGAGCTGGACCCCAGTTCTCCATGGAGGTGTATGTGCTTTTCCAAGATGCCCCGAACCTGAACGGCATCTTTGGTACAGCACAGCCTGGCAGGCTGGCATACACAACGAAGTCAACGTGTGGAAAGGTGTTTTTATTGGTAATATCAGAAGAATAGGAACACCTTCTGAAATGTCAGTTTGAAAACCTCTTATTAAATTTCTCATCCAAGTCTTGTCCAAGCACTACTGGACACAGGTGCTAAAACATACATGTATGTATAAATATGATTAATGTTCCAAAATCATACTGCTAGTTTATGCCTCTTCTTGCTGCTCAGGCACATATAATTTTCTCCCAAGGACTATTATTTAGATTCCTAAATGGTTTTCTTCCTTGTTTGTTGTTTTTTTTTTTTTCCTTTTAGCTAGTGTCACAGAATTAATACTCGGTTCTATTTAGTCAATGAATTAAATTTACATAGGGTTAGGTTTCTGATCTACTATGAAAACGATTTAGACAGAACTGGCTGCTAACATATTAAAACTCAGAAGTTACTAGTCTGGAAAAAGAAATGAGATGCAAAGTTCCTTGAGAGGCTCTTAATAATATGCAAATAATATCTACGTTGTGTAAAAGAGAGGAAGAGATAGGTGTCACTTAAAACCTCTGCGACACAAAATCTGGCAAGCATTCAAATATTCAGCCAGGTGCCAGAAAACGATTGACAATTTTAAGTGCAAGCTTTATGACCTTGACAAAAGATAAAACAACAAAGCAAAAGCAAAAACAACATCACACCCGCGTACTTCTCTTGTGCCATCAAGAAAGAAGAAAAGAAACATCATCTGGTAAATTCAGACCTTTCAACTTCTGTGTTTATTGTGGACTACTTCCTACAAATGCTTCTGAAGACACATTTTATCGCCACATTATCGTATATTGTAAGGGGAAAATTATAATTAGCTACTTAACATCTTTGGCAGATGTGTATGAGAACATTTTAAATGACTATATAAAATTTTCAGCATTAAAACCATATTCTGTCTCAAATATAATTTGTTTCATTTTTCTGTTTAATGAAGTGTAAAACAGTGATAAATTGTAGAATTCTTTGTAAAGAGTGTTCATATTATTTGTATAATGCAGTTGGTGAACTAACTGTGTTTCAAAAAGCAAATGAGTTGATGGGATGGAAATGTAATTTGCAGCTTAAAGATCAAAAAGCAAAGCAATAACATGGCACCACTGATACTTAATTAAATTAGCGTGCATTTCCCTTAAAGAGGCAGCTTCAGTGCTTCAGCATCAGTAATCCTCTTAGCGTGCCCAGTACAGTGGACATGTACCGAGGCACTTAAAAAATGGAGATGGCAAGCTCATCTCCGCAGGGAACTGCTGGTGCACACACAGTTCCATTGCCATTAACGGGGTCTAGGAGTCAAAAGCACAAGCACAGCCAAAAACCAGCAAGGGCAGTTAGAGGATCGGGACTTGGCAGCTGCAACTTTATCACGATTTTGACGGAGATAAATAGAGGATATGAGGAAGGAAGCACACTTTCGTTTAGGCTTTGCCCTGTGTTTTTCATCTGGACTTCAGAAGACAAATTGTGAGGGAGAACGTACGACTGGCGTTATAGGGAATAACGTGCGAAAGGGTGAAACTGCACAAATTCTAGCCGATTTTAACGAACAGTTGTCTCCTCATGTGTTTTCACTTACTATGAAACTAAGATTGTCTCATGCAGCTTACGGATTTCATTAGCAACATACAACAACAATTTAAGATTTCTTACTTAACAGGGTCCCCACTCAGTGTAACAAGATAAATGTAATTCAGGAGAAGATAATTTTTCTCTGTGTGCTAGAGATGGGAGTGGAGCTACAGAAAATCCCTAGCATGAAGAGCAAATGAGTTAGAAATTGATATTAAAAGGGAGCTGCTCATTGATATGAAGCATTTTTGACAGCTGAAACAACTGAAAGCTGCTTATTGTAGCCATCAGGGGAAGAGCAGAACGAGTGATGTGTATGAAACCTGGAAGACAAACTGGGTTCCTTGAAAGCTGTTAAGTAAAAGTCACATCCTGTAGAAGAACGAGTAGAGATATTGTGTAAAAAATTAGTGCCCTTTTCTCAGATGAATGACAATTTTATTTTTTAACAACAACAAATTCTTTCTATTATCCCAAATATCTAATTTAACAAATAAGCTATTCCTAAAAAAAAGGAATTATGTTGTTCTCCAGGTGTCATGGAAGGTGTATTAGCAAGAATTATCTAACACTGAGTAAAGATTCAGGTAAGATGAGAGCAGCCTAACTTTATTACAAACGGTGTAATACCTTTCTTAATAAACATTTTTGCTGTAGCTGCACTGTCATGACTTTTTACTGCCCTTTTCTGGAGTTTCTGGAAAAATAAAGCTCCCAGTCCCATGTGTAGGCCTTGATGTTGTAACGCTTTTACAAGCCTGCTACAAGTTTAACTGCTTTGCATGGTTATAATGGTAATTCTTTTGGGTAATGTTTCAGCTTGCATGCTTACGAGGATAGCTTTAATGCATGAGCTAACGATTCCTACTGTGGCCTACAGAGTCGGCCTGTGGTGCAGTGTTTGAGACACAAGGTTTGTAAGCCTTTGAGTGGCTGCTGAAAAGCACGCAGTCCCTCAGAAAATGGAACCCAACATGAGGAGACCATTTTATTTTAAAGCTCTTCCTTCCCCAGAAATAATTTTGGCAACATACACAGCGTTAATATTACTTATCCACCGCATACCCACTATCTGCACTCCCAAGGGTGAATTAGAATCAAATGTATTTAAATTAGAGACAGAAAAATGATCAATTTAGAAGTGCATTTTCTCCCAGGCTTTATTAGAGAAAGAAGCAAAGATACTGCTTATGCCTTTAGAAAAGCTGTGAGTATTAACAACATGACTAGATAAAATTGCTATAAAAATGTATCAACAGTCTCATTTCCAATCTATAGAAGAAACAAGCTTAGTTACTAAGGACAAAATATATCCCCCAGAGGGAAACTGTATGGAAATGGTGACGGACTTTCATAATTGTGAAAAGGCCAAACTTCGATTCCCTGCGAGTTCGTGCTTTGTGTGCTGCCGATGAGAGCAACAGATTCCTTTCATCACAGCCAGTAAACAAAAAGGCCAATCTATCAGCTTACCTGTATGTAACTCAGAGGTGGAGTTTGACCCAGCTTGTCTTTGTCTCGTTGTTGCTGAAAGGGTAAGACTCGTCCTGCGTACCAGAGGAAAATGCTGCTGTGGCTTCAAGGCAAATGATTCCAGAATGGCTGTTAACCTCTGCACTTCAATCCAAATTTCTAAAAGAACATGAAAAAAAAAATTGAGACAGCTTTAATGCAGCCTGGCATGAGTTTCTCCTCTGACACAAAGGAGCCACTCAAAGACCACTGTGAAGTCATTCTGTCTGTCCCAGGACGCTCCCCATACCTGCTAAAAACAGTCTCTGCTCCGAGCCACAGGAATGCCAAGCAAGTAAATAGAGAACACGTCCACTTTTATTAGTACAAAATCATTGATTTGGACACGAAACATTTGAATGAATACTTTGTCATTTGGGTTATCAGCCTTCCACATCTTTTCATACTTTACCTTGTATACTTTAATTGGCATGGAGTATATATGTTATGTTTAATTTAGTCTTTAAGTCTACGGTTATAGCTACTTGGTTTTGTGAGAGATCCAGCACACCTTTTGTCACAGGACGTGTAGAAACAAAACAGTAGTTCTAAGAGAAATCAAATACCAACAGTCTGAATACTTACTCTAAATAAGGCCAAAAATTACATTTCTATTGCTCACAAGTTTTTCATTTGCTGAAGAAAAAGGAGACCATCATCGGCTGAGGCAGTGACGGCAGAGCCACAACAGAAACTTCTTGAAGTATAGCAATGTGACAGTGTCAATATCTGCTTTATGCTAACCTGCAGGACATTTCCCACGTTTCCTCTAGTTTTGTCTTTTCTTACAGTGCACTCACTCTACATTCAGTTCCTACCTTCCCTTAACCACTCCTGTACCCTTCTTGTCCCACTTAGAATTACAGACAGGTATCAGGGCTGGAAGGAGGCAGATTTTATAGAAATAAGAAGCGAATGGAAATCTGCTGTGTTTTGACAAAGTAAGTCTCAACTTATAAAAGCGGTGTTATAATTAACTCATGATCTGAATAAACACGTGAGTATCTATTTATGGCTAGCTTGATTCAGGAAAGCACACAGAGTTTACATCGTATTTCTTAGAGTACCAATCTCTGCGGTATATTACCAACTTCTGTGAATGTTCTTTGTTTTGCAAATAACATTAATACACTTAAGAATTATATATATGACATCACTAAGATGATGAAAGTAATTTCCATACTAATAAATCTTGTTGATTAGGAGACTAAGTGAAGAATGGAAATTACATATCTGCATGAAAGATGTTACCTATTCCTCCTTTTGATTCAAAAGATTAAAAATCTTCTTCTGATTTCAAAAGCTCTGCCTTTTAGGATGGCTGGTTTCAGGAACTGCTAATGGTCTATAGGGCCTTTTTGCAGAACATTAACGCTACCCATTGACCTCTTCATTAGCAGACGTGAAATTATTTGGAATTCCAGTTCCTGCTGTGGAGCTGTCCACATGACAATGTTCATGCCTGTGCCAGTCTTAGCAGCCAGATCAGGTACTAAATGGGCCATAAAATACACTAACATATCTTAGAGAGGTCTTTTGCAGAAAAAGAGAGAGGAAAAGAAAAAGGCAGGCACTTTGAAGATTATTAATGATGAAACAATGAAGATATGAGCAAGATACGCTGCATTTACCCATGCTGTATTTGCTCCAGAGCCTTTACTATACATAACCACTTGGGGTTTAATTCTACTATTAAAAACTTTTTACCAGCAAATATGGAATACAGTCTCTTGGTAACTAATTGGAAACTTTCTATTCAAGACAGAAAATGGCAGGGCCCCAATCATTTAGTTTAATGTGTTTGATAAAAATGTGGTTTTGGACTAAGGTGACCTGCAGTGCTTAGACTCATTAATCAAATCTTGTGGCCAGTGTGTTTAAGAAATACATTTTATCCCTTAATCCTTTGTGGTTTTACTTTGTCTAGTATTTATATTCTAGGCGGTGAGGGTGCGTGGGTTTGGGTTTTGTTGTTGTTAACGTTGCCTATTTCTATAGTTACTTGTTTTTTAGCATCATAAAATCTATATCAGATACGGTTTTAGAACAGAGTATCGATATTCACTCTAATAATTTATAAAAATGCATCAGAAGTTCAAAACATGACAGAGATATAACCGTAAACAAAAATGCCAAGTTAGAATGCTTTTTTTTATGTTTAGTTTGGTTACTCTGTACAAGGCTACTTCCTTCCAAATAAGGAAAATTCTACGTAACATTTCAGAATTAATGACGCTCCCAAAATAGTAGTTATCATTAAAAGCACTTATCACCACTTGGAAGCAGAGAAATAATAGTTATAATGTTCCATTACTGAAGTTCTACAAGAAAAATATCCTGTAGTTTATTCCTTTTTGCATGCCTACATGAGAGCCAGCTGATGCCCCAAATGACAAGAAAGAAGCTCTTTAGCCGAGAATGCTAGTAGTTAATTAAACATTTTTGACAGCACCTCAAAGATAAGTGCAGTTATGTAGTAGTAAAAAAATTTCACTGAATCCATAAGAATGGTAGCTTTCCTCTTCATTTCTTGCACAGTCTCTAATCTTGGTTTCCGAAAGACAGATACACTGAAACAATCCCTGTCAGTAGCCGAGTACAGCAAGGAGTTTTAGGCTTCCAAGAAAACTTTCAAGGACATCAGTTTTCACTTTCCGGGGTGTAAAAGTTGTGATAAAAGGCTGTGAATGGCTAACACTTTTTGCTAAAATACCTCTATTTCCTCAGAGTCTGAAATGACAACTGTACAAATGGGGTTACAGCAACCTTATATATATTTTAGAGGTGGTCATCTTTCTCTAGCACTTAACTCAGAAGAAATGAGCTGTGATTCATAACTTTATTAACTATAATAGAAATTTTACTATTGAAGTTACTATGGAAGAATGGCTTATAGTCAAGGCATTAGACTAATAAAGATGCAACGTGTTACAAAAAGCAGCAACATTTTTTTACTGGTTTTCGTTAAATAACTTTTATACCCAGGTAGCTAGCTTCATCTCATTATGCTTTGTGAGAAATTTTAGAATCAGATAAGAAAAGGTAAGAAAATGCAACTTCTTTTTTTTTTATTAGTTAGATGTCTCTTAGACTGCCAGTTTTTTTCTAGAATCTCTCTCCTTGTATTTGTGTAGCGCTTGGTAAAATATACCCATGGCATGGCTTGGTTCCCTTAGATACTGTTGTGATAATGAAAAATCTGTCTCTAGACTTAGATATGAAGTTGATAATGTGTTCTCCAAAGGCTACAATCTTTGAATCTTGTTTCTTTTTTTCTTTTGTTTTTGGTTGTGGTTTGTTTTCATTTTAAAAATTCTTCAGTGGTTGTTTTGCAACTTAAATCTTGTATTTTAATTGCTGTATCAAAAGCGCATAATTCTAATATTAAATCTGAGAAGTAATTCACTGAAGAGACAGGCCTGCTGAAATGAATGAGAATATTCAATATTCAGTGGTTAAAGCGGCCAGAGCCTTCATTAAAAAGGAATAGTACTGTTAAAAGCAAGGAAAATTTACCAATAACTATCAGCTGTAGAAGGTGTTAAAAATAACACTCTTTCAATGGTTGTTGTTGTAAAAGTCATATAGTTGTTGCCACAGATAATGCTGCTAAAAGTGACGACCAAAAAAAATATTAACAAAAGAGAAATCAAAGCAGTGATGGTGCACGCTGGCTCTCACGATGGCAAATTTATCTGTACAGGCAGAGAGAAGAGTGAATCTCACAAAGTAACCTGTCAAACTGAGTTTCATTTACACTTGCCTAACGTTCAGGTTTGATTCAGACAGTCTGCATTTAAAGTCAAGTGTCTGGGTTAAACGGCACAGTGGACTGGAAATAGTCTGGCTCCCTCTCAGCATACAAATAAATGGATTCCCTGCAGCGACATGTGCGAAGGACGCTAGGGATGGACGGACCGGTTTGGTTTTGGACGCCAGCCTTAGCAAGAGCCCAGAGAGCAGGTATCACAGCTATAGCAGCCTCTCAATCATTCAGCTTCGTTCTTTAAAAAAAAAACCAGACATAATATTTTTTTTTTTAAGAGAGGCAAACTAAAAGACGCTGGAGAAAAGAAGTTACAATTTCATAAAAGCTCATATCCATTCTCCTCCGCCTGAGATCAGCCCTAATGCTGCCCTGGGTCCCTGTCGTCAGCAGGAGGTGAGCTCAACCATTACAGTCCCTCTAGCCTGAAAATTCAGGAGTGCAACGGTTACATCGGTTTGGAGACCAGTCAAACCTTAAATAGTGAATTGCAAATATTATACTAGTGACAATGTTCTGCTAAAGTTCATAAAAAATCCCAAAGCTTGAATATATTTGCAGTAACTAGTGGAGCAGTCCTGAGAAACAAATGTATACAAATTTCTGTCTGTTCACGGAGACAGAATAAAGGGCTACGTTCAGCAAATATGTGCCTTGTGATGAATACTTCAATCAGCTAAGAATTATAATGCAGCTTCAAATGTCTCATAATCTTTCCTACAGGCTTCTCTCTCAAGAAGATGTGGGCTCTCACATGATCCTGAGATTCCTAAGACCGGGCTGGTTTATTTGGTACATGCACCTGACTGTAACTGAGTAATTACACAACCGTATGCACAAAAGGCACTCAAAATCACACAAAGAACCCTACAAAATAAAGAAGGTTTGGAAAATGTATTGAGTTTGCATGGCAAGGATTTGGGAGGGGTGGGCTACAGGGGCGGCTTCTGTGAGAAGCTGCTGGAAGCTTCTTCCCCCATGTCCGACAGAGCCCAGGCCAGCCGGCTCCAGGACGGACCTGGCCAAGGCCGAGCCCATCAGCGATGGTGGTAACGCCTCTGGGAGAATGGATTTAAGAAGAGGAAGAACCCCTGTGCAATGGCAACTGCAGCTGGGAGCGAGGAGTGAGAAGACGCGAGAGCCCCAGCCCTGCAGCCCCCGGGTCAGGGCAGGAGGAGGAGGAGGTGCTCCAGGCGCCGGAGC
>JANZLQ010000249.1:0-12754 GCA_026212715.1 Elanus axillaris | reverse complement strand
GGCAGCTTTCCAGCCACTCTTCTCCAAGCCTGTAGCACTGCATGGGGTTGTTGTGACCCAAGTGCAGGACCCGGAACTTGGCCTTGTTGAACCTCACATAACTGGCTTCAGCCCATCCATCCAGCCTGTCCAGATCCCTCTGTAGAGCCTTTCTGCCCTCAAGCAGATCAACACTCCTGCCCACCTTAGTGTCATCTGCAAACTTACTGAGGGTGCACTAAATCCCCTTGTCCAGATCATTGACAAAAATATTAAACAGAACTGGCCCCAGTACCACACCCTGGGAAACACCACTTGTGGCCAGCCACCAACTGGATTTAACTCCATTCACCATAAAACTTTGGGCTCAGCCATCCAGCCAGTTTTTCACCCAGTGAAGAGTACACTTGTCTAAGCCATGAGCTGCCAGCTTCTCAAGGAATATGCTGTGAGAGACAGTGTCAAAGGCCTTACTAAAGTCCCATTTTCTTAAAGTTTACTGAAAGTTTGAACAAATCTAAGTTTTCACAGAATCACAAAATCATTGATGTTGGCAGGGATCTCTGGAAATAATCTAGTCAAATCCCCCTGCTCAAAGCAGGGTCATCTAGAATGGGTTGCCCAAGGTCATGTCTAGCTGGGCCTCAAATATACTCCCAAGGATGGAAACTCCACAACCTCTCTGGGTAACCTATTCCAGTGTTTGACCAGCCTCACAGTAAAGTTTTTTTCTTGTTTCCACATGGAATGTAATGTGTTTTAATTTGTAACCACTGACTCTTGGCCTGCCTTAACCAACCTGACAGCTCCTACAGAAAGAGGACAAGTGTGGTTTACCCTTTGCAAATCTATGCTGACTACTCCCAATCACCTTGCTTTTCATGTGCCTGGAAATGGTTTCCAGGTTTAGTTGCTCCATCACATTCCCAGGGATTTATTTGAGGCTGCCTGGCCTGTAGAAACCAGGATCTTCCTTTTTGTTCTTATTAGAGGTAGAAGTGACATTTACTTTTCTTAACTTCTATGTCTAGTTTAACACCTTACTTCTGCTATCAAGAGGACTGAACCTGGGAATGTTCAAATCCAAAATAATACACACTACACCACTTGACCTAAAAGATAATAGGGAGAAGACCATTATCCAGCATAGAGCAATCTTAAAAGGAGAGGAAAAAAATGCCTTATCCCTCTCAATTGAAGTTTTTTTCCACTGTGCAGAGAAATTAGGAGATTCAGAAATTCTGAGCACATCCGGTTCCTTTAGAACATTTGTAGTAGAATATAAGGCTGGAAGCAATGTTCTTTCCAATCACATATTTTTCTGCTGAAATGACTTTTTGACACAATCCCTGTTATTACTCTAGCAAGGTGTCTCTTGAATTAGCATGTCACATACCCATCCCTTCCTCTAACTTAAAGGCTGTTTCAGAACCTCTGTTAAGGAATTGTCTTACAAATACCAGTCAAAATTTACTCAAGCTAATCCAACTTGATTACATATGAACTGTTCCTGAACTTAGATAATCTTCTAGCTTTTCTCTCTTCCTAGTTTGTACCTGCTTTGATATAAACAGTCATGTCCCTCTTATTTTATTTAAAATTCAAATTCTTCCGACTCCCATAACTCTAACTTTCCATTCAAGTGTTTGTAATAAATGATATTTCAGTCTGAGTTTGCCCTCTTGCAAATGGGTACCCATAACTGAGCACACCATTCCGCATGAGATTTTGCTAACATCAGGTGTGATGAAACATATATCTTCCTGTATCTGCTAGAAATACCATTTCTGATATGTTCTGAGATTCTGCTTTACACAGTTTAATGCTTTGGATCCTCATATTTAGCTTGTTATCAACTATTATATTAAGAACTTCTCCAAAGTCCTTTTCAGCCAATAATGTCAAATCCTAATTTTTGGAGACTAATAAGTGTGCAGTATTCCTAACCACATGGTACTTGAGTCATCTTGTTTCTATAGCCCTCAAAATGATCATAATTTTCCTGTATAATATACCAGATTTTGAATAAAGCCTTTTTGTTATTAATTTCAGCACATATTTCTATTCTCTTAGAAAGTGTAATGATTTTTTATTATCATCTGTTCTAAAGCCTTTCATGTGGCTGAGGTCAGATTAACAAGCCTATAGTGGTTAAATACATCCCCCATGATTTATGTAAAGTATTACATTAGCAATTGCTAGGTAATATCTTTTTAAATCATATGACTTCTGATGTGTTTGATTAATTAAGAACACTTAACTGTGTCTGCAATTCCATGTACTAGTTGTTTCAGAAGCCTGGGACACACTGAAATCTCTATCTTCTTTCCCCTCTCCTGCATCCCATAAGAATATGGACCTCTGAATATTTCTTTCTCTAGAGGTGAATTTCTCTTCCACTTTATATTGTTTTTTCATACACTTTTATATTGGGTTTATGTGGCAAGGTTTTGGTAGCAGAGGGCTACAGGGGTGGCTTCTGTGAGAAGATCTCACAAGCTTCCCCCATGTTCAACAGAGACAGTGCCAGCCAGCTCGAGGATGGACCCACTGCTGGCCAAAGCTGAGCTGAACACTGTTATCACAGGTAACACATCTGTGATAACATATTTAAGAAGAGAAAAAAACCTGCTGGGCAACAGCAGCTGGGAGAGAGGAGTGAGAATATGTGAGATAAACAACCCTGCACGCCCCCAGGTCAGTGAAGAAGGAGGATGAGGAGGTGCGCCAGGTGCCGGAGCAGATTCCCCTGCAGCCCAGGGAGGTCCACAATGGAGCAGATCTCCACCTGCAGCCCCAGGGAGGACCCCATGCTGGAGCAGGGGGATGCCCAAAGGAGGCTGGAACCCAGTGGGAAGCCCATACTGGAGCAGGCTCCTGGCAGGATCTGTGGATCTGTGGGGAGAGGAGCTCATGCTGGAGCAGGTTTTCTGGCAGGACTTGTGACCCCACGAGGGACCCATGCTGGAGCAGTCTGTACCTGAAGGACTGCAGCCCATGGAATGGACCCATACTGGAGAAGTTCATGGAGGACTGTGTCCTGTGGGAGGGATGCCACGCTGGAGCAGGGGAGAAGTGAGGAGTCCTACTCCTGAGGAGGAAGGAGCAGCAGAGACAATGTGTGATGAACTGACCCCAACCCCTATTCCCCTGTTCCCCTGCAACATCTGGAAGGATGAGGCAAAGAAATTGGGAGTGAAGTTGAGCCTGGGAAGAAGGGAGAGGTGGGGGAAGGATGTTTTAAGATTTATTTTTATTTTTCATTATCCTACTCTGACTTTTGATGGGCAATAAATTAAATTAATTTCCCAGAGTCAAGTCTGTTTTGCCTGTGCCAGTAGCTGGTGAGTGATGTGTCCCTGTCGTTATCTTGACCCATGAGCCTTTCATCATATTTTCCAGTTGAGGACGGGGACTGGAGTGATAGAGCAGCTTGGCAGGTACCTGGCATCCAGACACGGTCAACCCACCACACCTTTTCTCTTCCATACACCACAGTCTTATAATGTCTAATGAATACTAAGACAAAATGTTCTTTTATTTTTAGGACATTGCTTACATCACCATAAATTCTTGCTTCTTTCTGATCATCCCTTAGTGTACCTGTCGCATAACTCTCTGATTTCTCTCCAGTCCTATTCTAAAATCATATCCACTCTGTGCTATTCCACTCTATATCCATTTCCCCCATGTTTTTTACACCATTTTCATGTCTCTTCGCTTATGGCTCAGTTCTCTGCCTCTTTACTTAGCCGACACTGACACCAGGCTGTATTGTGCAGCTGTTCAATAAATGCAGCAAACACTGGAGGTCCATGCAGATGTCAGGTAACTTTATTTCATCCTAAATTTGTATTGTCCCTGAAAATATGAATCTCTGTATATTTTTAAAGTATGCTGTAGTGATGCTTTTCCATCAAATTAAATTCTCTGAAGTCATAGGAAAAATTGTGCATTTCTTGCTTAACAATTGTATGAGTCATTGGCATGAAAAATACATAGCATTGGGAAAATATACATTTTCTGTGGCTTGCTTACAGTAAATGTAGAAGCAAGCACTTGATGTTGCATTAGCCATAGGATATATTTTCATAAGGATATTTAAAAGATGAACTCGGACCATTGGGATCTATTTCAGGTGTTACAGACTGACTTAACACATAGGTGATGGATTATCAAATTCAAAGCAGAATTTGACCTTAATTTAACCTGTCCTAATAGGGGAGATATTGCAGGAGTGTGAGAAAATGTTTTTTTAGTACACAACATCATGAACCAGAATATACTTTAAGTTAGTGGGATATTTCATATTTAGGTTAGCATTACTCAAATCTCAGTGATTGAATAGTGCTAAAACAGAGGTTGACTTTTGTTTCTCTATCACAACACTTGTGACATGATAGTGAAAGAGCATAATCTGCGTGTCCAAACCATACACAATGCAGTATGTCACTGTTTTACTCTACTGAGGTTGAATGAGAGAAGCATTGTCATGAGACCAGTGATCATGAATGTATAATCCATTCATGGATGTTGTAGCAACAACATAGCCACATAAATAGTATAGCCCTTCACCGAATAGCAGTAGCTAATTTTTATACAGCTATATGGTAATCTTACAGGCCAATGATTCTTGTTACCTTTTAATCACTTCAGCTCCTTACAGGGAATTATCATGCAGGACTTGGACCAAGTCTGTCCTATAAACCATCTATATTACTGTGTAAACCCATTAAGCTTTATTCCATGTATGTCAGTCAAAAGAAAAGCTAAAAGAAAACTAATGTACGTGTATGTAATTTGGGCCCTCAGGAAGATCTATAGCACTGACGTTTTCCGAATTTGTTTCAGTTGTTTTAAAGATGATGTTAATGTACCAGGATGTCATAGAATATTTGGGGTTTCTTGCTGGCTAGTGCATTATGGTAGCTCCTCCCCTGTACAATCTTATACAGCTATGCTGTATTTACACTTCAGTGGAAGATAAAAACTGATCTAATAATTGCATAGCTGGATGACTTCTTACTGTGTACAGTGATTTGTACTTTCCATTTTGTCTAGTAAAGTGGCCCTTTTGCAAGATAATCTGGTAATTGCCTGCATTTACCACAATTTGCTTCTTGTTACTATATGTTAAAATATAGGCTCAAAATATAAATTATTGTGAGCATATACACAGTAAATGCTTAATATCAAGCATCTTCTGTCATGTATATCAGATTTAATAGATGCCTGTATGTTCTGTCTCTTCTTAATTCAAGATCCATCTGCTTCTATGAAGTAATTGAGGTTTTTTATTTATGCCTTTGTCTCATATTTAAAGGGTTGTAATTCTGAAAATACCATAATCTATTACACCAGAGGATAGTGACACTTAATGACACTGACATCTATATTAATTGTATAATTATTAGTTATTTGACTAAATACAAAAGTTACTGTGCTTGAGCAGGATTAAAGTCACAATAACACAGTATTGAAATTGTTTTAAATGAGCATCTAGAAAGTGTGTCTGTAGATCTGTAGTACCAGATCTGCAAAACATTACACATAGTAACTTCATGGGCTACTCATTCTCACACAGGTGGATAGAACTGTTCACAGTACGTATGTAAAACTTTGCAGCATTGGAACTTCAGTCTGTTACCTTAATTTCTCTTTCAGCTCATTCATCACACTGAGGAGATTTCTATTGCTTGTAAAGTTCTACTGAAGTTACTGAGCCCTGGCACATCAGAAAATTATGTCTTTTAAACCAAAATAGTGCTACCTAGGTGACACGAACTTTGGAGGATCTGGCTTTCTACCACTTGTATCATGGAGGCTATTAACATAAGGCTCATAGCTTTGACTCTGCACATGAGATGACTAAATGAAAGTGAAAAAATATGCTCACCCATCTCAGACAGCCCTTTATAATTAAGAAGATTAATTTACCATTTACATTTGAACTTGAATTAGTTTTGCAAAAACATAAATAACAACTGTGTATTCAAAAATCTCATGGAAAATATTTGTTTTCAGAAAAGCAATGTTTATAGCCTATATAAGAAGCAAGAATTACAAGCAGACACATGTGAAGTAGTTTTTTTGTTTTGTTTTTGAGAAAAGGAATGACAAAAACTAGTAGCCATCATCAATAAGGATGAAAGTAAACGGAAGTGTTGCATACGAAAGAATTTTTTTTAAAAAAGGAAAAAACAAAACAAAACAAAACAAAACCCAACTTCCTCAGGAACACAAAGATTCTGACGTATTTTGTCTTTTTATTTATTTATTTTTTTAAACCTGGTAACATCCTTTTAATTACTGTTTTGGCTTTCTTTGTTGGAAACACCTGCAGACATATTAAAACCAGTTAGAAAAATCCCAGATGGGTATTTCCACTCGATTTCTCAGGCAAGCACACTGCCAGAAAAAAGAAACAGATGTGAATTTCTGCTTGATCTCCCAGGCTTATACCCAGCAAGAAACCAAACCTACAGAAAATGCAGAGGTTCAGTGGTGAACAGATGTTGAAGGTGTGAAGAAAGAAATCAGCCTTTTGTCCTATACACTAGTATGAATTAGAAAAAGTATAGGAGGCTACATTTCTTTGTATATTTATGGAACAGCAGCTAGTATTAGATGCTGTCTCCATAATGGTCCTTTTAATATTAATCCAAAACCTGCAAAGATTCTGAGGAAAGCTAGATCTAAATGAACAGATCTAAATGAAGCAAAGAAAATCTCGGGTCCATACAAGGATTTTATTAAAGAAGATGTTTCGCTCAAACAGACAGAATTTATTTCATTAAGGAATAATGAATAAAACTGAACTCAGAAAGGATGGATTTTAAACATAAGCAAATATCAGGGGAAAAGAAATAGAATTTTTCTTTTTTACATCTCATTTCAAAGGGGCATCTTTCTTAAAATTTTAACATGCATTTGAAACTACTTTTAGAAAATAGCACTTTCAGAAGTAATAGTAACATATTTACATCAAAGGCAAAAGAAGCTGTGTATTAATTTGGTTTCTGGGGAGACGATATGTTTCTTCTTACAAGCATATCATTTGCAGAGGAAGCTGACAGGTGGAGAGAGAGAAGCAGAGCTTTTATGGATCATCCTAACTATATTGGCAGCTGTCAGGTAATTTCATGGGCCTGAATCATCTCCAGGAGGTGTATGTGGAGGGGTGACATGCAGTGCATTGAGTTCCCTCTGTAGCATCCTTTTCCTTCACAGGTGGCATCAAGGGCTCGGCTGATTTCTCAGCTCATCTGAGAATCCAGATTCCAAATAAGTGACCCGTGGTCCACATTGCCCTGGGCTCCATGCAGCACGGTTCAGAGAAGCTGACCCCTCTCCGAAAGAAGCAGCTGTTCCTGTTTTACTGAGCAGCAAGAAGGAGGAAACAGCAATGAGAGGACCTGGGCAAATTGGGTTTGGTGGGTTTTTTTTTCAAATATCAATTGCTCAAAGCACTAATGAGTCTGCTGTTAATCAAAATGGTCTAGGGAAGAATATCCTTAGTGTATTTCCATTCATTTATCTCACAAGAAGAGAATAATCTAGCCCCAGAAGTCATCTCTGGCCATTCAGAAGCCAGGCAGTGTTTAGAAGCTGATTAGATAATAATGATAATTACAGTAAAAATACCCATATGGCCATTATTATATCAAGTTTGCTGTTAGTAATTATGGTAACTCCAGCAACAAACCTACCTTGTGTAGTCATATAAACTAATTAAAATGTAATTTCCACATCTGCAAATGTTTTTGCCAATGGCTAAATTCAAATGGAGTTTCTGAGTGTGCTACAAGGATTCCTAAAGCTCAGAGAACTGACTGTTTTAATACACGGATTGTGCTTCAGGCCCTTCCACCAGTCTCCATGCCTTTCAGCAAGTAACCACCACCATGCCTGCATATCCATCTGGAAGAAAAACTTGCAATATTCCGTGTTTGTAAGAGAATGAAAGTGATTGAAGCTTAACTAATACTGGTCAATAATAGACAATATTTTCAAGCATCAGTGCTTCAAATTTAGGGGCTTAAAATATTAAGGTGCCAGGTTCTCAGTAACTCACAGCTAATCTTTATTTATTCCAAGTGCCAGAAGATGCAGTTTCGAAGAGTATTTATTCACTGGCTATGGATTAGCTGGAGCTCGGCCTTGATTCTGGAGGACCTGTACCACAGAGCAAAGCAGACACTGAGCAGTAGGCCAACATAAACGCTGCCACTGTGGTCATGACCATAAACCAGAAAGAGGGATCAGGACTTTGAGATTTCTAATGTCAATCAATAATTTGCAGGGTTCAACGTGTACATACTACAAACACAGTAGCAGAAAGAATGAAAGACATATGTTTCTGGCCAAAATTAGAGTTAATATAGTCAAGTCAATGAAGCCAGGACTCTGGCTGATTAGCCAAGATCCACAGTAAATATGTATGCCACATGAAGTTAATACTCCCATTTTCACTGTTTTTTTTTTTACATAGGCTAACAGGATTAAAGGCCTGTTATATCATCCCACAACACGGTGAATAATAAAACAGACAGAATCAGAGGAAAACTTTATTTTTTGATTCCTAAAACTGACAAGCAGAAAAATCCAGCTACAGAAACAGCTAATGGATGTATTTTCAAATTCTTGGTGATCTTCTAATTAGAGGTGCTACCTCAGTGCAAAATAAAACAACATTGACCTGATCATTACTTGACACTTCTGAAAGCTACTCAACAGGAGAACCAGATGTCTGGTTTGTATATAAACACCACATAGAAGCTAAATGTTTTCCTAAGGAAAAAGGATATAGGAAAAAAAAAAAAGTGGTTTTCTTCTCCACTCATAATACTCCTGCACTACAAGAGTCTAGGAAAAAAAGCATACACATTGAACAATGAATGATCTCCTCCTAAGTGAAGCCAACATCTAGAACAAATCCCAAAATCTAGACAATTTTTACTGCCACTAAAATGGGTGACAACTGCCAAGTAAGCAAATAACAGAAAGCCCAAGTTGTTCCCAAATGGATTTGAGGAAATTCACCATGCTGCTAAATACCATATGGGTTTAGCCTGATCTAGGGACATAAAACCATCAATTCTGTAACTTGGTTACACTTGTCTTTGAAGTTCCCTGTTCTAACTGAACATTTTGCCCTAATTTTCCTTCTGACACTGAGTGAATGAACATTCATGAAGAATGTTCAGGTATATTTCATCTTACAGTTGAGTTTTCCTGATAAGGTGAGTATTCTTATGTGAAATGTACTTCACATGTTTTCCTTTCCTGAACAGAAGGTTTTGGCTCACAAACTAAAGCTGAATTTTGATTGCCGCCATTCCTTTTTTCAAAGACAACATTGAAAGAAAAGCAGATCATACAATGTGAATTAAAACAAATTAACTTATTCTTTCTCAGCTGTGTTTGAATTTATATTGCGGTTTTCAATATATATTGAACATATACATGCGTGCACACATATACAGACCTATTTTCTTTGTAAAACAAGCAGAAATTAGTGTCACTGAGTTAAAGCTATGATATTCTTTCTCACAGCGATGCATGAACTCACAACCTCATCTCAGTGATTCTAGATTCCAGTATCTGCAGTCCTGGTGCGTTGAACAATGGCCATAAGGAGAAAAGAGAGTGGAAGTGATAGTTCTGTGGGGATTCACTATCAAGTATTTATTTGACTCAAGCACAATTACTATTATGTTCTCAACTTCCTTCCAGAACAAAAATTTCCTGACACTGAAACTGCTTCCCCGCTCTTACAGGTCAACTGCCTAGAGCATTAATATGGGCAGTGCAAAAACAGTTGAGGTTATGCAAGGAACTTCTGAGGAGAACTGTAAATTGGTTTCTACTGTCTCTGCCTACATTTTAGAGAGAGTACATGTTATGGAACAAGTGAAACAATAGTACCCCACTAAATCTTCTTCTCACCTTCCTAGGCTTTGAGGTTTCCCCATCCCCATTGCTCCCTGCTGCTCTGAGCATCTGGAAGTACCTCTGCACACTCAGCTTCATCCCTGTCTTTATAACCAGGAAGCACACTAAATTGGTGCTGTAAATCTCTTAGAACAATGTAATCCCATAGCCATTAGCCTGAAAGAGAACTGACTCACATACGAACCTGCTAAATATGTTGTCTAACGAGTATGATGCCCTGTCTTAGACAAAATGGGCTGATTCAAGTAAGACGAGAAAAATATAATGTTTTTCTCAAGTGTTTTTTCATCAAATTACAGTGGAAAAAAATTAAAACTGTTAAAGGTCATGTCTGATTACTGTAACTGCACTGCTGCATCTTATTGACCTTAGGGAAACCACAATGTTGGGAATGTACTGTCTGATCATTAAAAATGTTGTTCATCTTAGAAAAGTGTGGAAAAAATTTTGCTTCACTTTTCATTTCTTTAATATGAGAAGCCAAATGTTGAACTTGATAGGCTGTACAGCAATTTCGGGACACCAGGGTGAAATACCATATTGGTTCCATCATACCCTGGAACATATCTTCTGTTCTAGCTCATCATTTTATGTTTATACATGTATTCGGTAATTTTTGTCTTATATTGTTTTATTTAATCTGGTATTTCTGTAAAAACAGAAACAGAGGAAGAGACAAGAAGATAAAGAGGAAAGGTTTCAGACTTCCATGTTAAGTTTCCTGATACTAAAAATTACATCAAAACAATTAGATAACTGAGTTAATTCTGTGCAAAACAATATACTTATTGAAGGAAAGTGCACACTAAATAGTTTGCCTCCAGGGTTCTTTATACATTAGTGTTATGTTTAAGTAAGTTTAACAAGTCTTTTGACTAGAACAAAGTCAGTATCTCTTAATGCAATTGTGTGTACATCCTAATTTCTCTCTCCTACATACACTCCTTGTGTCTTCATTTATTTCATGCTCTACTAAGACCCAGTTTAGTTACAAGTACTTCAGTCAGAGTTCTTCTCAAACACACCTCAGAATGGTGGTGCAACATCTGGATCGTGTTATTCTTGGTTAATTAATAAAAACATTTTAAAGTATTTTTCCCTATAGCTTTCCATTGTAACTATGTGGTTTGGTTTTATTTTTTATTTTTGCAGATTAAATATTTGGGGTGACATTCACACATTCTGTTTTTGTCAACAGCATGACTTATCTTTGCAAGTCTGAGCAAAAATTATGTTGATATTTCTATGTGCACGTAATAGATCTGTGAACATTTTCAGTTACAGTTTGCCCATTAATTTTATCATTCCAGAAACAATTTCTAACATTGCAAAGCTCTGAGCAGCTTCAAAACATCTTAAGAAAAAAATCAGCTTGCTAAAGAATCTTCTTTACAATATAGTGTTTATTACAAGTAGGAAAACAAAATTGTAAATAACATTCTGTATTAGTTAGATATTTCGCTATATCATATGTGATCTGAAAGATAGTTATCAGTAATGAATGAGAATTTCCTGATGTTACATAGAGTAATTTATTATATATGTGTATATATGTATATATAAAAAATTAGGCCTCAGGTCGTGCATAAATAGTTAATAAGGAGTTTACAGTGAAAGAATTTCACCATAACAGTGACCTGCCAAACAAGAACGACAAAGGGTAACAGAAGAGACCTATTGTCCCTGCCGTTTGACTAAGTAAACACAGAAAGATAATCTCAAGAAAATCTACAGCAGAGATAGGATATTACTCCAGATCTCCTTAAACTTATCCTGTCATCTTAATTTTCTATTAAATCATCCTCATAGACTTCTTTCAAGTGAGACAAATGAGCTCCTACCTATAACCCAAGCTGGCCAGAACTTTTCTGTTTGCCTTGTGTGAACCAAAGTTGGGATGACCTGATTCTACATGGAGGATATTCAGACCAGGCTGAACATTTTCCTGCATAGTTTATGCACAGTTTGAAGCAAAAAGAGTTACCACCCCTTCCTGCCACAAAGGATTATGCAGAATATCCTGCAGTGAGAATGGCCAGGGGAATGGCAGTTACGTGCTTTCCAGTTCTCTTACTTCTGACTCACATCTACCTCAGAAAGCCTTTTTAGATAACATTTATGGCATTCCCACCTTAAGAACAGCCCTCACCTCTTATTCTGCAAATTTACTTCTCAATGCTTTGGTTTTCCTTCAAGTCCCTAATATAGCCTTTGGAACTCTGTTGGCAAGCCCTTTCACAAACAATGTCTTGTTGATTTGCGGGATTTCTGTGTAGGATGAGGGCTTGGGCAGCACATCTCCATTAACTGCATAAGGTCCCGATCATAACTTCCCTCATAACTTGGGTAAAACTGAGGCCCTACTAGAATAAAGGACAGTCTGTCTAGTTTCAAGGACATAAAGATCTCCCTCATGCTTTCTCTCAGAGGACCACTCAATAGTAAATATTCCACTTAATCGGAGTTAAAACAGCATAAGGACAGAAAGTTATGACCTAGCAATGATTGTAATGTTTCCCCTGAAAATAAGTAAATAGAGAAAATATTTTCTCAGACTTAAACTATGCTTCCAAAATAAACTATATATTTTGCTGGTTTTTGCTTGAGCATGGTAGATAAGTTCTGTACCAAAGATGTACCATCCAAGCCCAAGAAATACCTGTAAGTGCCTGTATTGGGTTTCTGTGGCAAGGTTTTGGTAGTGGGGGGGGTTACAGGGATGGCTTCTGTGAGAAGCTGCTGGTAGCTTCCCCTTTGTCTGATAGAGCCAATACCAGCCGGTTCTAAGATGGACCCGCCGCCAGCCAAGGCTGAGCCAATC
>JANZLQ010000248.1:0-12775 GCA_026212715.1 Elanus axillaris | reverse complement strand
CAGCAGCTTCTCACAGAAGCTGCCCCTGTAACCGCCCCCACCCCACCCCCCCGCTACCAAAACCTTGCCACAGAAACCCAATACAGCTTGGAGTGCATTTTCTCTGTACACCACAACGTGTGTTTCAGGTGAGTTAGGAAATGTGGTTTTTATTCCCTTTTTGTGGTTGAAAAGGGACCCTTTGCATCGTCAAAGAACAGACATCCATTCAGTCTAGCCCAGTCAAAAACACAAGCCAAGGAGATTATTTTCTTGCTGGAAGAGGAAGAAGGGTTGGTCCCCTTCTTCCATGAGTACCTCATCCCTGTCAGTAGCTCTCTTCCTTTCACTTCCGCATTACTGCAGGAGGTCTATCACTGTTCGTGATTGCAAACCCACTTCACTGTTGACAACAGAGCGGAGACACAGCTGGGAAAGGTGCAGGAGAAGCAGCAGCTAATAACACAGCTTTCTGCAGCCCCTTGCTGCCAGCCTGAGGAGAAATTATAGAGCTATGCACAACATTTTCTGCAATGGTTATTTTATCTGGGGTAATAGAAGCATGAAATGAGAGAAAGACAGCTTGCAGAATTAGCAGCCTTGCAGTATTAGCATCCTGTGGCCATATAAAGACAGCAGCCACTAATGTTGCTTCAGTTGTTTCTCTCCAGATAGCACCACTGGCAATGACTCAAGAATACAAAAAGAATTACAGCAGAACCACTGATGCAAAATGGAATAAAGAAAAACAATGGGGATGTTTTTAATGAACCACTTGCTCTGTCATAGGCAGTTTTCAAAAGTTATTTTAATGATTAGTATATATTTATACACTGTTATTTGCAAATCTGCTCTTGCTAGTATGCACCAGTGACTCAGTTTGTAAGGCACTTCTCAATTTTTTATGCCCTCCCAGGATTTTAAAGTTGTCAGAGCCTCATGGAACTGGTTCTTTCTCTCTGTCAACTGTGCATGCATGCACATGTATTTGATGTCATTATTTATTAATTCTCTGTAGAGAATACAAGTACCACAATCAAAATAGTCCTTGAATGGCCAGGGTCCGACAGTCTAATTCTTTAACAACATGGAAGTGAAATGTTATTTGCCCAGCTGTTCAGTTTACATCTTTTGCTGTACATCAGCGAATTCAGAGGGACTAATTTTTAGGGCACTTCTACATTTTGAGGTCTCTGTGTTCACTATAGGTTTATCTGAACCTTAATGTATGTAATAAACAAATATATATGAATGCAGTTTCCTTTTGTGTATTGCCAAATGAGGATCCAGCAGTTACCTTTTTCAAATGAGTAAAATAATAGAAAATGAATAAACATCCTATGTGTGGGTGGGTTGTAAGATGCTCTTAGTATGGTAAGTTGGGAAGCTAGCGTACCTGAGTTCTGAGCCAGATTAGAAGTCACTTTCAAAGGCTGATGACAAAGTTACGTATGTAAATCCATACTTAGGCAGTATAATAGGGTACACAGTATGTCAGGTTTGCTTAGAAGAGACAGAATACCTAACACACTCTGGCCAAGTCTTGTTTGTGGGTTGCTACAGTCTGCTGTGTGATGTGCTTACTCTAAATCTGAAATAGTTCAGACTCTAAATCTGAAATCGTTCAGTTTCTACATGAGCAATTAGCACGGTGCAGCAGCAGCAATGCAGTAGAGCAAAGCACTCAGTGCAGAAGACCCAGTGTCTACACTACACATATATTGGAGATTTTGGAAGACAAATGTAGGTGTGAACTAATTGGAAATTCCTGAATCCTCAGTACTTTAAAGCAAAAATTATTTTAAGCAAAAGAGACAATTGGAAAAAAGAAACTGCTAGAAAATATGCCTGTGGCCAAATTTTCTTTTTTTTTCCTTTGGATTATAGTTCTGCATGCACTGAGCACCAGCAAAGGCATTTTTTCAGTGTCAAATTGGGTTGAAACAGACCATTTTGATGAAGAGCTGGGGAGAAAGATTTGTCTTTCAGTGGGTAGCCTGGAACTGTCAGAGTGGTATCAAGGCCACCCAGCTGGTTTTTTAACAATCCTCACCTCCTCCTTCATGATCCTCAAGGCAGGATGTATTTCTACGTACATGAGAACTTTCTTGTTTTCGTTTTAAATATGACGTAGTGGGGCTTTTGGATGCCAGCCCAAGGCAAACAGTAAATAACAACAAAACTAACAGTAATTATATTTAATATCCTGAGCTTCCATTAAACTTTCAGCCTGCTCCTGCTCCCTGTTTTCAAAGCAGTTGACCACCTTGGGAAATGAATTAATACATAGCCATTTACTGCTTCTGTAGACTCAGTTGGTTGTGCTTGTAAAAATTGTATATGCAGCAGTCATATCTGTGTGAACACCAAATGGACAGAAAAGCCAGAGAAACTGGTATCTTATTCAGGCACATATATATCAGTAGTTATAAAATTTGAACTGAAATTTGACAGCTGTAAGATTTTCTAACAGTATAAGAGAAATAAGCTGTGTCTTCACTGTGGGTCAAGTGTATTTTGCAGCATGTCCTGTGTTCTGGTCCACCAAAGTGCTGAACATAGGACATGCGCGAGCACATTGCAAGTCCACAATGAGCTGCTAATCCTAGTTATCTTTGTATAACAAGCAAGATACAACCAGGAAAAAGAGGCAAGTACAGTGTGTTCCCATATTGCTGGGTGTATCCCCACTCTATCCTGGCATAAGCGTGCACTCCTAGATTGAAACACTGGAAAGACAATCACAACCCAGTTAATAATATATGGTGAAATGCATGTAATTGATGATGGCAGGTAAACACGAAATTCTCAGCAAAGCTGAGGCACTTTCTGAAAAAGAATCGGGCCTGTTCCTGAGTTATAAATTAGCATGTGTGAAAGAACTGTTTGATACAGAGGGAGTTTGTGAGTGGGATGGGGGGAATTCTATAGCTTTAAGAGGAGGGTTGGGGGGTGTGTGTGCATGTGTGTGTACGTGTGTTCTTTTTAAGTCTCATTTGAAAGAAGTAGTAGGAGAAAATTTGTAAAGGAAGACCAGAGCATATTTAATTGTTCTGTTCCCACACTAGATTTTCTGGGCATAATAAATGGAACATGAGCCCCATGTCTCTAATTTGATACTTTGAAAGTCCCTCATTCTCTTTTTGCCCAAGGCAGACATCTATTCTCCTATTAAAGTTCCTCTAAAACTAACTAAACTTAATCCAGCTTCCACTGAAGTCAGTGGGAATTTATAAATTTATTTCACTGAGAACAAAAATAGTCCTCTAGGATACATCCTTGCATTACTATTTATTTCTTTTTTGTCAAATTACATGATCATAAGTACCTCTGCATTCTCAAGGAAGTGGCACAGGAGATGGGTAGAGAGTTTCACTTCCCAGGAAATCTCTCATTTTTTTCCAAATCCAGAATGGGTTGGGGAAAAAATCTGGAAGACCACTCCAGATCTGTCTTATGACCCAAATGAGTTAGTACATTTTTTAAATTTAAATCCCAGTTGACATATGCCTACACATTAAACCCAGTTTGCTACCACAAGTATCTTACAGGTAAAGGTTCTTACAATACCAACCTGTAAACTTTTGCTAGAAGCTACCAAAAGTTTTTGTCAGAAATTTCCAACCGTTCCTGAGTGGTGGGAATCTGCTGGTGCAGCATTACAAGGAAAGCTCTGACAGCTATGTGGAACAGGTTTAAGCAGCCCTGACTGCCAAGCAGCATGTCTTTGCTGTTGTTCCCACTTGTTCTTAAAATTACTGAAGTTGCCCGAGCACTGGCAACATATAGGTTAAAAAATACCTTTAAACAAAAGCTTAGTGCTCAAGTGGATTTAAATGGTTTTTAAATGTGATCCCACATTGCATGGGTAAATTGTGCTAGCTATTTTCCAGCAAGATTTTGGTTTAAGCCCAGATCTGGCTATCAGCACTCATAGTGCCTTAGGGACAGGGCCTCAAAACAGAACTACTATTTATAACTAGATGGTGACAAAACTGTAAACATTTGAGGGGACTTGTGAAGCAGAATGTCATTCCCAGTCCTCCATACACTGAAAAAAGTCACCTGCTTTTGGTGTCCTACAGACCCTCTTCTACCCAATAAAGCTACAGAAATAAAGCCCATAACAACGGCCTGTGTGATACACTGATGTTACTCCCTGTTTTGAATTCCTCATTGCCTGGATAGGGCAATGCAGTGTGTTAACCAGGATGTCTCAGCTGGTTCTAGTTTTGTCACGCAGGTAGGCTACATATGGTCTCAGTGAAACAAGAAGTGGCTAACCTGCTTCCAAATGTGCATTTGGACCAACAGGGCTAAAAATACAGAAACCAAAAGGGAAGCAACCACGTGGTGGACACAAAGCACCAAAGTACATACTGCGTTTTCAAAATTATACATCCTTATATCCTCCAGGGCAAAGTCCTGTTTAAGTATCATTGCTATGTACAGCTCAGCTGTGGGTTGTTTGAGGAAAAGACCCTTTACAGTTTCAGTGAGGTATTCAGCATATAAATCCTTGGAATGTTTTTCTAAATATATAAATGGGTGGGACATTTTATACAGTTGTTCCCTGCTGCTATCCTCCACATTTTCACTATAACTTTTTTCCTTCTTAATTTATGCACTGTGATCAGTCTCTTCGTCATGGATTTTCAAAGTGGAAAACCAATTCATCAACATTTTGCTTGGACTATTTTGGGGATGTTAGAAAAGTAACAGTTATATTATTTGGCAAGGGGTAGCCTATCAAACTCCTGAACCTGGTCTGGTAGTATACTTGTTTTGCTTATGCGTAGTATCTACACCAGTGTGCTTTGTTTACAGAATGAACTGTTCTGGAATGAATAGCTGAAATCTACTTAGGTACAATAAAAGTCCTATTGCTTTTTAATAAGAGGGGTTGCTGAAGTTGCTGTAAATTTCAATGGGAGTTCAACATTTGGAGCGCCTCCAAGATGTGGCTCCTAATTTGGAACTTGAATTACACTTAATAACCATTTAAAGCCTAGATTGTTTTTAAGTTTGTCCACCCAGTTTTATCATGCAGTGCCTGCTTTTTCTTTGCAATTACTCAGAATCCACCAAACTCTACTAAAATTGCAGGACATGGGTATGCTAATTAGCAGCAGCTGAATGCCTCTATTTACAGGGGAAGATCAGGTGTGCATTCCTGCAATTTTACACAGAAACTTACTTGTATGAATTAGTGTGGTCATTTTATTACTTTCACCTCAAATATTTTCTTTAAACTGTCCCATAACATGATGGAGGTAAGACTTGGGTACTAGTGGTGAATTCTGAATGGCCCAAGATTTCTCTGTATGATTGCAAGGGAAGATGTTTCTCTGCACTGTAGTCGCTTCCTGCTGTGCTACTGTGGCTGTCCCACAAAAAAAAAAAGAGGTTCCAGGAATACATGAGTTACAACACAGAGCAATAAACCTTAGTTAAAACTACTTTCAGTGCCATCCAAAGTGTTGGTTATCATAATAAAGACCATCTAAGTTCTTGTCTCACTGGATGGAGGTCTGATACAAATAACACTGAAGTGGGAAGGAAGCTTTGGCCATCTTACCCTCATTACAGTAGTACCACCCTACTGCACTGCTCCTGTTGCTGACTGCCAGGTAAAACCCTGAAGGCATGGCACCATGCTACTTCCACTGAGGGCTCATACCTCTGGAACCCACTTTTGACACTTCTCAGAAAGCCATACTTGATAATCTTTCAGTTGGCAACTTACCATTTAATTCATACAGGTGAACTATTTAATTTTTTTGCAGCACTACTTCCAATGCGTTAAATCCCCTTACTGTAGAAACATATATCTATTTCTTTTTCTCTTTGGATACAGCAGGAATGTAGTTAATTCAGGTTAGATATCCCAAAGCTTTGATATGTTTTATAACAATGTTGCTACAGAGAGCTCAACAGTTACATCTGAGGAAAGCTTCCCACATTTTGCATGGTTTTGTGAGGAAAGGAAGTAAATTAAGATTAAATAAAGACTAGTAAAGGGAAAGAAAATGGTTGATTAAATGCTGCTTTCTCAATTTTGTGCCACAGGGGAGGAAAGGCAGTCATTCAAGATAGAGAGGAAATAGAGTTTCAGAGAATATTTGGATTTGCAGTGTGATTAGCTGGCAGAACTTACTGCCACCATATATTGCTAAAGGCATAAAGCTGGAAAAAATGTATTTTGACTGCCTACGGCAGCTATGATTTTCATCATGTCAGTTGGGTAATTGGATAGTCCCATTTTCAAGGCCAGTTCTCCCAAATACATAAATGTGAAAATCTAAGATTTCTCTAAAGCTATTTTCCTGTTATTCTATTGCTATCTTTTTCAGTTTTGTGCTAGAGTTTCTCTTCTTTTGTGTCTGCATAAGTAAAGGTTTTTCTTACCTTAGCTCAAGTTGTGCACACTGTGCGTTTGTCATAAAATGTAAAGTCCCAGCTTCGTAAGTCCCTACAAATTTCATTAAAAGAGGTAGTCCAAGGGAGAAGAGAAACCCTGCCCAGGAGATGGGAAACAATAGAATGTTATTTCCCTTCATTAGACTGTGGAGAAATCACCATAGAGACTTTGTGAATGTCTCCACTGCAAGAAAAACTTTGGTCATTTGACTTTTTACAAGACACCAGGTAATCAATCACAGGATAGAAACCCTAAGAAACTAGAATTTATGGGTTCCAACATTCATGGAACTTCATACTGTTCTCTTACTGTTGGTGCACCTTAGTCATATTTCAACCTAGGCACATAGTTTTGTCCTCTTCTTTTGTAGTTTTGGCACAGATTGAGATTTCATGTCCCTTTGCAAATCTGAGACTAGCATTCAGAATGGATGTTATCATCCATTCACACTTCAGGAAAACATTCTCCTACCTAACACTATGGGCTACATTCATGTGACTTGTACCCCATTGTCAGCGTTATTTGTGACATCAATGGGCTTGTTCGATTCAGGAATAAAAAGGCAGGTACCTGGGCCCAGCTGTGCCCTGTTGTGGCACACTGTCTGGCCATGCAGCTGAATGTGCAAAACTGCACCTTCCCCAACAATGAATCAGTGAGGCTGATGGCATGGTGATAAAAAAAAAACAACTGTGTAACCTCACACACATTTTCTGTGGCATGGATAGCATTTGAGTTTAAGGCAACTTACATATATCCTGCCTTTGGTTTGACCTGAGAGTTTTCCAAAATTCTCCCAACTCTGCTAGCAGGTAGTGGGATTCCTGTGCTAGAAAACATCTCAGCATATTTTCCCTAGCACATCACCTAGTTCTGTTGTGAGTCCCACCTCTTTTGACTGGTACTATGGACACGAAATAACCACCAGTATTTAATGATAATACTGTCTGAAATCCCAGTTGCAAGTTCAAAGAGCCTAAGTTTCAGGGCATACAGTCACTGTTCAGATGCCGAAGGCAGTTGTTTTTTTCTCATTAATATGAATGTCCTGTTCAAAACACATTGTCAGTCTTTGGTGGCCTAGGACTAAAAGCAATTCCAAATTAATCTTGCAGGTTGGCAAGAGATCAAAAATACCAACAACATATGAGTTGATGCAACTTACTGCCAGTTACATAAACAAGGAAGGCACCTTAATAGAGTGGCTGATGGCACAGCCAAATACCGCTGCAAGCAGGCTTTTAGTACTACCTATCCATCAGCTGAGTAAGATTCTGTTCACTGCTTAAAAGTAAATAATGAAATTAAACTACCTACAATAAACATTGTACAGTGTAGGTAAAAAAAACCAACAAAACCAAACCAGTGGAAAAGATACACTGAAATTTATAAGGTGGAACTGAATATGAAAGCTTCTGGTATAAAGAAAAAAGACCCAGGCACACAAAGCACTGTGTTAAGAAGCTGAGCATACAAGGTAAAAAAACTGGTCTCGCTGAAGACAGTAGCACATTTTCCACTAAGTCATTCAAGTTCTAAGGTCAGCATCAGATGGGGGCACTTCCCTGTGTTTAGGAACCAAGAAAATGTTTCATGAAGAGGACAGAATTCCCTTTAGAAGCATAAAATACCCCTGATACTGGATACAGCATCCTGTTGTACTTTTTAAAGTCAGAAATAGAATTATTCTGAAAGTATTAGGAATGGTGGTTTCCTGTTTATGGTCTTTTTTTGGGGGTAGGGGCAAATGGGTTTGAACAGCTTAAAGTAAGAAAAAGCAATGGGGATTTATATTGCTACCAGATGAAAAATTGCCATCTTGTCACCATTCCTCAGTTAAATTGAGGTGGTTCTGCTGCAGGGACAGGCTGGTTGATAGGAGTGAGAATGTGAGTCCATCTGGTTTGCAGTTCAGAACAAGGCTGATATGGCTGCATTCAAAAAACAGTGAGTATAAATCTTTAAGGGAAGTGGCAACTAAAAAATCTGGAAGAAAAAGAAGAAGAGAATTAACTTACAGAACAAAAACAAGGTTTTTGCTATGTCAGCTTTCAAAGTGCTGGCTGGATGCTAGGAAGGATGATTGTAAATGGTTCAGAGACCTAATAAGTGACTTAACCACAGATCCTGTTGACTTCAGAGGACTTTTTCCAGATGAATAAAAGCTTCCTAGGAAATGCTTTCCTAGGAAAATGCTTGAACCTAGCCTGCAGCACAAATGAGATAAGTCTGTAAAACTCTCCATTCCATTAGCAAGGCACCTAGGACTATTAACAGCAATGGTGAGAAAAATCAGATGTCACAGAGGATTCCAGGGGGTTTCCTCCCATTCCCAGTCCATTCTACCCAGTTTCATAGTAGCATGTTGCAAAGCCTGTAAAACAAAAGCCTGCTTTTTACAGTGCCTAATGAAATGCCCCTGATCTCTGGTAAAACCAATAAAACTATATTTTCATAAACAGGAAAACGAAGTTAATCCCTAGAGCTTCTGAAATAATAATGAAGTTTAAAAGTGTAGAATTATTTATTATTTGTATCACAATAGCAAGTAGAGAAGCCAAACAAATTGGGAGTTGCTTAACACCGGGCAACGTGCAAACAGAGCACAAATATAACAGAAATATGCAACCTAAACAGACCAGACAGCCAGAGGGTGAGAGAGGAAATAGAGATGCATGTTAAATAATTATGACTTTCCAAAGCCATGTACATGCACAGAATCAAAATTAAGGGAAGTTACAGACACTATATTAGAAACCTAACTACCAGCCCTGGTTGTTGCAAGTGTAAAAAATGCTATTGTTTGTGGGGTTGCATTTCTGTCAGAAAATTATTACTTCTGACTATTATTAGTATTACTATCTGAGAAAATCCCTGTGGATTTTCACTTGGTGAGCTTCTTTTGTTCAAGGATCTTCTTTTTATTTTGCAGAAAAGCTCTGAGCTACTTTGCCAAGTTCAGGTCTTTACATGTTGAGTGAGAAGTGACTGAGTCAAGAAGGCACACATTCTTTTCCATTCTCCTCACGCTTTCTTGGTATGTGGTACATCTGCCTCATGATACTTGGTGAAAGAGCACCTCAGCTTGTGTTTCAGGTCTCTGGATCTAATTCAGAAAAAGACATATGCTACCTATAAAGCCATAAGGGAGCAGGTATGGTGCATCAGCTTCCACATGGACAGCTACCATGCCATGTAAAGGTGCTTGTATCCAAAATGCATGCAGATTCAGAGAGTTTGCTGGGACTTCCAGGTGAAATTTCTGCCTGTTCTGGAAAAAAGCAAGCTTTTCCCTTACCTAGACTCATTCACAGAGAAGAACCATTTAGAGAAAACAGTGGAAAGTGAAAATCCCCAATAGCTTCCTCTTTTAGCAGAGAAGACAAGTAAGAAGCTAGCCTTTCTTCTCCACCTCCATCACCCCCATTCACTAGGCTGACCTTTTAAAGCTGGTGGTTATGACTGGACTCACCTTCAGCCTTGGTCATGAACAGACCCTTCCTTCCTTGCAAACGACTGAGCAGAGTGTTAACATGTTGCCTCTTACTAGCTGAGCCACATTAATGGACCATACTCCTGGTTCCTTGCCTGTGGCAAATGCAAAACAAACCACATTTGCCTAGGCTGCCAGCATGAGGGCACACAGTTGCCACAGGTAAGGAATGCAGTTATGGTCAGCTAACGCAGCTCAGTGAATAGCTACCTTAACCGCTTGTAATTGCTGGTCCACAGGTCCACACCTTCACTGACTTGTATATGGCTACACTAGAAATAAAGGAATTCTGTGATGTTTATGAGTGTTATACCCACATACTGCTGTTTAGTCACAGCTAACATGTTCATTTTATTGTTCATTTAAAAAGGGGGAACAACACATTGTTAAATTTAGAATTATAAAGTAATTTTTCCCTTTTAAAAAGCAATCTTTTTTTTTCACAGACACCTTCAAAGGCAGCAATGATGGATTTCTATTTGTTGTGTCTGGTATGCCAACTAGCAAGCACCCTGGCCTACAGAGTGGGAAGAACACAATTTATCACCAAAGGTTCATATAAATATTGAGTTATTTCTGCCTGACCATTTTTTCATGCTTCAGCAGAAGGCCCCGAGGACAGCAGGAGAGGAAAAAGCTTTTGAAAGATAAAGTTCTTGCCTAACTTTGGATATGGAAGAAGTAGTTAGTAGAAGTAGTCAGTAATATGGGCAAGACTGTCACTGAGGAAACAAATCAGGAGAATTGTCAGTATTTAGTCAGAAGGACATGAGAGAGATACTTGGAAAGAGGTAAAGATAGCGTGACTGTGCTTTTGAGGAACTAACCATAATAAAGCAGAGTACGAACTGTTGGTCAGAGCACATTTGTCCAACTCAGTTCAATCTATTGAAAGCTTAGCTGAGTTTATTGGCAAGCATGGCTGGCTCTATACACAGTTTGTTCTCACACACAACACGATTAGTACTTTGTTAGTAACTATGGCAGCTGAATACTTACCATTTCTGCCAGAAGCAGCTTGGCACATGACTGTCTTCTGACACGTATTTGGCATGTGCTTTCATAATGCAAATGAATCTCCTGACTCTGTTGCTGGACCTGGAGGGGTTGGATTCTTACAGGTTCATGCTACTGGGCTATGCAACATGCCTGTGGGCACTCTAGTGTCCGTTGAGACACGCGGCAGGGGAGATGCCCGAAACTCTGAAGATATACCGGAACCATTTAACACAGATGATTGTGGATGCATGCACTTGCCACATCGTTGTTCCTTAAGAGGAACTTCTGTGGGGAACAATTCAAACCGTGTGTTAGCACAGGGTCTGGTGAAAATGCCACAACTCTTTAGCATACAGTGGTACTCCTAATGTGGACAGTCCTTCACAGGAATTGTTCATGTGTTAGCAGCTTTGGCCTAAGATTCCTGCGACGCTCCTGTGATTCACCTGCTCCTGCATGAAATTTGGCCAATAAAAGCCAGAAGTTCTTACTTACATCAAGTCTTAAACACATAATACTGAAGCAACATTTTGCATGATGTTCCCCTTCTTGGTCTGTACACTTACCAAACCAGGATAATGTTTCTGCAGAAGTTCTCTGTGTAAATATGCCTACTTGCAACATTTGCATTTAACGACACGGGTTTTTTGCACGAGCTCAACAGAATTTCTGTTAGTGGGTCTTCTTCAATATTGCTTTGCTCCTTCTCCCAAGAATTTTTCAGGAGTGGAGTCCCGAGAAACAGAGCTTGAGAAAGAAAAGAAACTTGTGGTTAGATCTCCACCCAAACTTTGGATTAAATTTCTGGTTTTACCACACACTATATGTATGACCTGAGGCAAGCTATACTGCCTCTTCATGTTGCAATTTCTCATCTGGAAAGTAAGAAGAATAACACTTTCTCTACATCACAGAGTTCTTGTGAAATAAAGTCCCTTAACAGTAAGGAGAAGCTTAAGCAGAATGGAAGCAACCATCGCAGCTGTTCTTTGCAGGCATCAGATAAGGGTGTTCATCATCTAAACATATGCAGCTGAAATACCATGGGCAGGGCGCTGGGCTGGGACTGGTTTCCAGTGCCCCTGTCTGCACAAGAGGAGATCAGTGGCTGGACATGCCTCACATGGTGTCCTTTTGAAGGCAAATTAGACATAACCACATCTGGTACCTCAGCGGGCACAAACAAAGACCTCTTAGAAAAATGTCCAAAACTGTAAAAAAAAAAAGAGTCCGGAAAAACAATTAAAATCAACCATGTTGTCTTATTAACGACAAGAAATCTATATTGTTAATAAGTGTTAACATCAGGGATTCAAACACACTAAGAGATCAAAAGTTTTTGAATTATTCTTTTTATATGCTTGATACGCTTTTCAGACTGTTTTATAACAGTTTGCTGTTTTAGGGATAGTCTCTTTCCCTGTGATACCATCCAAACTCAGCTTACTGGCAACTCATTAGCACTGCCGCATTTTCTGTTTTAACCCACGCCGCAGAACCGCAGATGATGTGCGAAACGAGGACAATAGCAGACAGGTGAGATGGTGGAGGATGGCAGCCTCTCCCTACGTGGAGAGCTGCAGCTCGACAGCACCAAGGTGTCACTGGGTAGAGCTGCTGGCTGTACTTTGCCACTCAGGTAGGAACACCTGATCTTGCACGTTCGTCATGTTTCATATCTGAGTTGTGCTTGCCACCTTTAGCTTCCCCCACCCCTTTTTTTTTCTTTTAAAAGGCAATATATGGCCTGGTGGAATGGAAAGAGCTCCCTTCAAGAGTGGCAGTGGTGCCACAGCTATTTTGAATCAGTAAATCACTTAAGGGTGTGACGAGCCATCACCTCTCTGCAAGGTCAGGCTGACAGTTTCTGTCACGGACTAGAT
>JANZLQ010000247.1:0-12831 GCA_026212715.1 Elanus axillaris | reverse complement strand
TTCCAGCAGCTTCTCACAGAAGCCACCCCTGTAACCCCCCCACTACCAAAACCTTGCCACAGAAACCCAATACAGTGCATGAACACATGGAAATGAAAACAAACTGCAGCAAAGGAAAGTGGAGAGTCCCTGATCACTGTTCAATGTGTCACTGGTCTGTGCATACAAAGAAAATACAGATTCTCAGATTAACATATTTGGTGTTTAATGTTAGCATAGGAGTGGAGTGCTCTTCTTCAGAAATACCTGGTGGTTTTAGCCTGTTTTTTACCCTTTAGCTATATATTTTCTTGGCTTTTTATTTTTCAAGTAAGTTCCAAGAGCTTCAGCAATCTTCTGTGTTTGAATTACACTTTGCTTTGTTCTGAATGCCAGTGCATCTCTAGGCATTAATTCTGCCTGTTTATTCTATGCACGTATTTGTTCATTCTTTTGGCTTGCTATGTAAAGAGGTTGTTGGCAGTTGGGGCTTTTTTTATTTAGCATCATTAGGTTTTATGATTTCTACAAGTTCCACATAGCAAAATATTCACCCTGATATTAAAATGCACAGAACAGGATCCACCAGTTACTACTGGCTCCAGAAGGGACCATGCAGACACCATGAAGTAAGTCTAATAAAGGGAACATATTCTTCTAGTTCTGACCTTTCTGTCACATTTTGTCTTCTTTTAGAAGAAAAATGTTTCTGTCCCTTTCCAATGCCACGTCCTCTGGTACAGTACAGGACAAATACACACATGCATTACATTCATACATGCTCACAAGCTTACTGAAAAACAGTCCACTTACTTTAAAAAAAAAAAACAAACACCCTTTCTGTCCAAACACGATGTATGCTCTCAAGAAATAAGAATCAACCCAAGATGGCAGTAAAAGAAGAAAGCAGTTATCAGAGCAACAACTGTTCGCAAAAGGCAGTCCTGTGACATAGCTTTCCGGTCTGCACACCTTTGCAGGCACGTAAGACACCCCTCAGCAGTTGCAGGGTTAGGATCCAAAGTTATAGCCTCCCCAAATGCACTGGTTCATGGAGCTCTGCAGACATTTGGACCTACTTTGCTCCTATCATGTTCTTTCACACCCTGCATGCATCTGGAATAGATCTGTATATGAAGTCATGCTGTGGTGGGGAGGACAAAGCACGATGTAGCAGAAAAGACTGCACTTTCTCAAGGAGTGCCCCAAGGAGACAATATTCACCTATAGCTGCTGGTATGCAGCATCACAGTTCTCTTGCTTTACCATGACCACGGGTGCCAGAGGCCAGCTGGACAGCAGAGCACAGAACCAATCAGCTGTTATACAGTGTCAAAGATGAGGAAGAAGAGAGGCCATGGGAGCTATGCAGCAAATATTTGAGGAGCAGGTGCACTAGCTGGGAAGGGTGTTCAAGGATCTTGTTGCAGACAACTCATCCCAAGAACATTGTCATGGAAGCAAAAAGAACTCATTAAAAACATTTTAAAATATTTTAAAGGGCAGTTAGGAAGAAAATTAAGCATTTTTCATAGTTCTTGTAAAAAAATCAAGTGGTCAGCCTTCTATTAAATTATGAGGAAGGAACTGTAACCACGGGTGTTACCATTCATTTTTCTCTGACACTGCAGAACACTCAGGTATGGGGAGCACATTAGGGTTACAGTTTTTGGTCCCCTCTGGACGTACAGCTTGTAGACTGCCATGAAGTGTGTGGGCCTGAGGCAGGGCTGCTCCCTACTCCTTTATAGACTAAATGTCTACTTGAGTTGTGTAGGACTGGATTCACTGATCCTGGTGATGCATTCCTATTCTACGCATCTGTTTCCTCGTGCAGGGTTTATGAAGAACAAATTGAACATTTACAATGACTGCACAGGGGATGATTTTGAAAAAAACAGAACAAGATTCGTCATGTCTGGCTATCAGATTAAACATGCTTCTACTAATTTACCTATATATCACAAGCATAACTTCTTTTGTATTTCTGATTACTCTGAGTTTCATAATCAAGGTCAGGGTTAATAAAAAGCAGGCATGTAATATAAATCCTGAGGTTTCTTTGGGTGGATGTGGGGGTATTTTTTTAATGTCAGAATGCTCTATTTATCATACTCCAGTATCTCATAAATAATTGTATACACTGCACTGTAAACCCTAAAGGGAAATTCAGATATTATAAAGAAACTACAAAAAAAAATCATGTTTAGAAAACCAACCCATCCATATATACTTCTTTCCTCATAAAAATCTCCCAGCCACTTTCTAATTTGTTTTAATTACAAACTTCTATTCAGGGAACAAATGGTTTGTACATTACACAATATAAATAAGAATAGCAACATACAGAAATCTCTTTTCCCCCTAGACTGACTGAGTTTTTCAAATGTTTGCCAGCAGGTTAAAAAAATGCTTCTTACAAAAGCAATTAAAACCAATGCCAGAAATAGTCATTTGAGTCCAGTCTCCTATACTCTAAGCATTTTTTGCCTGGACAATTGTGGTTAACGTAAATGTTCCTGTGTACTTGCTCTGTTTTGCACTCTCACTCCTGCAGTGTTTTAGTCTCAATACTCTTAACGTGTTCAGCTCTTCAGAGCTTGTTCAGCTTTCAAAAAAAAAAGATGCATTTCCACGTGTCCTGGTTTCGGCTGGGACAGAGTTAATTTTCTTTCTAGTAGCTGCTAGACTTGGATTTAGTATGAGAATAATGTTGATAACACACTGATGTTTTCAGTTGTTGCTAAGTAGTGTTTAGACTAAGTCAAGGATTTTTCAGCTTCTCATGCCCAGCCAGCGAGAAGGCTGGAGAGGCACAAGAAGTTGGGAGGGGACACAGCCAGGGCAGCTGACCCAAACTGGCCAGAGGGGTATTCCATGCCATGTGACCTCATGTCTAGTATATAAACTGGGGGAGTTGGCCAGGGGCAGCAGATCACTGCTTGGGAACTAACTGGGCATCGGTGGGTGAGTGGTGAGCAACTGCATCATGCATCACTTGTTTTGTATATTCCAATGCTTTTATTATTATCATTGTAATTTTATTATTTTTATTATTATTCTTTTCTTCCTTTCTGTTCTATTAAACTGTTCTTATCTCAACCCATGAGTTTTACTTTTTTTCTGATTCTCTCCCCCATCCCACTGGGTGGGGGGAAGTGAGTGAGCGGCTGGCTGCATGGTGCTGGCTGTGGTTAAAACTATGACACCATGGAGGGCCTACCTGTCAGATTATGTTACTTGCTTCTCTTCAGTAATTCTGACTGGCATCATCCTTAGAGATGGCACTTGGAAAATTACCCAAGTCCAATGTCCCTGACAGGTGCTTCTTTTAAACTGCAGCAGGAAACCATGGTCAGAAACAAATAGCACTAGGGCTGCCCTGACCCACACTTCTCCCCAGCCCTGCTCTGAGCCTACCTGCCCAGGGCTGCTCACACGACCTGCCCACCAGATACGGCCGTACAGCTGGGTGCCACATGCTGAACTCAGCAGGTGGTTGGGGGTTTTCTGCTTTCTCCTTTATAAAAAAATAAATTCAAATTCCAAACAGATACACTTCTTTCAGGTATAATACAGTAATGCAAACAACTGTAAAGCAATCTTAAGAAGCTGTCCATTAACATGACCATCCCTTTCTGTTAGCACACTCTTCACAATTTCCCTGCTACAGAACAGCACAAGTTCTACTAATGAGCTACATTTAACCTTCATGTACTACTTTTATGAGCCAAGCTTACACCATTATGTCAGTTTGCTAAACACAGTTAGAGCAATTTTGTAGCTAGAGAAACTGAAGCACTGAAAAGCAACGCAACCTATCGCAAAGCTAGATCCTGCTGGAAAGACTGGAATCTTCCTTGTTTTTTCTATTCTACCCTCCTGTGCTGCTATATGTAACACAGGAGAAGAAAACTACCGCCACTATAAGAACAGGAAGAATTTAATCTTATTTCAGTCATGTCTCAAGAACGTGGGAAATAGGGAAAGTAGTGTATTACGCAGAGTGGAAACCTGCATCTGACAAAATTAATTTCAGGTATCAGGCACCAAAAATTAGAATGTTCCCATACACCCAATTCTTCTGTTCAAACTCATTGATTTATTGTTATAAAGCTACATATAATTAATTCACCTTCTAGTTGTGCTGCCAACTCCAGAAGGTGTAAACCAGGATTCAGAACTGGAGGAAAACAAAGGGGGTTTAGTCATATTTATCTGCCTGTTGTGGGTTTTGGGCACCTCCTACTTTCCACAATTCTTGAGGGAGATTCACAGGTTCAAAAGCCAACTTTCCATGCATGTACAAGTAAAGGAAAAAGACGGAACATCATGTGATCACCCTCCTCACTGCAACCCCTTTCCACACAGGATAGATAGTAAAATTATTGAGCTCATTGCCTCACTGTAACATCACAGAGACCCTTTTCCTTCGAAAAACTATTTAGTAAGTACTCCTGCTCCTAAAGTTGCTCCTCTACCCTCCTGCTTACAAAATGTAAAATCTACGTGAATAGCACGGAGCTAAAAGTATTCTCTTCATACTGGTTAAATATTCATACTTCATATGAATTTAGTATTTATTATTTCATTTATGTGTAATTCAGAGACTGTGAAGTCTGCCTTGTCAGATGACATTCTACCCAGGGAACTTCCAGCAGAACTGACATCCAGCCAATGCACTAACAGTGACAAAAACCTGCCAGCTGTAACCATGGTATCAGTTCTCCTCAGGGGCAGGAGGACTGACCACATCATCTAGAGCTTCCTCCCAGCTTTGCTGTGCTATGATTTCTATGACTGATCAAAAAATTAATTTTAAACCCACTGACGAAATGCAACCCATATGCCTAATGGTATGTAGTCAAGCAAAGGCTATCTGCTCACATAAACCTTGCAGGTCTTAAGATACAGCCTACTGGCTTTGGTGCCGAGTGTGGTGTAAAAGCCAAAACAAGGCATGAATAGATGCGTGGTACCCTACAGTTACAGTAATATTCATTTATCCAGTCTTTAAAGACTTTATGCTGCAAACATCTATAGCCAAGCTAATTGTTTCAACTCTATAATCAGTGGAGATAACTTGCTCTTTAATTCACTCAATGTATTTTAGATGTGTTTTGACAATACTATGCCACTGAAAGCCTTTGGGGGCTCTGATGCATTGAGCAGAGAGGGAAACTGAATTATATTGGGAGATCCACAAATATAGCGGATAAGAAGAGCTAGTGCCGTAAACCCCTCCTTCGGTGCATGGTACAGATGCATCCGTCCAAACCTCTCAACCAGTCAAATCAGAGCCGTACATGCCCCAGAGGGCTACAGCATATATTATCACAGGGACTCTGGACAGCATTACAGTCCATACAAACAACTTAGTGCAGACTGCTGTTTCTGACAGGCATCACTACTTCCACCACCACAATTTTCTTCCTAAAGACAGAGGAGAGACTGTGTTTTTAAAACCAACAGAATATAGCTGAAATCACCAAGCCACACACTAGATTCTTAGTGGTAAGAGCAGATTTTTAGACATACCATATGAAAGACGCATTTATGATCACTCATTAAAGAAAAAATGTAGCACCCCAGGAATACATATGAATATATTCTCCAGCTCACCCACAGCCAACAGTTCCCATTCTGTTAAAGAATAAAGCCCTTCTAAGACAGTTAGTAAACAACTAACTTCTTTGATCCATTATTTTGATTCTGGAACAGTTTCTGAGCAGCATAACAAATTAACCCATATTACAGTATGTTAGACACACTGTTGTATTTAATATTTTTCATCTCCCAGCTCTGTTTAAGATATGCAGTACCACCTACATATTTTCTGAGCAATCACCCTGACCTCTCTGCACAGTCCAGAAGAGACAGTGAGAAACCACAAATTCCAAGGAATTAATGCGAGCCCCACATTTTCCACTTCTTTTCTTTTTAGACTTAGCTAAGTCCATTATATTTCCTTAAATTCAAACCAATGTATTTTGTTTAGTTTTAATCCTTATTTGAACTCAGTCCAAACCTCTTCTGTCTTCTCCCAAATGCTCCATGTTAGTAGGTATGATATGTTTTCCATACACTAGAAACCAATAGGTAATGCACTAAATATTGAACCCATAATGCACGCAGCTCAGGAGTACTGACATTAAGTACTGGCAGAGTCTGCAGGAGCCATGAGTGCCATTCTAGTAGCAATGATTTCTGACAGCAGAAACCTTCTTAACATCGTAGTTCATTACTTTAATACTTTGCATGGAGTATTATATGCATTAGAGATAGAGGATGACATCCTTCATTAACAGCCTCAAGACAAAAAGCCCTTAACTTCCCATTACTCTGAACAGAGTTGTATCCCATCACTAAATTTAAGAGCCACTTACAAAACATTCAGCACCTTGTGTTTTTTCTTGTAGACACTTGCATTGAATTTAGTCCTCACTTCTGCTTACAGCAAGGATGACGCTCTAATTAGACACTTTCACTGTTATAAACTGTCACGACAGAAGAGTCATTAATTTATGGGAGGATAAGAATATTTTGTCTCCCCTCCTCCTTACTACCCATTACTTAGTCCCATTCTTGCTCCTCGAGCAGACTTAGAGAATCTGTAAAGTTGTCAATTGAAGCTTTTGTTTTTTGAATGAAAGACGTCCTTCTATTCCAAATTGAAAATTTCAAGAAAAGATATTAGTATTTCTTAAGGAAATGAAAAACCAAACATTTGGACGGTTGTACTTCCTTTATGCAAAGCTACATTCAAAAACAGATGATGAAACAGAAATTCATGTTTCCTTGTGCCACTGGGTAGCTATTCTAACACTGGAGACAGTTCGAGAAAAGGTAAGCACTGAAAGAAAAATAAAACCAAAAATTGAACAAACTTGAACTTTAACACATTTTACTGCACTTACTGGCAAGAAGAAGAGAATTGGCAGATAAGAAGCATGAAAATTCTTTTTCCCCCTACATAACATCATGCTTTAAAATGCGTGCGCGCCAGTTGTTTTGTTTTCTAATCTTTTTCTCTCTTTTCTGACAACATCCTGAAGATGATTCTCTTACCCTCTACTTACATTGTGAAGCATTTTACTTTGTGATTACTTCCAATTAAAGTCAGAGAAATTATTTGCAAAGTGATTGCGAGCCTGATTACGAGTGACAAAACCCAGTCTGTATCTTGCCAAGATCATTATGGAGATAAAAAGTGATCTGGACAACCTGTTTTGTTTTTTTTTTTTTAGCCTCTGAGGTGCACAGAATCAAAAAGGGAAAGAAAGCATAAATATCCAGTCCTCAGTGCAAGTTAGAACAATCTAGATGACAGACCTGCATCCTGACTGCAGCTGTCCTCAGGCACTTTTGCTAACACAGAAGCTCCAAAGAGCATCCCTTCCCTTCTCCCACTCCATTACATGGCTGTGGGCTGGGTAAGGGGTTTGGATCACCGCCTCTCACGCACAGAGATACACACACTCTTACTGCGACTGTCACAGTTGTGACTGTAACCTGTTGGACTCAATGCAATACAGCCACTTTTTCTTAACTTTGTGTCCTTTGCACCAAACGCTCTTCCTCTACCCTTGTATCACCATCCATACTACCTTAACACCTGAGGCACCTTCTGCAGGCCATTTCCACATGCTCTTCAGCATTTGCTCACATAGCATAAAAAAAAGCTTCAATAAAATAGAAAACTGAAATTTAAAGTCCTAATAAAATTTTATTTCATTATCAGTAGCAATAACTACTATAATTTCAGCTGCCCAGTAAGTTACAGACTTCCTTACTCATTAACTCATAAAATAGGCCAACTCCTTTGAGTTCAGGCATAGTTAAGTCATCAACTATAGAGCTCCTCATCACTGCCATGCTATGTAACTTGAATTCTGCTCTCTTCATTGAAAGCAGCTTCCTCATTACCCGCTTCTGATATTTTTTCACCTCAGTTCTTATCTGCTTCGTTCCTCTCCCATCAATTCCAGCCAGCATTCCTTTTTCTAAACTACCTCTTACTTTTCTAGACACCACATTCACTGTGCAGGTATGCTCTGATAACAGGGGCTGAAAATGCGCTGCATACAGGTATTATCAAAAAAACTTTGCATTTGTTGAAGCTTTCCTTTTCTGGCTAAGCATGACTTGAAATGGGAAAATATAGGCTTCTAATATTTTAGTCCTCCGTGTTAGATAAAAAAGCCTTGAAGGACTATAAAGAAGTGCAGGAAGGGAGAAGGAAAAAGAGGAGTACTAACTTGGGGTTGAGGGGAGAGCAATTTAACTCTCTTTTGGGTGGACTATTCATCCAGAAGTTGTGCACGCATTACTGAAAAATGACAGAAGGAATATAACACCACAGGTTACAAACAGAAAAGCTTGGTTAGTTAATTAGTTAGTCCTTATTATTGTATCTATTTAAATTCTTGTATAAACAAGAAAAGGGAGGTAGTAAGGAGGCAGGGGGGAAATAACAACTGGCTAACAAGCAGTAGGAGAGAGCTCTTGAGTGTAATACTCAGTTCCCCTCACCAGCATGTTGAAGGGATCTGAAACCTCCCAATCTATTTTACTCTATTGCTACCCATCCCTGCCAAAGTCAAAGAATCACTCCAATTTTTAAAAATTACAGCTATTGATTTCTCTCTTTTTCCTGTCTTTGTATGCAAAATATGACTTATAAAGAGTTTCTCTGGTTGGTTTGGGTTTTGTTATTTTTAAAAGAAGACTTCTCATTCTTCCCTCCTGTTCATTCCTCTCTGTATTCCAGACAGACCAGCACTGAAACTAAGAAAGAAGAGACACTGACAGCCCTGGTCCTTCTAAGGTCAACCACCATAGTAAAGAACACCCTCTGTGGTTTCCTTACTCTACTGGAAAAAGGGTATATACACAGAGCTCACATGCTCTTTGCAGAGACAGTGCACACAACTGAATCCCCACAGCCACATCAGAAAAAAATTATTTCGACAGCAGGAATCACATTATCAGCCTAAGGAAATAGGGATCATTTGGGAATGAAATAAATCCAAACCTCTGTATCACAACAAATGAGATCACCCTGTACTACCACCCTCACCACCTAAATACAGCTCTTACATACTCTAATTATTGATGAGAACTCCTGGTCCCATGGAAGAAGCTATTTGGCCTTCTCAGGGCTCATCTAAGGGACACAGAATTTACAAATACCAATTCACTTTCCCCGCTTAGTGGAAACTTGTTCACATACAAAGAAGGGCTGGTTGTTGTGCATAATCAGAACTCATTTTGGTAGGATTTGTCTTTTCCCCTTTCCCAGTTTAATTAACATATCCTGATTTCCAACTATTTTTAACAAGTAATTTTTATTCAATCAAAGGGCAAATGCTTTTTCAAGATTGTCACTCCTAAATTATCCATTATTTTATAGTTTCCTGACAAGTCACAACAGGCTCTACCACAGGAATAAAATCTACACCTGAATTAACTTGTCTTACAGGGGTCTGCTATAACAGCAGTGCACTGAATCTTGAAGATCACCAAAGGCTGTGGTCCCTAGCACAAGCTTTAGTTTTTGCAAGAATTATCCATAGTACATGAGGATACTGGGACCAGAACTTAACTTTTGTTGAATCTACATAAAGCCAGAAGGACTCTAATACCATTGTTGCCGATATCTGGAATAAAACTCCTTAACGGCAATGAGAAGTTAAGAAGCAGGCACTCCTTTATTGCAGTGCTGGGCACATGGGGATCGCTCCACCTAGCGTGTGCCCCTGGCTAGTTTAACTGTGCAGGTTAAATAGACACCTGTTATACATATTCATTAATTATGCAAGTGTTCTTGACACAGGCACAGTACAATTTTCGTCATCATATATTAAATTATATAAAAATACATTCTATGTTAATTCTTAAATTTGACCTTTCTAATGATTGGTCCTTCTGTTACATCATCTTATTAATATTCTCATGCTAAAACAATCATTGGTTAATCTCACTTAACTCTACTGATTGAAATCCTCGAAAATTAGATAGAGATGGGAAGGGTAAGGGGTTTCCTAGCAACAAACTGGTGCCCATAACAGTCTCCTCAGTATCCTGAAATGAGACACTATAGATCAATTAATCTTTGTCAAAATCACTGTGGCCAACTGACTTTAAACAATGGTTGAATCTTTATGATTAACTGACTACCAACAATACTTATTCTTATGATTACGCTTAGCACATCTCGTAATGTTCCTAAATCTCTATAACTACATTACAAATATCAAATGCCTATTTCACGATCAAACTTTTATCAAAGTACTTGCAACACCATCAGTGAAATTATTTTGCCTTTACAATGGTACAACTGAAATAAAAACTTAGCAAACCTAAGAAAACCTACCTTTTTTTTTGTTTTAAAATGGGATAAATGGGAGAATCTGATGGCCAACCCCATGTTTCATGGTTTTATTGAATTGTTCTGAACATTAAATAGCAAGAATGTCTAATTTCTCAAACTCAGGCTCTCCTGTCAGTGCAAAACCACCAGCAGCAGCCCATATTTCTTTCTTGCTTGGCTGATGATTACTGATGTTGACACTTGCTGGTAGTCTGTGTTGTGAATAATTCAGGGATGCTGAGTTGTTCAGTGACAAACTCTGGAGGGTAAAATGAGTTCTGACATTGCAGCCTACCTGTTTGTGCTTCAAAGCAGAATTAATAAACAGGATCTCTCTGTTAAGCCTCAGGATTACTGAGAATGGGTCTGAATCAAATGCCCTCCCAAACACTCCAAAGTGTTTGCCCCACTCCAGCTGAAAGGAACACAGCAAAGAGGGCCTTTGCCCAGCATTTTTGAGGAACTTAAAGTTATTATCTGACTGCTGTAAATTAAGCATTTGACTGAAGTCTAGAACAATGACGTTTGCTTCCAAGCCATACAATTAGAACGAAAATAAATTTCTTCTCTGGAAAAGAAGGAATTGAAAGTCACAGCCGCTTTCTGCTAGACCCAGCTATGCCACTGTAGAAGGGAATGGTTACCATGTTCTGCTCCACCCTTTGCTGGAGGCAAACACATTTACAGATCTGCCAGCTGAGCCCTTCACGCTTCCTAATGTGTTCAGACAAAATCACTTATGTTATCTTGAGCCATGGTTTGAGCTGACCTGCATGATTTTACCTGAATTAGCAAACTAGAGAGCACTTTCAGCACCTATTCTAGGAGAAGTTGATAGAGTGAGGTTAAGCTCCAAAATGGATCCTGTCTCCTTAGGCTAAGAGCATTCGGAGGGGAGGAATCTCCGGTTTCACCTGATGTAGCTGTGGGAATCATTTGTGTGTACCAGTGCTGCAATCCTGTCCCCATCCTACATTGGGCTCTTCTTCCACTAAGGTTAAGAAAGCCCTGGAGTGTGTTCTTTGCAGTGTTACTTGACCTTAGAAACACCAGCAGAAATACCAGGAACAACGGAGCAGAGCTGAGGTCAGTAACTTCTTCCACAGACACAGCTGGACCTGGAAAACAATGTCTATGAAGGGCCTGGAGCCAAATGCCAAGAGCCTGTAGCCCAACCTGAGAGAATGCTGTCAGGCCACAGGTGGAGTTTTTTCTGGGGCAGAGCTACAAGTCTCAGGACTTTTGTAACATGAAGGGCTTTTGCAAAGAGAAGATTGGCATGAACTGAACCATAAGTGAAAGAAAGTCTGTACAGCTACTAACTGATAGCACTGATTATCTGCACAGAGAGTCTGGCCTTCTGAGTCTTCAGCATTAAGGGTTTTTCCTTATCTCAGTAATATTTATGTTGATCCCACAATTTTGAGGAGAGGGATTTGGGGACTGGAGTCATCAAAACACACTTGAATGAAAAAATGAAAATCCCTGTAGTGCCCTGGGCTTTGGCAACACAAAACAATTGTTTCTCCCCGTGATTTACATAACAAAGACAGCAAATACCTCTTTTCTCTAAGCCCATGAGGAAGGTTTCCAGTGCACTTTAGGCACAGCAGATTCATCCAGCCAGACTGAGAGGCAGAGGGAAGGTGGCATTTATACTCCGAAACTTTCTATAGCACAAAAGAGGGTAGACAGTGTAGTACTAAGTGCTTAGTTTCTTTAAATCAAAAATAAAAGGGGATGCTAGTAGAAAGGGTAAGCTTTACAAAATCAAAATTAGTTTCTGTAAACCTTAAATGCACCTGTGATTAGCAAGCACTAGTAATACCTCATTGTTAGACCACTAAAACTTTCCCTGAAGGGCATCAATTTATCTGCACCAAACATTTCTCTACAGCAATAGAAACCCAGTATTACATACAAGACCAAGACATCTTAGAGCAAAATCAGGTATTGGCCATTAAGTTGACAATTCTCATTTTACTGCCTCAGAGGCAGTCACACAAAAAAACCAAAAATCCAACACCATATTTGAAAAATAAATGAGGTGTATAACCTGCATCCAGTTTTACTGATCTACCCTTCCATGGCCGTAAAGTTGCAGCCTGTTGTATCTAGGGACACCATGTGGTATCTCCAAAATGTGGTAGACCTCATGAGCTTAAGAGTTACTGGACTAATTTTTTTGCTTGATATGAAAGACATTTTGATCAGTTTAAAAGTACTTTTGGTAATAGTAGTGGTGGAAAAAAAAGTTTTTTGTTTTTACTTTATCTAGTCCTTGCAGTAATTTTCTTCTTCCCTCCTGCCCCCCTAACTTTTTATTCCTTGGTTTGATTATTTTTATGATACCTGAAATGGAGATGCTGTTATCCTTATCTGTTTTAATACTTGCACTGTTAGTGTTATAAATTGAGTCTTTCAACCATAATGATCAATTGAAGTTTTATTAATTATAGTAAGCAAGATATGAGCAAAAA
>JANZLQ010000246.1:0-12999 GCA_026212715.1 Elanus axillaris | reverse complement strand
TTACCCCCGCTCGGCCTGGGGGCTCCGGGCTTCGCTTCCCGAGCCTAAGCACGAGGGGGAGTGCTTGAACCCCGCGACCGGTTGTAATTGGGAATACTCTTGTCGCTGTTAATTATGCATTTAAGTCCTAACAACCTCTCTCTTTTTTTTTTTTTTAATTCGTATTCTCCCAAGAGCTCTTTTAAGCACGTTATGTGAAGTACCCGACCAGCTAAAACACCAAGCAAAATAAAGGCTTCCGCAATTACAGGTAATTTGCGACACACCTACAGATGCTGAGAGCTGTGTGAAGGTAAACAGCTTGCATCAGTAAAACTGACAGGTCCTGTAAGCACTGATCACACACTGGAAACATTCCTCAGAATTACAGAGGGAATAGCAAATGAGAGATATGAGTCAGAAACGAATGTATTTCTGACTGTCGGGGCTGGATAAGATCACACGAGGAATGAGTGCTGAAGCCCTTAAATAATATGCAAAGGACATGCTGGAGTAAGGGCAGGAGTCCTTGCTTTGCTGGTGGCAGTAGGTGCTAGCTGGTCGCGTTCCTGTGGTGTGCTGGGCATGGCTGTCCTGACATTGGGCTTTCCTAGGCCAGGTGTTACTTTTCCAATCCCTTGTGTTGAAGAATCTCGCTTTTTCTTTTTTTCCCCCAATAAAAGAATTAGTCTCTTTGTCTTGTGCTCCATTAGTTTTCACTATGTAGCCTGGAAATACTCTTAAGAGAACAGGCAAGGAAGGGGTTGAAAGAAGGAAGTGGCCTTTTGTCTTAAAATGCTCTTTTAAACCCAGTTTTTATGACTTTGGTCGCCAGCGAGATTTTATTGGCTGTGGCTTGTCTGAAATGATATTAGGGTTTGGGCCCAGATCCTGTTTGGGATTACCACAGTGTACACATGTGCACTGAGTTGAGGGCAGAACAAAGTATATTTTCATCCTTGATTTTGTTAAAGAAGTTCTATGTGGTTTGTGGTATCTCTTGCTCTCCACTGTTCAGCTTGGAAACCCTGCTTGCCAGATGATACTTACCTTGAAGAGCCCCAGAGAAAAGGCAGCAGGCAGAAGGATATGCACATGATTATGTTGGGTTTAGCTTGGAGGACAAGGCAATGGTGGGCCAAGCCCCAGCCTGAAAGAAGGAAGCACTTCCATGTGTCTACTAGGCAGTGCAGTGTAATTTTCCAGGTGGGATTTCCAACATGTTTGCAGAGCCATGAGGTTGTACCTCTACTGCACGTGTCAGGGTTTCTGGGTGATTTCAGTCCCCAGAACTGTCAGTCTCATAATTGGTTGAAGGACTATGTATCACAGAGCTTAAAAATGGAAAAATAAAAAGCCATGAATTAAAAAATTTCTCTGGAGGAGTTAATTCTGTCCTGACAGGGCTAGTTCTTTTTAACTTCCTGAAGCTTGGGCCTCTGACTGTGTTGCTGTTTTCCATCCCTTGAAGCATAACCCAAGTAGATTACTTGGACAACCTCGTTTGATTTTTTACAAAAAGTAATTAAAAGTAATTGTACAGTGAAAAATGTACAGCAGACTATCTCAGTAGCTGGAAAAATAGCAGCACTTTGAGATACAAGTTCTCAGTAAGTTATTGTATAAGCTCGGTTGGTACCTGTGAGTAAAGAGGATGCTTTATAAGTTGACTCTTTCTGTTATTTGTGTCAGTAGTTCCAATTAAATCAGTGGTCACAGAATCTGCACCAAACAGGAGCGTGGGTGGAATATTTGTTATTTCTTTTTACTTTTTTCCTTGTTCTAGTCCTCACTGCTTTTAATTGTTATTTAATGATGACTGATTAGTTATCTGAAAGGAGAACTGTGACTTTTGCCTGGCTACACACCAGTTTGTCTAAGGAAAAACTTGAAGTGATGACATATGAGGAGAGATAATATCAAAACAGAGGAATGTGGAAAAAGGGAAACACATCTCTTATTAGTTAAAAGAAAGTTGAAAACTAACTCTATTCCTTACCAATGTTTCTTCCTGTAATAGATTTTTTAGAAAGGAAGAAGTTGCTGTTGTCTTTACTGTTGATGAAAGAAATGATAACAAAATACATACTCAAGTAAAAGCTCCACTGTGGTATAAAGTCCTAGTGATTATAAATTTAATTAGCATTTCCAAAAGGGTGCAAGTTCTCTTTGTGTGTGAGAGACAGTGACTTGCCCATTTTGTAGGAAGTGTTACACTGAAGTGGGAGTGGGCAGATTTGCAGAGGGGATGCAGACATTTGCCAAAGTCGGGAGGAGGAAATGGGAATTAAATAGGTTTAAAAAACAAACAACATAAAAATGTCATAACTAAAAAATTCTATTTTCATGACTGGGATCAAGGCACAGTGTGTATAAAACTTTCTTTTAAAATAGAGGAAATAGGGCAATTGCATCAGTGAATGCATAGTCCTCAGGAATTCCACTTTCTCTCAAAGTGAAAAATTTAAAGCATCTTTTGAAGGGAAGGTTTATGGGGAGAAAGTGGCTGACGGGCCAAATTCTAATAGGACTTGTGCTATCTTTTTATGCCTTCAAGTGTGACTGGTGCTTCTGATTTCCTGTTTTCCACAAGTGGATTGAATTTTGTGCAGAGATGTAAATGGAGGTTTACCATCCTCCAGATCAGTTGTAGGCTAGTAAAATAGCTATGGGTATTTCTAAACATGCTTGGAAAATGACTTAAAACTCGTGTAGGGGCATGAATATGGGACAGTCGTAAGGGGGTCATCATGGGTAGAACTGAACCCTTAATGCTGTTGATATTTAAGTAGCATAAGATTTTTTTAACATTTAACTTCATACATATTGGGTCCTAATCTTTTGTGTTAGAGGCTGTATCTGTGTTTCACACTGGGTTTAATGAGAGCAAAGAATGCCTGCCTCCTGTTTTCATAAACCTGAGTAGAAGAAAAGTACAATGCTTGCAGTGTTCAGACCTGCAACTGTCAGAGGTTTCCTGTTCCTGATTAGTCTTTGCCTGTTCTTGTGTCAAATCAGATATACTGTAATCCCTCTGTTATGGCTCTTCTGTTCTCCAGTTTCCACTCTGATCTGGAGATAGGTGTTCAGAACAAAGTTTAAGAGCTACTAGAGAGAATTGCACACAGGCTTTTGTGATTGTTAGATCCTCTTTTGATCTTTATTCAACTTTTTAGGAAAGAAGTAGAGCTGTTGATACTTCAGTGTGTTCCAGCTGCATGCTCCTTGAAGTTTTTAATATACTGCTGTAACATTAAAATAGCTGGAAGCTGCTTATAATAGTGAAATTAAAATACTTTGTTTGCCAAAGTCTTGAGTTCAAAGCTGCATCTTCTTACAGTTTGAACTCTGCATGAAAACTATAGCAAAGTAGGGAGCTGTATTCTTTTTCAGGTAGCGGGAATATCCTGGATGATTTGAGTTCAAGCTCTGTACTTCCAACTTTGAACTGGTACTTATCTGTCTTGGTCCACTGATAACAAAGTATGAGTCTGCGAAGCCTGTAATTGTAGTGGAGCATTTCAGAACAGCACTGTGAGATGGTGAGATAGTTATACCCAGTTTAATGTCTGGGAAACTGAGGCATGGGGCAGGCTGACAAATTAGGTAGGAAGTCTGAGAGAGTTAGCAAGTGATTGCTATAGTCTGTATGCCAGACTTTCTTTGTGAAATAAAAGCATGCTGTCTTTGGAAGACGTTAATCTGTATTTATTAGAGGCTTCCTTGGTTCAGTCCTGGCAATGCTGCTGTTCTTGTGAAACGGCACCAAAACTAACTTGGCAATAGGAGTAACAAAATCTGCACACTAGCAATTAAATGATTGCTCTTTTGCTTAGTAATAAACTAGACCCCAGGTTGGCAGGGTGAAGGTATGCTGATACAAAACTGCTGAAATTCAGATTTCTGTATTCAACTCTGGGTGTGAAACAGCTCTAAGACACCTTGATGCTGGTTATCAGCCCCTGTATGAGCTAGTGCTCCCAGTGTAACTTAGGTCAAGACCTGAAGGGCAAATTGTATTACCAGTGCCTTTGAATGCATACTGGACCTCAACATACACCAGTACTTCTTGTCTGAAGTTGGGTCATAAAATAATTTTGGTAATGACTTGGGTCTGATGCAGTTTAGATGTTCTAAAGCTTTTCTATGGCAAAAATTCACAATTAGAACTGCCACTCTCAGGCATCTGAGTTATCTTTGTCCCCAGCTTAAGGAGGTGGGGAGTGACACTTGGGACCAGTGCTTTTTTGCTTAAAGATTGTCTTGATTAACGCATTCCTATGTGGGATAAAGTGACTTTTATCTTGGCAGACTGCTGATCTTGCATCAGTATCTGGAGGTACTAGTGAAAGCAGTGCACTGTCACACCAAGCTGGTAACTCTTAGTACACCCTACACTAAAGTTTGATAGGAGTGGAGGTGTCGTGAACAGCCTCTACATTTCTCTGTAATTCCAGCAGAGTAAGTAAATAGGTATCCAATTTGTAGCTGTGGGAAGAAGGGTATAATCTTACTCTGAATTTATGCATAAGTTTGCCTACTATGGACCTCTTCTTGAATGGGACTCCTAGATGTTCCTGTAGCATAAGCAAATATTGTAATACTTGCAAATGACTACTTTTTTTTGCTTGCTAATATCCTACAGCAGCAAGCAACATGCTGTGTATGTGAAAGGAACGTGTCTTCTGTTACCTTCACTGCATTCTAGCTGTGGTTTGCTGAAGCTGTGGGTTTAACCATTGACTAATGATTTTGCAGTATAACAGTCTTTAACAGAGTGAAAAAAGTGGCTGTTAACGAGCTGTACTCAAACACGGGAGCTCAATGATAATTATCCTCAGTGTTGTGAATTGCAGGGATTTTCACTGTGTGTATGCATTGTGCTCTGATTGTGGTTTAATGGAGGCTTACAGGAGCTAGCTTTAAAGTAGAAGCAGAAGGCAGTCTAGTCATGGCAGCGCAGAGCTCAGAACACTGCCCAGAAGCTGCAGAACTACAGAAATAGTTAAGCTGTAGTTCTTCTTTTGCTGCTGTCTAGCCTACAAGTGAAAAAACAACAAACTCCCCTAAAAAAAACCTGCTTACATGCCTATCTACATGTGTGATCATATAGAACCATTTATCTTGTAACTAACTTTTCAGTGGAGCATGGTGAACTTCTATGATGGGTTGTTTGGTTTTGGGTTTTTTTTTAACTCTTACTGTAACAGCCATATACTATCATGATCCTCTGATTGTTGAAATGGAACAGAAGGTTCAGCTGGTAGCAGAACAGAGATCTATGCTGAGGCTTGGAAAGGCTTATTTTTGTGCCCAGTAGCATTTTGGTGTTTTTTTGGTTTTTGTTTTTTTAAGGAAAATTTAAAACTTAGGAGGGCTGTTTAAAACCAGCTAGTAGGAAACACTGGGGCTTGAGTATCTGGATGGAATTCAGGCTGCCTGACTGTGGCCCTACAATCTCAACCATGCCACTGTTGAAGGAGAACACAGTGAGATTGACAGGTATCTATCTGATCACTGCCTGTATCACTCTCTGGAGTGTCCCAGAAGTCATATGACTTTCCACCAGCATAAAAAACAAGCCTGAGAGGCCATGTGGGTACAGCAAGAAAGGGCAAAGGTTGGTAAATAGCTCAGCAAGCAGCAGGAAAAATAGGGGATGGTGGCAAGAAGACCTGAAGGGATGGTTGGAGGATTTGGAAGGTAAGTGGGGAATGGTGAAGGTGGGAGGGTTTGGGCAGATTTGAAATAAAGGCTTTTTTGGGAAGGAGAGGAAATGTCACTAGGGCAAAAGCCTGCCTCTCCCAAGTGTGGTGGCTTTTTCTGCATCTATCCAGGTACAGGCATGCTTTTGCTAGAATTGAAGCACCATGTTTTGGCTTAGCAAGCACAATGTACTCAAAGTAGATGGAAAAAGTCAGATGAAGAGTATAGTTTCACAGTGTATTATCCTCAGCAATAAAGCTTTGTGAACCCCTCTTCCCCACTGACTGCTTATTGTTACCCATGCTTTGTAATTTGCAGCCTGTTTTTTAAATGAAGTCATGCTTTTCAGATGCTTGGTGGGTCTGTGCCGATTGGTGAAATGGATCAGGTTTAAAAAACCCCAAAACATACTAGTACTGGGAATAACTTTTGAACAAGCCACTTGTTTTATAATGCACCCCCACAAAGTTGCAGGAGATGGAGAACTGCAGTGTGACCTCAGGAGCAAACAGTAGTGGGGAAACATCTTGAGCTAACTTTGCCACTGAAGACAAGGTACCCTCTAACTAAATCCTGAGACACTCATATTTTGAATCCCCTTCTGCACAGGGAGACAGGGAGGAGTGATTGCATGAGGAAACAAATCCCTGTGAAGTTGCAGTAACAGAAAGGCAGCAGTATTGTGTACAGCAAGAGGTGAAGTGTAAGAAAAGGGGCTTATGAGGAGGGGGTACGCCTTCCGCTTACCAGCCTTTCACATTGTAAGGAGATGGCTGACAGGCAGGGAGAAGGAACAATGAATGAGAGAAGAAATGCAAAGAGTCTGGTAGAATTAAAGGATGGGTGAATGATCTGTGGAATACTACTGTTTGCATGGTGCCAGTCTTCTACTCAGAAGTGTGTAAGTTATTTCTAATCATAATACTTGGTTATAGCATCATTTTATAAGTACTGTAATTGCGATGTGTGTGTAATAGTAATAAAGAACACTAATAAAATTGTAACTGTTTCTCTATTTAACGTACAATGATCTCCAAAGCAAATCCTGAAAGAAAGGCTGATTGAAAATCAGATGGCAGAAAAAGGGGTGGAGACAAATATTTGAAAATCTGGCTAGTATGTTTTCTAACTATCTCTGGTATTAAGGGTCTTTCCTGTCCCTCATAGGGCTGTTAATCTATAGAGACTTTCTCTGTATCTGTATGCTAATGGAAAGTAAAATTTCTTCTTGGAAAAATAACCTAGCAGGATAGGAAGGTAATTCTGCTTCCAGGACTGTTTTCAGACAGATACAGAGGTAGTAGCCCACATAGATTTTGCATCCTGAGGGAGGCTCAGGAAAGGTTCTCTCTAGTCTGAAGAAAATCTTGGGTCCCCCCATTGGTTTTCACTTCCTGAAGTATAACCCCATGCAGTCAACCAACATGATTTGAGGTAGATATAGTTTATGGAACCAATGAAGGGAGATTATACTTGCATTCCAATAACTCAAGGAAAAAAAAAACTTTGCATTCATATAACAATTAAATGCCCTCATTTTCCCTGAACTGTTGTGTACTTTGACTGATGCTCTGTATTATTGTATGTGATATAATTCTGCTGTAAAGCCGAAAGATTTTCAACATTACTTAGAAGGGGAGTGTGACATGGAAGACAACGGCGAAGAAATGTCTTCAGTTTCTTCCTCATGCAATGTGACCCAGCTCGGTGTCAGGAAAATCTTAAGAATTGTGTTAACATGATGGATATGATGGTCTTTGTGCCAGTGGTGCTTTTCTCCAGAAACCTTGAAAATGCAATTTTGCTTATTGGTGCCCTGTGCTGTAAATGCCAAAGGACGTTTTCTGAGATGCAAATGAATTAACAAAGTTGGAAAATTAAAACCTTCATGAGGAATTTCAGGGCAAAGATACCTGTGAGCACTTTTAGAGTGTCCTGGCTGATAGGCATAAGAAATGCTGGCTTCTTGAATTCAGAGTAGGTTGCAAACTAACTTTCTGTAAATGCATCTGAAGTGGAGGGGTTGGGGGAGGTGGGCTGAAATGCCTCTGAATGCTCTCTGTGAAAGGCTGTTGTTTGTGGAAGCTGAGCAAACCCAGACAATTGTGGTGTTCCTGGGGAGGCTTGTGGGAGACAAAGGTGAAATCCTTTAATTCATTACGGTCATAGTACTTTGAAACTCACCTACTGGAAACTGTATGCTTCTGTTGAAAAGTCTCTGAGCTACTGCTGGCCTTTCTGAACTTTCCAAATGTTGTATTCAGCACTCTCCCGGCCTCTGAAATGTCTCCTCTATTCTAGGAGTAACACAGTCTGTGTTACAAGGGGAAGCAAAAAAAAAAAAAAAAATCACCTCACAGGCACTGACAATGAAGGAGTCTTTGTCTAGTTACCCTAGGCTCTCTTTGTACTTAGTGGAGAGAAATACTACTTTGGGATGAATCCTTAAGCACTGATTTTAAGCGTCCAACTCATTTTGAGTTGAATAATGACCAAGACATCACCTTCATTGCCTCAAGCTATTACAGAATTTGCTTCAACTAGCAATACAGAGCCCTACAGTCATATTTTTTAAATTTGTGAATGCAGGTTATCCAGACCTGCTCATGGAAGGTGCATAGCATCAGCAGCAGTTCTCAAGGTCTGTCTTTATTGCTGGAATGTACTCATAAAAACATTGTTTACTAAAGCTAAGGATGGGCCAACTTGGCTTAATTCATATAGGAATTCTAGCTGTCTAACGCTTTAATTTTTAACATAACACCTACCTTACTTTTGGTTGATGTCATCTTCTATTATTTTGTTACTGTTACCAGACTACTAGAAGTTGTAGCTTTTAATTTAAGACTGTTTTCATCAAATTCCCCTGTCTGCTTTTCCTACTTAATGTGGCTAATAGCTGGTTTCAGTTGGCAAATACACCTAGAAGTCAAATGAATATACTATGTGTGTAATCAAATAATGAGATATTACCTGCTGATACATGGTTAGATCATTATTTATGACTGCTTACAGGTAAGCCCACTGTGTCAACAAAATGTTACCATGGCAAATGAATATGCTGCAATTATATGATATTGCCTTTATTTTTATACCACATGCTTGATGGTGTTTGTTTCCTGTCTTGATTAATCTTAGTTTTGTTTATTTGTCTTGTCTTAGGTCAGACGATTAAAAGAAGAGAATGGATTGGGGAGCTCTGCATACAATTTTAGGAGGTGTAAATAAGCACTCTACCAGCATCGGGAAGATATGGCTCACAGTCCTGTTCATCTTCCGTATCATGATCCTGGTTGTGGCTGCAGAGAGAGTCTGGGGAGATGAGCAAGATGACTTCATCTGCAACACTCTGCAACCTGGTTGCAAGAATGTTTGCTATGATCACTTTTTCCCCATCTCTCATATCAGACTCTGGGCCCTGCAGCTGATCTTTGTTTCCACACCTGCATTGCTGGTGGCCATGCATGTAGCTTACAGGAGGCATGAGAAGAAAAGGCAGTTCAGAAAGGGAGACCAGAAGTGTGAATACAAGGACATTGAAGAAATCAGAAAACAGAGGTTTCGTATTGAAGGCTCCTTGTGGTGGACATACACCAGCAGCATCTTCTGCAGACTGGTCTTTGAAGCAGTCTTCATGTATGCTTTTTATTTCATGTACGATGGGTTCCGAATGCCTCGCTTAATGAAGTGTAATGCTTGGCCCTGCCCCAACACAGTAGACTGCTTTGTTTCTCGACCCACTGAAAAGACAGTGTTTACTATTTTCATGATTGCTGTGTCCAGCATTTGCATTCTTTTAAATGTGGCTGAGTTATGTTACTTACTGACAAAATTTTTCCTCAGAAGGTCTAAAGCTGGAAATGCAAAACATCACCCCAACCATGAGAGTAAGGAAGAAACCAAACAAAATGAAATGAATGAGTTAATATCTGATAGCTGTCAGAACACAGTTATAGGATTTTCAAGTAGCTAAGGTGGTGTCAATGCTGGTGTTCACTCTTTTTTGAGTGAATGTTCTTTTTATAAAGGCTGCAAATTAAATTTGTTATATGGAACAATTTAAGTTGGGTGAGACTTTGATACGTAGTGTCAGGTGTCAATTATACACGTCTGAAAAAAGTCAGGGCAGCCAGAACATGTGAAAACTGTGTGAGTATTAAATGGGAAAGTGTATCTTCCTATGACTACCCTTACAAGCTGACTATGACAAGTGGGAAACCCACTAATACCTTCATGCTGACACAGCTCCTGAAAACTACATGCAACAGCAATAAGATCAAAATTCTTTCTAAGCTAGATATTCTAGTATTAAAAGATGTTTTGTAATAGTGATAGTTTTTACTTGTGAACTGCCAAAATATTTTTCTAAAACGTAAGATTCCATGTTACTTAAGGTGTTATAGTACACTACTGACTGTGTTCTGTTTCTTAACCAGGCGTATGCAGATGAACCCTGTAATACCATATTTGTAGGGAGGACACAGTGATAAGCTACAGCTTTACAGCTTTACAAGCATTGCTTGAGTCTGGTCAGGTAGCTTGAGACACTTGCATACACACTGCTAGCTGTAGGGAAAGTTGCATGAAAGCCCATCATGTGTAATGTGGATAATTGAGGTAGCTAGGTCCTGAGTGCAAAGTCATGCCTAAAAGCAGCATGACAGTATAGATACAGCCTAAGCACACTTGCTTTAAACATCTAGCAGACCTGGTAATCTTACCAATCTTTTAATTGTATACTACCAGTTTTATTGCAACATACATAACTTTATGCAAATGTTTATTTCTCTAATGTGTTAGCTGTATTTGTTTCTTTATGCTATATCACATCATGGAACTTTGGTTTCAATTTGTTTGCTTTTTTTGTGGTAGGCTGATGGTGCTGTTATGAAACTAGGGGCTCTTTGGTTTGAAGCACATGGAAAAGTATCACTGGAAATGGAACAAGTCTTCTGAATAAAAGGCAAACACTTTAAACTTTCTCAGTAAAGTGAGTCTGTATGTGAATGCTGGTGAAGTCTTAAGCAGGACAAGTGCTTGTGAAAAACTGTTTTCAAGCAGGGACTTTACATCCAAAGTGTGCATAGCCCATACACACCCCTTGTTTGCATCCAGAGCACTGATGCCCTAATTCTGTTGTCCAAACTCTAGTGGAGGTACATGTGTAACTCCTGAGTGCACCGGTGTATATGCTTGTGGGAGGGATATGCTGTTGAAAGCAGGGGATGCTGAAGGTGAAAGACATGGGTGTGGTACAAGACCCTAGCTATGGAGTCTTGTCTGTGCTTCCTGTTTTGAATCACTGGTCACCATGATAATGTCATGGACACACTGACCTCAGCAGAGTTGGGGTTTTTTTGTTTTTATTTTTTTACACCAGTGCAAATGGATTAGCCTCATTGTTTTTGTATCACAGAGCTACTCTTTCAAGGGGTATAACAAAGAGCAGGAGCAGAGACTACACTCTGTGGTTTTCTTCCTGCTGTTGTATCACGTTTTTTCTTACAGGTGCCAGCACAGCTTTGTGTGTGTCCATGCTGTAAGTGAGTATGGGTTGGTTGGTTGTTTTATGTGTGGCTGTTAGAACCCTAACAGGGTGCAGGCACAAGCCACAGGAGAGAGAAAATACCTAGAGTCAGCTCTGTCCCTGCCTGAGGGCCTGAGCTGAGCACTGTCATTTATCTGTTCTCTTCCGCTGGCAAACTCCTGATCTTTCCTGCCTTCACAGCACTTTTTTTTTAATTGCTGTTGTGAAAAGAAATTCCTGCTAGTCTTATGAATGTGTCTGTCGGCAAGCTTGAGGAAAAAATACATCTATAATGTGTGCTTCTATTGCTCTTTCTGCAGACTGAAAACACAAGCAGAAGTGAAAAGTGCTGCAAAAGTTTGCCTTTGTAGGCATTGTTCCTGGTGGCCCCATCACGGCTCTCTCTCCAGGCTCCACAATCTGCTATGGCAACAGTTTAAGCCTTTACTTAATGGAACTGCTCCCTTAGAGTCAGGAAGGTGGGTGCTCAGGCTGTACCTCACCAGATCCCCGCCCCCCCTCCCCCAGGTCTGCCCTGGGGCAGTGAGGGCTCAGACTTCACATTGTCCCAGGGTGTGGAGACAGCTAGTTCTGTTCCAGAACTGTGTTTCATGGAGCAACTCAAGCTACGGACTTTCATCCAGGGCATACTGTAAATCACATGCCATGTAGGGAATATGAGTGGATATCAGTTAATGATTATGCCTGATCATGTCTCACCACTTTTAGTGATCAGATTGAAATAGCCCCATGCTGAATGTCAATAAACCTGGAAGATACCTTAAGGCAGATACATTTTGCTCAAATGGAAGAGGGGTAGTTTTTCTTGGTATATGATAAAGCACAGGCCTGCTAAACCCCAAACAGGGATACGATGATAGCTCTCTATATGGTATTTTCATTTTCTGCTTGCAAGTTTTCAAACAGTGGGTTTTATTCCAGCAGTTGGATTTTTCTAGGCCAGTTGCATGTCTGTTGTTATTTTAAGCCTGGATAAGTGGGCTAAGCTTAAAAGAAGAAACTGGGCGTACATAGTCCTTTGTGTGCCCACACAGCTCTCTGCATGGCTGTGCTGTAAATGGGTTTGGGTTGGTTGGATGTTTCCTGCATGGCAGCAGGACCTGGTAAGGTGCAGTCAAGGAACACAGCCCTGTTGCTGGGGTGTCCTGGCAGCCAGATGGCTTGGGAGCAAATGTGCCAGTCCCTGTCCAACCTATGTCAAGGACAACTGTAAATCAAAAAGCCGGAGTTTATCCAAGGCTTCACTACTGCCAAATCATCGACTCTGGCAGGGAAGACTGAGTTGTGACTGAGATGTGTTTGGCTGGGATTTTTTTTTTTTCCTGTCACACTATGTGTAGCCCTAATTATGGACACTCTCCTTTACCTGAAACATCCACTGACTTCTGTTACTGCCAGGGAAAAGTCCCTGACAGTTTCAGTGCCCTCTTTAAATAATTCCTTGTCTCCCATTGCGTTAGGCTGGAGTAGATGGCGTCATGAGGAAATGGCAGCTTTCAGTGTCTTGTTTCTCCAAGTCACCTTCCCTCTGCCTGCTGCATCCTGTGGTCTGAGCAGGGGAGGCAGGTTTTTTTGGTGGGGTGGTAGTTAACCCTTTCTGCAGGGAAAAGCTGAGCTGCTTTTCTTGGTTTCAGGCTTCCTCTTGCATCTTTGCAAGCTGGCTGGGCTGCTCTGAACAGCAGAGCACACCTGCTCCCAGCCCTTCTCTGTGCCTGCTCTTGCTTCTGCCTCATAGGCATCCCCTGGGGAGAGGGTCTTCTCCCCCC
>JANZLQ010000245.1:0-13108 GCA_026212715.1 Elanus axillaris | reverse complement strand
GGCGGGACCCCCGGCGCTCGCGCAGCCGCCATGTTCTGGCCGGAGGCGCCCACAGGGTCTTCTCAGCCTGGAGGTAACACAACTCCTGCGTTAAAGATACTGAGCATCTTACTTCTGTACCAGAGAGGCTTATTTTTTTACGTTACTAACGTTATCGTACGCTGTTACAAAACACATGACCGTCCTTTATTCGTGTCTTAAATGGCTAAAGAAGAACCTGTGGTAAAAAATTTATCCCTGTTCTTTTCCTTCTAATTGCAGCTCTCACAGAGCTTGGAAATACACCTGAGATCCTGTTGCACCATGAAAGGCATTGAGGAGGCTGGTCTCACCTCCACATTTGATGAATGTGTTGCTTCCCGAGTAAAGGTTTGGTGGCGGGGCTAAGACGAGGGCTCAGCACAGCTGCTGGTCATCAGGCTGCAGGTTCACTGGCACCTGCAGCAGCCCAAGGCCAGAACTAATTACTGTTTAAAAGCTCGTTTACTCCAACCACTCATCTGATCACAAAGGAAATGCTGCTGTTTTGCAGAAGGGAGGGAGTAAATGCTTCCACCTACCGCACTATCTGGAGTCGGACTGTAGGTGCAGCCCATAATTCACCCAAGACCATACGCACTGGTTTGGAGGAGCTGGCAGGGAAGTGTGGTGTTATATTTATTGAAAGTATTGATTCATACAGTATTAGGAACATGGTACCACTTGAGGAAAGGTTATCAGAAATATGAATATATTAAGTAACGTCAGACGTAAACCAACAACCTGGTCCACTTTTGTACATGCTAAATGTTTCTTTTTTTTTTTCCTAGATCTCTCCATACCACACAGGTGTGGTTAGTAGCCCCCTTTCTGCTGGCTGAATATTCTGTACAGACTGACCTGTGGCAGCACTGGCTTTTGAGAATAGAGATTGTAACATAGTTTAAAAGAATAAAAAAAAAGGGGGGGGGAGGAGGCATGTAGACTTAACTATCCTAAGGCTCTGTTTTGAGTCTGGCAAGCTAAGCTGGATGCTGGTTTTATCCTTATGGCCAAAAGCAGAGTAGAATGGAAGCCTCCCTCAGGAAGAGAGAATTTACAGCTTTTATTAGGTCTTACAGATAACCATAGTATGCTTTATGGATGGACCAAAAGAGTTATACAATTAATGTGAACATACTATATTACTAAACTAGTAATACCACAACTATGAAAAGACTTTACCAGACCAGAAGACTGCTTAAATCTGGCTAATCTCAAGAGGTTTTTTCAATTGTTTACAAATAGTCTCATTATCATATATCCTGCAGTTCTAAAGCTGAGGCACTACAGCACAGGCATCAAAAATCTCACCCAAATTCCCAATTTTCATATCTGCTATGTCTAAAATTTTAAAAAATCATTTCCAGACAACTTCTGTCTCAAATCTCATAAGTCTCTTACATTTGTCTTAAATCTCTGGATATCAAAAACCTCTTACATACTTGCTCCTGAGGATAATTAGCCCCCCAAAATTATTTTTTAAGTATACCTGAAATATACTGATAATTTACAAACATGTTTCAGGGTTACATGATTGGTAAGTAAACAAGTCTTTGGTAAATAACAACTACTCTGTTTTCACTCAGTTAAAAAACTTAATCTATTGTTAAATCTAGACTCACTGATTTGTTTAATAATTATTTCTATAATGAATAAGGCTCATATGGCACAATGCTGAGTGGAATGAATGGCTGTATGTAGCAAAACCTGAATGATATTTTCAGGTTACAAATCCTGTTAATACTAGGTGCCTGCTCTGGCTCTTTTTCTTTTTGTGCCTTTCAGCCAGGCCCAGGAAGCTGAAGCTGAATGAGAGCTTTCTAATGAATTTGATTTCCAACATTTTAAAGTGTCAGCGATCTAGAAAATACTGTCCATTGCAAGGATATATTCTACAGTAGGTACTGGGCTGTATGCTAAAAACTACAACAAACCAATTAGTTTTAAGGTTGAAATAATACATTATAGCTGCGGTATTTCCTAAAAATGTCTGCTTTACTACTTATGTGCACTATGCATGCTTGCGTGAGTTGGAGATGACTGCTTGCTCCCAAAGGAAACCTAAAGGCACAAGGACATAGGTAATGTGAATGAAAATCTGGTGATAAACACCAGCTTCCATTTTATTAGAAGAATCCAAATAGAAACTGAATGCCTAAACTGATATTTTTACTGTTTGCGTACTAGATGCCTTCACTTTGGCTAAAAGATACTATACCATGTCCTTTAAGAAAAATAGAAGCATTAAATTGATCCTGTAGTTTCAGAGGAGAAATAAAAAGATGTCTGCTTTAGGTTTGGCTTACAGAGTTTCGGGAATTATTTTAAACATGTCCAAGAAATGATTAGATTCTTTTCAATGACTGTTACAGTTTTACTCTTCTATTACAGTTTTTTAATCATCTGCCTTGTTAAAGGATCAATTACATTTGAGACAATAAATAGTATACTTTACAATAAATAATAGTCAAGTCAAAGTATTACTTACAAAATAATGTAACACTGTAACAGGATCTTCGAGATCAATTCCATTTTATATATTCTGCAGCAAAAATAACATTTCTAGTAGGAAGGAGTTACTTATAAACCTAGCAAGATCTACACATTCACATGTGTGTGTAAACAACTTAACAAGGTTTATTATGTTTCCAGAAAAGCTATGCTTTTACAGTGGGTTTTCAGCTAAATGTTATCATAATATGGTAGTAAATATATAGCAGTGCTTATATTTAGCTCCATCACAAATTTTAATTTGAAAAAAAATGCAGTGCCATTATTTACAAAGGGCAGCAACTTTCCTTTTGCTTCACAAGTGACTGTATCTGTGTGTGAACAAAACATTAGGGCGAGGCATTCCAGATGAACTGCAGCTAAGGTTGGACAAGGATGGTTTCATGAGGAACAGTGAAGGTCCTGGCAATAAATACCTACAAAGGATATGAAAAATATAGCAGAGTTTACAGGCAAAGTGACATTCAAGAGCAAAAGAATTAGTTGTTCATGCGCCATACCTTATAACAGTTGTATGCAAGAAATTATGTACAATAAGTACTATTTATAAAATTTACAGGGCATTGAACACTAGCTAACTGAGGAAACAGATCTGAACTCAGAGGAACTGTTAGCAAAATTTCAAGACATGCTATGAGAATCTGACATCCTTCCAGTCTTTTATGTTTAAAGCAAGCAGATAAATAAAACAATGGCATCCTGTGTAACACTACTACCAAAAATACTTCACCCATTGTTCTCTGTTATTATGGTACTATTTATTTAATTTAAACTGGGTAAAAACTAAAATTGATGTTAACCAGCTTATAAAAAGTTGAGTTATAAAAAAAGTTATGTAGGGAAAAAACAGAGATTTTCAGCTTTGCTTCAACTCTTAATTCTCTAAAAATAGGCATGCTATCATCACTACTCTAGTAAAGCACAAAACAATGCTGCTACAATCTAGTAAGTCTCATCAATGACTATTTACCTTTTAAATTCAGGCAACTATATGGCCTGTATTTTATGTAATACTACAAACAATAATTTAGCATATGCCTAATAGTCATTCTTGAATCTTTTCGTGTTATCATTTCCTAATAGTTAATTGTAGAAGTCATTAGATGACCCCAGTAAGTACAAAAATAACACCCATGCTAAATCAGAATTTCATAATTAATTATGTCAATGTTAGGATGGATTAACACAACACATTGTATAAATTATTCCTTAAAAATTGTTGCATCATTCTAGTGAATCATATTGATTAGTGATGAGTAAGTTAAAAGACTGATCCTACTAATCACATGGATAGAAACAGCATTACGTTGGCAACAGGACACAATTTATATAAGAAAGTGTACCCATGTGGTTTGTTTAAGAAAGTGTACCCATGTGGTTTGTTTAAGCTTTGAGAAAATTCGTTGTTATAAAAATATTATCACCAATGCATTTTTTTAAACAATTTCCAAAAAAAATAAAGTTTGATTTGGAATGGGTTGGTGGTGAGCTTGACCGTTCACCACGTCACCAGACTGAGTCCTACCTTTGCTTGATGATACAGTAAAAAACTCAAATACTTCCCAGAGAATATGGCATGTAATGGATAAAATTATTTAGCAAGCTGTAAGGATCTAGCAGTAGATGGTATTTTTTTTTTAATTTTGTAACACAGGCTAATCTATCAAAATATGAAAAGTCTGACTTTTTATGCAGTTTGATTTTAGCTATTATTTTAAAGATATTTTGGTATAGTTTTTAAGCTCTCCTATTGTTTTCTTTACACTTTTAATTTTGTGAGAAAAAAATGACATTAATACACACTTACATTAATACTATTGATTCTCTTCATGACATATAGTGGATTTACAGTTAGGAGATGGGATTGAGAAAAAATTTGAAAAGTGAAAAAATAACTCTGAGGCAGTTTTCATTCCCTTTTTGTCTCTCCCTGTACAAATAAATTTTCCCAGCTAAAGAGGTATCTATTTGTAATCTTTGAAAGTTTAGTTTCACAAACATTTGTTTCATAAATACAAAACAAAACAAAAAATTGGTTTGTGCTCAGAAAAAACAAAGTTCTTCAAATTAGATTTTATAAAGTCTTGAAAAAATTGACTTCTTGTACATGTATTAAATTATACTCTGATCTCTTCTTGTACTTCACACAATTTTACAGAGTCAAGAAAACTATTAGTAGTAGTGCAGATTCTTATATCATTTAAAAACAGAAACCTAGAGGAAAAGTGAAATAGTATTGTGGTTCTCCCATTTCTAGAAAAACAGTTAATTACCTTAAAATTGTGGGGCATAATGAGCAAGAACATTTAGTTCCATACATACCTGTTTCACAAATTCATAATATCATGGTTAACTAGCATATTGCTGTATCTACAGTACAGATGTAACATTTTTTGAGATTAATATAAAAACTGTAACTTTAATCAATCAGAGCTGTCGTGACACTCCATTGCTGAAGACATGCTGATATTTAGTATATAGAGGACTTAGATTCCTCTAGCCTGTGAAATTTATGAATAAACTTCCATTCAGCATCCAAGGAAACACAGAAACTGGAGATGAGAAAGTTCTCTTGGACCATCCCTTTCACTGCTTTCCAAACACAAGCCTTTTAGCTGCAGTACATTAGTGTGATCTGATCAGTTTGAATAGTTTGTGGTTGGTCATGATGAAAAATTTTCTGCAGTATTAACAGCAAAAGCAATAAAAACTTCAAGGTTGAAGATTTTCTAGTCTTAGCTAATCCAAATGACTATACCATACTCCTGCTATAGCTTAGTAGATGTTAATATTGAATATGACTTGTTTTGTGGCTAACTTCTACTTCTGCTGTGACCAAACAAATTCGGTTTCTGGTTGATTTTAAATTATGGTAGAGTGCCTTAAGATCCATACAACAATAACAAATGGGTTCAGTGTATCAAATAACTAGTCTGAGATAAGGCAAGTAAGCAATTAAGTCATAAAATAAGTTTAACAGATAATATAGCACAGGTTTTATTTTCATGTCATATTTAACTCATAAAGCCCTTCTATGAAATAATGTCTGTAAGATGTTTTATATAAACAAAGCATTTGTAAGTTTGTATGCATAATAATTCTAATTGCCACTATGGAGAGAATTTGGAATCTAAGTAATTTGCAACTTAAATTTAATTCTCCACCTACACCTGTTAAATTGCAGATTGTTGACTCCCACGGTTGGAGCATTTTCAGTAATCCCTATACTGACAATATTATAATCCCTATTGTATCCAGTTGGAGAACTAAACCAACCAATAGAGAATCAGGTAAGTGCCAAATAATTTTTTTTACTATATGATGCTGTTTTGCAAGGTTTGAAAATATATTTATGCTCTGTAAGGTGAAATAATAAAACTTTCAATCTGTAGGTTTTGGAAATCAACTTTGCAAAACTGTGCAATACAGTAAATCAGATGGCACTTACCTGACCCTTGGCTGGAGCTCTGCCCCTATATCATCCCACTGCGAATGTGAAGCCAGAAGTATTGTACATGTTAGGATACCTCTAGGAATGCAAATCTGGAATCAGGGACTTTTGAGGGATCTGAGAAGGGGAAGAAAGGAAATTTTCAGTTCACTTTATGGAAAGCCTTTGCTGCAGCTACTTGGGCAGCAGGCGATCAAAACTTTAGTTAAAGTGTGCTTTCACACAAAATGTGTATATCAAGTCATCTTTTAGTAGCACTTCATGTGTGGGCTAGAGAGATTAGAATGATAAAAACTCTGGATCAAGGGAAATGTTGGGGGGTTTGCCTTTTTTTTCATAAATACATAGTGAACTAGTCTTAAAGAGAAGTGTAGTGGTAGCAACATAGACTGAAACCTGTTCCAATATTATCCTTTATACTGACAAGTTAGGAAGAGAATATTGAAATGTATACCTTGTATCATCCCAATGGGGGCTAACCCCCGTTGGGGATCCTCTTGAATCTGATGAATATTTGTAAACCACCAGCAGGCAGTGTTTGCAAAGCTGTACTATTCGTTGGCAACACTGGAGTTGCTCAGGAGTCACCACCTCTGTGCTTTTACTGAATATGGTTTCCCAAGAGCTCCTGTTACGGAAAAAGACATGACTTCATGTTTTCTGTCACAAATCTCAATCTGAGAGCTTTACTGCTTTATGTCAGATTTAACAATAGAGGAACAAGAGAAAAAGCATGGCCTTGCCTGTTTACAGGAAAGTTCTATATTATTGTAACACAAGTGCTGGCAGATGTTGAGTCCAAAACACAAATTAAGAAGTTAATCTTCATATATGAAATGTCCAGAGCCATTTTTCTCTTGGTTTGTTCCCTAAAGTGTTTATAGGGCCATCACTTAGGTTTACCACATAAAGATTTACTGTCACATAATTGTATCTGTGTCTTACAACAGGAATAACAAAAAACACTGATTATTTTTAACAGGCTACCACCTGAATGCTAATGTGATATGATATTAAAGGAATTAATAAAAGTAATAAATTCTTTCTAAATCTCTACACAGCATAATAATATTCTTCTAATTTAAGTACATGATACTAAGAAACAAATACAAAATTAATTTATAGGAGATTAGTATGTAGTCCGCTTCCTTATCCAAATAATCACATAAGGAGAGTTCCTCAATCTAGTTATTCAAATACTCTTATTATTCTGTCTGGTCATATGGGGTTGGTCTTCTACAAGTAAGCGCAGCTTGCAAAGTGTAGCTACAGAATCATTCCTTTTTGAAATGCAGAACATAGTGCTTTTGTTTTCTTAAAAAGACATTTCTCTTTCCAGAGAAAACCAAACCCTACCATACCAATGTAAACTAGGTATTTTTTACCACAGAAGACAACAGTTCTTTGCATACACCTCAGCACTCCTGTTTGTGCAGAATTCTGACCTAATTACAGATCATTACATCTGTTTTCAAAGCAACATGGTCCCTGTGAAGACTTAGTTTTGGTGAAAACATTATCCAGTAGCACAGATGGTTTGTAAGCTTGAGGGTTTTTGTTTGTTTATGAAAGAAGCACTTCATAGAGTGAGGAAAATTTGCTGCATCTGGCTTCAACAGAGCATCCAGGATGATTTAGCCTTGTCCACTGAGATCAGCAGTAGATTTCACAATGCTGGTATAAGAAGTTTGTCCTTAAAACAACATCAAAGAACCAGCAAGCTTACTTCTGCCTAGTGAGATTTTTAAAATTACACTGTATTAGGATGGAACTATGAACATTAATGACTAAAAGATAAACTGTATGTATAGCTAACTGATTTTTCAGCCTGGCTCCTCAGTCTAGATGGTATGTTCCAGCTGAAACTGTTCAGTCCTACAGAATTTCCGCTGCATACATAATTTTCAAGTGACACGAGCATTTCTCCTTTATTATTATCCATATAATGAATTGTTTAAGAAATATTGTTTATAAGGCATCAAAACTGTTTCACTTAATAAACCGAATAATTCTACTACCTGAGGAGCAACTATTTTCTTTAATATATTTTTCTCAATATTGTTTCCTGTCTGGGAACTTTCCACATGTAATTTTACATGGAAATTAATCTATTGTCTTCATTCTCTCCTCATGAAGTCACATGATGGTTGGTAGAAAGCAGCAAGATAAAGTTTTAAGTATCACATTCATTCAACAGATTCACAGTGCTACACTTAATTATATTCTAATTCAATCCATAAATCTCCAAAGTCCTGTGGAAGAAACTTTCCTGATAAATTCCTTAAGTCCTGGGCTTTGAGGTCTGTGATCGCTTTCCTGAAGTTAGGAAGGATTTTATTAGTGAAGAATAATATGTGGCCTGCTGTAACTACGGCTGATTATGAACATAGTGGTATACAGCTACCCTAATGACAAAGACTGAGATTTCAAAATATATATGCGAGTTTTAATGTGCTTTCATATAAACGTGCGGTGCAACCTCCTCCATTTGCTACACAGATTCAGTTCACACTCCACTATACTGCAGTCAACAGGGATCAGAGTACTATTACCTAAGAAAGCTTAATTTGTTATGCTGTAAATTTAGTTTCCATACACTAGTAAGAAACCATGGAGTTCTCACCAGATCCAGAAAAGAGTATTACACTTAATTGTGCAATATTGTCAATTATGTGTTACTCTTTATTAACCATCTGAAGTCACTGGTTCCACCAGCTTTCTCTAACTAATTTTAATTGCTTATTATACAGTAAAACAAATGTAGCTTTATGAAAGCATCTACATCACAATTATTTCACTGAGGAAAATTTCACTTGTTTATTTGTTCACTCTTTTTTGCTAAAATAGCATATGCCTAGCAGAGCTCTAACCAGGAAGAGGAAACCTTAAGGCTATTAGCTCTTCTATTCTCCCAAGATACATATCTTACAAATAGTACTATAGTCCTTAATATATTTTCATATACTCATGTTGTTTCTGAATTAGCACATTAATGCCCCTTCCCGACACATTTCTCCAAATTCTACATGTGCCCTATGTTTATTCCAATCTGTTCTTTAAAACGGCACAATGAACTCTAAGGTAAAGAGCGATGAGAAGTTGGCCTCTGCTACAGAGGTGCTGTCCCGAGTTCCCTGTTGTGGATTACATAGCAAGAAGCATGCTTGTAACGGAATAAACATACTGGGAAGGTACAAACAGCCTTTCTGTTTTCTTCTGTGAATTCGGTGTTAAGTTGAATTCTGTGTTAAGTATATTACACACAGACTGATCTCTACACATACTGGATATTTGTGTATTACTTTTGCAGTATTTTTAGAATCTTTTACATAGCAACTCCTCTTACAAGGAATGGGATCTTTGTCAAAGAATTTAGCTCCACTTTGGAGTCAGCTGAGTTTTGTTCTGCATGAATGAAATCATTGCTACATGAGAAATCCACCTCTTCACTGAACTCTTCTGCTGGCTCAAAGACTCTTCTCCCAAGCCAAGTGAGCAACAGAGTAGTTCAAAGGTTTTGAATAAAAACCATTCTTTTTAGAGGGAAAAAAATCTAAAATGAAATTTTTCATGCATATTAGAAGATTTGCACACTACAAGTAAAATTCAAAATAATAACAGCATTATTAAAAGGGAAGGTAATTATAATATTCAGTGACAACAAAAATTGAGCTTGGACTCAAGACTTCACACATCTCTGCTGGCATGAAGGGACCCTGCAGATGCTGAGGATTATTTAAAAAAAAAATGTTTCAGATTGGAAACACAGAAATCTTTTCTCACTCTAACATTTGGAGTATGCTGCATACCCAATACCTACCCCTAGCAAATCTTAAGGCTGACATTCTCTGCATGGCCCATCTCAGTGAAAAAAATGTGAAGCCTCCTAACTGCTTGCACAACAACAAGCCTTCAGCAATGACAAGATAATGGTAAAAAAGCCCAAAAAACTGATGACCTTTTGGATACTCTCAGATCCCTCTTCTTGTTATGTATTTTGTTGGGAAACAATTAACAAGTGCATTACATGCATTCTCTACATACGACAAATGACTGTATGTGAAGAACATATTGACCCGATTCCTTTGTACATACAATGTCCATCAGCATACTACTGCATTTGTTGTAGTTCATTTTCAATAAATCTCTTAGAACACCTCACGGAAGCTAATCAAAACCCCTCCGATTCTTTATACATTGTATATACTTACAGAGAAAATGTCTTTTTGTACACAATATATTTCATATTTAAACATTTGTATTCTTATTTTATGAAGAAATTTGGCAGGGGGTGGGGGGAGCGGAGATTATATTATACCTATGATCTGATCATCCAAACCTATCCTTACACGAATGCCTTTGATTTCAGGAATGTAGCATTTGAAGTGTAGGATACTGAACTTTAAATATGTGGCCTGATCTTTCTTTCCTCATAGAAAACTTGTATTTCATACTCAAACCAAAAACATCTGCTTACCTTGGTGTGGACATTTCCTATTCTGCGTATACTTAAATTCCCACCAGTGTGGGAAACAGTGAATGTAATCAAGCACAGAAATTCAGACTCATTATTTGTAAATCATGGAACTGACATTGCATTTGGCACGAGATGTCAACTGCACTTGTGACTGAATTCTTCCCTTGTAAGTCTTGAGCTCAAATAAGTATGGCAATGATTTCTGTTGACGGTAAGTCCATGTTTGACACAGTGGTTTGGCCTCAGAATTGTGCACCATCTGATGAAAGAGTTGATCTAAAGCTCAGATATTTTGAAAATTAGACTTTTTCCTTAATTATTATGGTTTTTTCATACATTACTAAGTGTCTAATTCCGTTACTGAAATCGTTGGCCAAGATTGTTAGATTTCTAATTATACTATAGATGGCTTTAAAACAAGTTCAATCTATTACAGCACTGTCTTGAATGAAAATGAGCAACAAAGTATGCCAGCATTGATTGTAATGGTGAAGTTATGAAGAATACTAAGATAAGAAAAACAGGCTTACCCTGAATTACAGAAACAGTTCCATAAACCTTGACCATGGCTCCAAAGTAAGCGATTAAATACACGGTTAAAGAGACGGTACAGATGTAAATTTTCAATGTCTGGAGCCTTCCAGACATGCTGTAGAACTGCACGAACACTTGTCTTGACTATATCCAAAACCTAGGAAAGAGTATTCGAAGCAAATCAAAGCAAAGGCATATTGCAAAACATAAAACCAACTGTTTGCTGATTCACTGCACACACACACATGCACATATGACTGCATAGCTATAAATTCCCACAGATGTCTATGTTTCATTTCTGTGTATTCATCAGCAAACGTTTATGATATGCTTTTTTGTGTCAATAATATTTGCAAAGCCAAAACAAAATATTTAATTTTTATTACAGAAAAGTTCATTTCTATTTTTTTCAGTCTGTTCAATACTAGCTTGTTTAAATGACAAAAAGAGTTTAAAAAGAAACAAAATGGATACAACCACAGACTAGAAGCAACGTAATTAACAACCCAAATACTATATATTTGAAGATTATTTCTTCTTTTCCCACTCCCTTTTAAAATACCATCCTGAAAAGCTACAAACTGCTTTTGGTTTAATGTCTGTTTAAGCTCACTGTTACCTTAGATCAAACCATTTTACTTTACCTGTCATGCAGGAAACAGTGTAGTGAAATCAATATGTAAGAAAATAATCAGCAAGATATTTAAAACAGCAATGTTTACATAAGTGCAACAGACTTACTTATTAGATGCAGACTACATTTAAATACAAGTGTGTAAAGATGTGGGTGAAGAAAACGCTAAGCTGCATTCAGTATAGCACTGAGAGCTTTACCCAGTAAGTCTTAGCTACTCAGTCCATACACACCCTTACAGGCAGTCACACATCCAACTCATCAAGAGTCCTCTTGGATACACCTTTGCATATCCCACTGAAATGGGACATGGAAGGTGGGATTCATCTTGCCTGCTTTTAAAGACCTGTACATTCTCTTAAGTCAGGCCTCTAAGTTCTCTCCATAACCATTGGAAAGAAACAGGCTCCAGAGTGTCTTGGCTTCTGTCTATTTAGATACTATAAATAAGACTGGGAATAGTTTTGTGACCAAAGTAGTATTTAGGCCACACACTGGCACTCTGAATAGTGTAAGATCTGTCCTAAAAAAAGCCTGTGGTGCGTGTAACCTATTAACAAAACAGTCAGTTAAATCAACATGATTTTCTGTAAAGGAGACACCCTTACTGCCTCTTTCACAAAACAGCATCTTCCAAGAAACCAGTCAGACTCAAGTGGGTGGTGAACCAATGGAGGTATTCATTTATTTGGTATAAAAGGTTGCAAACTATAAGGTACAATACTTTCCCAGGAAGTTTTCAGATATCACTGAATCATGCAGTGAAACACCTGACTCTCAAAAGGTGAAGGAGATGTAATAGAACAGTGACGTATGAAAGCATGGCATAGAACTGCAATTTCTTGGTCCTGCATAACAACCAGTTGTTTATAGTCTGATTAGACATGATGAAGGAAACAAAGCATAAATAAACAAAATGCTTGCAATAGCACAATGAAGCTGAGTGGTAAAGAGTAAAGTTTAATCGGCAGAAAATCTATAGATACCTAATAATGACAACCTCAATGAAATATCTCATTTGCATGTTATTTAAACTCTTTTTTGAAGACCTAGGATTAGTCTGCATGCATGGGTCTTTGTTGTGGTTTAACCCCAGCCAGCAACTAAGCACCACGCAGCCGCTCATTCACTTTCCCCCCCACCCGGTGGGACTGGGGAAGAGAATCAGGAAAAAAAAAAGTAAAACTTGTGGGTTGAGATAAGAACAGTTTAATAGGACAGAAATTAAGAAAATATTAATGATAATAATAACAATAATAAAATGACAATAATAATAATTAAAAGGATTGGAATACACAAAACAATTGATGCACAATGCAATTGCTCACGACTCGCGGACCGATGCGCAGTTAGTTCCTGAGCAATGATCCATGCCACATCCATCGACCCCACCCTGGCCAACTTCCCCCAGTTTATATACTGGGCATGACATCCCATGGTCTGGAATACCCCTTTGGCCAGTTTGGGTCAGCTGCCCTGG
>JANZLQ010000244.1:0-13177 GCA_026212715.1 Elanus axillaris | reverse complement strand
TTAAGGCCTCGGTCGAGCCTGAATCAAACCGTGGGTTGTCCACTACGTGGCCTCTCTGTACGAGCCATCCCTCCACATAACAGAAATTTCCTGACTTTGATTATAGTGGGCAAAAGGAGATTTTAGGATGCTGCAACTGCCCTAGGTGTTTTACACAGAGTATGAAGTGCTGGGAAGAACAGTGTCTGACAGGGTAGGACGAGATGCAGTTCTGTTCTCTGGACCTCTTTAACTGCTTGTTCTGCCCAGAAACCTCTGAGAGGTAGTACTGTCACAGCTCGTAAGCTGCCTGCCCTCCGTGGCCTGACTCTTCATAGAAGCATAAACATGTCTATCAGGACTGTCATCATGACTGCCTCAATGAAATTATTCCGTTCAAAGTCTCTTGTCCTCCTGGAAACAAATGCTGTATGAACTGCATGTAGGTATGGTTACACCTACACAGATACTAATCATAGGTTAAACTAGATAGATGAAGCATCAAAAGTCAGGACCTTCTATAAACATAGATATTTAATGCATAGGTAGGTGAACGTTAGAGTAATTGCCTGCTGATAATCTCTGTTAGTTTGATGTAATAATATAAGGCTTTATTTTAAGCTCAAGCCACAATTACAGGATAACCTCAGACTTACTTAGCCAACTTTTAGTCCAAAGCAGTAAAAGGCAGGAATCCATAATCTGTCTGCTACTTCAGGGAACAGAAAGCAATCTCTGTATCATAGACTGACAAACGGTAACTTTGAGATGGAGTAAGGAGTCTACAACACCCTCTGAAGACACACCTGGGTTTGAGTAAAATAATTCTTTTCAGCGGTGTTTTAAAATTGCATCCACAGCTTCAATCAAGCGCATCTTGATGTAACAGGAATCTAGTTCAGAGGAACTTGAGCGACAAAGTGCTAAAGAATGTTTTACATAAGAGTCACAGCATGAGGAGACTTGCTAAGAACTCTGCTGGTAGGACTCAAGAAAGAGCTGAGCAACTTTAATAAGATCAGAGTAAATGAAAGCAAAATAAATTTTTAAAAGGCAGAAGAAAATAAAGGCCAATGTAACAGAAATCTTGTCTGACTACAAAGGCTGAAGAGATGAAAGGCAAAAGGAACTTCATGTGTTTTCTACCTTCTTGTTTTTGGGCTCAGATGCACTGGCGCATCTCTGCAAATGTCAGTGAGTCAGAAAGCAATTAAAAAGAAACAGCTCTGATCTGGGCAGTGTGCTTTTGAAAAGGCACACGTCTACCAATCGTGTAATAAGGCACATCAGGCCACCTGGATAATGAGGGGCAGCAGATGAGAAGGAGGATGAATTATGTCAGCTCCTAAATGAGAAGGTTGATGGCAGAGATGGGTCCATCTTGCTGGAGCTTCCATTGGGAATTATTTGTGTAGCAGCACTTTGAGCCTCAGCTTTGACTCTCTCTTTACTGTACAGAACAAGTGTGGCTGGACATAAGGTTTCAAGGAGCTAACCTCTGGCTTGGAGCCATGGATGACCAAGCCCTCTCTTCAGACCATTTCCAGAAAGCATGCAAAACACTGAATTAAAGTCCATTTTTGTCTACATTTTCCTAGAGCTTCAGAGAATATTGTGAAGTTAAAAGAAATTGCCTAAGTGTCATGACTTGCGAACTACATCTAAAAATGTTGATTTAACATTTAAGATTGTTAACTGGTTCAAGAATTTCTTCTGATATCCGAAGATTTTGGTCTTAAAATTTGAACCAGTAGCAAGTTACATTCATACATTAATGTAATGACAAATGTAATTTTTTGGTGAGGTTAAAACAAAAAAAGAGTACATAAATTGACAGAAGTTTAAATAATCTTTTGAGATTTTGTCAAAGAGCTTTAGACGGTAAGTTTCCAATGACGTTCAGGAGAAATGTGGATAAGTAATTTTTCTGGTGAATAAAAAAAAGGGATCAACAGAGCAAGTTGAAAATAGCATAAAAAGGAAGAGCCATGGTCTCTTTTTGTGTTTTAGCAACACGTTCATTTGAAGTCTTTACCTTTATTGTGAAAGAAAAATTGGATGGATGTGTAAGCAAGAACAACATGTTAACTTGTGAGAAATATAGAATTAATCCTGTAATGCTATTGCTATTGTCTTTCTCATTGAAATTTGTGTTTTACTTCCACAAATATTCATGTAACTACATTTACTGTGCAAAGTGAATTTCATCGCTTGCTGCTGGTATTCAGAGAGGGAAATTTACATTTACTCATGTGAACATTCAGACTATTCAAAGTGCTGAAGGAACTGAAAAGCATCATCTGACTTCATTTACAGCTAATAAATTAAACTGAAATAGCTAAAAAACAAAAGCAGAACAATATTTAATATTTTTTATTACAATACATTTGGCAAACTAATTTAGAAACTTATGCCTGTCATTAAAACTAGTTCTCTGCTGGCTAATCATCACTTACAAACATCATGACAACAGCACAAGACAGAGGATGGGTTGAGTCAGGTAATGATTAAGTACTAGCATTACATTTTGACTAGTGTTTGGAGTAGCTCTACCATTTGATTGTCTCCAGAAAATTAGGTTCTTTTTTCTCATGAAATTTTGTATTATTCTGCTACCCAGTTTCACTCAGAGCCACAAACAGAACTATTGGGAAAAAAAACATACTTGAAAACAAAGCCATGAATGATGCTATTTCTGTTCTGTTTCAAAGCCAGCCAGGGATGAAAAAAAGCTCAAAGGAAAGTCTGTTCTAATGAGATTTCTCCTCCAAAGATTTTTGGATGTGCTTGGATACATATTTGAGTCCTTCAGGGTTTATCTGATCAGAAATGAATTGCTGGGCAATCCTCTTGGATTGCTCATGGGTCCAAGTCATGACCAGGAATGTCTTGTTGTGCTAGAAGGGGTAAAGCAATAGCTTTATCAGAATTAAAAGGTTCAAACTGAATCAGAAGAAACACAAGATAATTAATTGGAGCCCAGTAACTTCTTCAGGGTGCTTGGTATCATATCCTAAATGCTATTGCAAGGCATTTCAATAAAAGCAAAAGATATATATTTCATGTTTATGAATGAAGGTGCAATCTCTCTTTATCTGGACATATCCACATCAATGCTAGCTTTCATTTGAGGATGCAAAATAGAGATCACAACAAAATGACAAAAAGACCTTAATTTGAGTGGTCCAGGGCAGAGTAAATTGATGGAAATACACAATTTTGCAGAAAGAAAGAGGATTTACTGGCTGACAGCTTTTATCATAGCTGCTTTCTGGGCATTAGGGAATTGTACATTTTGCTGTTGCTTTAGTATGTTGTCACTTTAGTCATTTAAATCTCTGTCCTAGACTGTAAACATTTGTGAATTAAATAGTCTAGGAATATAGTGCCTGAACCATTTTTCCCATCTCAGAAGAGGAATAAGCTACAACATGAATGCAACCTGTTAACCGAAGTCCCTGTAATATCATGGAGACATGAGTCTTACACAGAGCTCAAAAGTCTGCCCTCATTCTGACCCAAAAGCTCCAGCTGAAAAGAACTGTGGGAAACTCAGATGATTATGAATGGCAATTTTGGGGACTAATGCAAGTTGTGATGGAAAGAAAGTTTGAAGGAAATTGGACATACAACTTAGGTTTTGCAAGGTTACCAACACCCAAGCACAAGTTTGATCAACGAATAAAGGTTGCTAAGAGTGAGGGAGATTTCTCCATCACCTTTTTTCTTTTCTATTCTGAATAACAGTAGAGAATAACACACAGCAACAGAGAAATGCACAGCAGCATCCCCAGACCATGGGGCTGATCGGCAGTTCCCACAGAGACGAGTATGGTTACTTAGTCACTGAGAAAAGGGTCCTTTCTCCTGCTGCATTTTCTTTAAAATTTTAGTCACTATATTGTATTGTCAGCCTTCTTATTTTTTTAAAAAGGTAACACAGTTCAAATCATTGCAATTCTGGTTCTTACAATTAGAGATCAGATGAAGTGGTTTTAAGACTTAATTCCATCACTGCTCTCTCATTGAAATGAATGGAGAGAAACAATTAAGGGCAGAATTTGCTTCATTGCTTGCAAAGCCCAAGGGCTTTCTGCAAAGAAGTGCAGGGTTATGTCAAGCATAAAAATATGAAAGAGCCAGTACTATTTGCCTCTTCTATGTACTTGCAACATTCTTGCTATGTTCACATACTCCCTTTGCTCTTGACAACAACTCTTTCCATTATAATCAACTTTACCTTCCTGAGCAGCTTCCTGTGTTTTCTGAGCCAAAGACAGTTTTGTCAGTAGTCCTGCATTTCTGGAGTAGACAGGGAGACAGGGATTGGTAGTAGCACTGACCTCTTATATTCATTAATTAGAAGTAGGAAAAAAATCCAAAAGAAAAATAATCTAGACACACTGTTTGGATTTTTACATTAATTCCTGTTACTTTGAATAAGCTTCAGAACAAGAAGTACTCACAGAAATGAGCCACAAAGAAATCAGAAAAATTGATCTATTTCAGAAACCTGTAAAAATAAAGGGTGAGAGATTCTCTGAATAGTTATATTCATTTTAACTGACAATGCAGAGGAGAAAAGCTTTGCAGAGGATCAGTTGAAAGTCTAGGTCCTTAATTAGCCCAGTGGATTTTTGCACAGAGTTGAGCAGGGTCCAGAAGGATGCCAGATGGGAGCAGTAGCCAGGCAGGTGATTCAATTAGTATATGACAATACAAAATGGAGAACCAAGTCAGAGACAACTAGCTGTTGTATTTATCACAAAGAACAAAAGCAACAACTGGAAGGAAGAACTGCAAGTCCTGATGTAGGACATGAAACTGGATGATTGTAAACATTAAGGAAAACAAAAGCATGGTAAGCATGACTGGACATTGCACTGAATAGGATGGGCTGTTCAGAAAAGATGGAGGTGGCACTAAAGCAACAGAAAGTGATATGGATAAACAAATTCAGTTCATGTCAAATCAGAGGCAGAAACATGCGAGTCAGGAATAAGAAACATGGTGGCTTTATTTAATAGAGGGGGGGGAAGTGAAATTGGCAGCTACAGCACCTGATCTCAATCAGGAAAAATATGAAGGAATGAATACTGATAAATATAAAACAAAATGAAGGATAATGTGATCTTATTTGTTGATCTGATTTTCTAGAGACATTAGGTAAAATGTAATCCATCAGACTTAAGGAAAGCAATCAGCATGGTCTTAGTTGAAAAATTGTTATTTAGCATAAAGAAGATATGATGTAGTTCTGAACTGTAAGATGAGTAAAGAGCTAGCCAGCATGAGGAGAGAATTGCTGGTGATTACAGTTCTACAGGTGCCTAATGAAATATTATAATTAATTAACAGGACATAAGGAGGAAATGCCAATGGTATTTTCTGGTGACAAAATAATGGAGAAGCATTGTCAACATAAATTAAACCTTTTTAATTTTTTTTTTTAAATAGGAAGACCTTGCTGCTGATGAGTTCCAAAAGCATTGAAAAAACAGTGTTTCATAGCACAGAGTTGTGCTTCTAGGCTCTGTATCAGAACTACGATTCTGCTATTAAATGGGGAATGATCACTTGGAAACAAACAAAAAAAAGCACAACAGTCTGGGAGTATTAGCTCATCACTATAAATATCAAGAAAAGTGACTCTGAGCATGACAAACTCAATTCCAGGACATGTACAAGGTAAAGTATTTCCAGTGAAACAGAATGGTATTTTACAATCACATCGTACAAGGCAATAGTAGAATAATGTGATTCTACTCATTCTTATTCAAGGAAAAATAATTTAAATTGGAACAAAGGGTGTTCCTGAAGGGAAAGGATGGAGGGTATGACTGCTCTCTGAAATACAGAGAGAGGAAAATTAATTATTTAAGCTTTAAAAAAAAAAAAAGAAACCTAACAAAAATATGTACAAACCAGCAACAAATACAGGCATTCTAAGCTTTAAAGCAGAGAAGTTCTGAAACAATCAGAAATTGGTAGGAGTACCAGAAAAATTACCTAGGTTTACAACGGAGCTAATATATGATATTCTGTGATAGAACCTCAAAGACTAAGCACCTGCTCTTTCCCCTTGTTTGGGTGTGCCACATCTCTCCCCAGTGCTCCACGCTAACCTCTCCACAGCTTGCCAATTTACATACCATCAGCTAGGTAGGTGCTCTCTCCCATCTAGTCTGGGCCTGATGCAGTGACTGCTTATCTCAGTATTGCAATCGGAATCCTCTCATCATGCAAACAACCTTTTGTCAGTGCCCTTAAATATAATTAAAATCTATAAAAATATATATAAAGAGTTAATAACTAGCTGTTGCATAGAAATCAGTTTACAAAGAAAAAGTTGCACATATGCTAGAGATTTAGTGTTTCTTTTACTAAAAGATATTCTTGAGTGTAAGTAGGGAAAGGACTAATGCTACATTTCAAATCAATGCTACATTTGCTGTGGTTTTCATTAGAGCCACCAGAACCCAAGGTGGGACAGATGTCTCTATCAAACACCACAGAAACATGAAATTTGAATGTTTGGCAGAACAAAATTTCATCCGTTCTCAAAGAGCAGGCTCTGACTTATAACTGAAAGGGTATTTCTGCAGCAGAGGGTCTATGGCGTGCAGCTGAGCAGTCTGGGTCCCTCCCACTAAAAGCCTTAACACTACACACTGCTTGGAGTACAGTGAAATTGAGACTGATGATTGTCTGCTAACTCCAAGGATTTGGTGACAGCACACTTGAAATTTTTATTATCTGTTTTCTGGCACATTAACTTACATCCCAAACTGCCATAGCGCTCAGAGAAGTCCCTCTCATGGCCATTATAAACAGTTACACTGAATTCTTGCTCATTATTCCCTGTGAAAGAAAACCACTACGTCTGGATTATTACAAATCTTTTTCCATTAAAGCAGCTCTGCATGAGTCATTGTCTGTGGCAGAGGAAATGCTGTAGCTCTCCAAGCAGCTTTATAAAAATATCTCCTTGGAAATAAGACTCCTTAGTACTGGGAGAATGTGACCCGCAGAGCTCTGTCTCATATATACTTCCTGCCAAGTGGGCACGGGATAAGTAACCTCAGCCAACAGTGTGGGAGCTCTTTCTCTTTTCAGTAAGTAGTATTAAGCACATTCACCTTAGCAGCGAGGTCTATAGGAACGCAGTGTATTCAGGAGATGATGTAATCTGCAGGGAAGGAATGGAGACTGCAAACCTCAAAGAGAGAAACAAATTGATTAAACACAGAAAGCACAAAAGCCCAGTCAGTATCACAAGTGCCTCCAAGAGTTTCCTTAGACAGGCTTAGTTTCATTCAGTAGCTGCCATCTGTATGTCTAGTATGACACTGACTTGTGTGTGCGCTACTCTTCCACTGGATTGTGTACTGACTCAGAGGTGAGATGATATCAACGTAATTTTTCCAGAAGCTGTGTCCCAGTCTTTGATCCTTGATGCTCTGGCGAGATAAATTGGCAGCTTCACCTCTTCATTTCCTCCCCATTCAGTGTGGTGATCTCATTTACAATAACAGATCAAATTTAGAAGATACATGCATTAAGTTATACTTAATCTCATTCAGAAGGGATCAGAGTGCTATCTGTCAACATTTTCTCTGATGAGGATGTGACATTGGAAAGAAACTCCCTGCTGTTTTAGAGTCAAAAGTTCCACAAAGTAGAAGAAGAAAAACTTCATTTTTTCTAAACCATAATGTAAATATACACTTTGTCTTTTACCTTTTTTTCAATTAGGTAAGAGATTGCCTGTAATGATTTCAAGAATGTCATTGTCTTGCTAGAAACTCAAATCCTGAAAGGCACAGTTCTGACAGAGCCCAAAAAAGGAAGTATTCCCCTCAAAGAATCAAAATATATTTAAAATCATCTGTGTTCTGATAAGACTGCCTAGTAATGTAGTTGGAAGGAAAGCTGTTCTGTACCTTGCACTTTTACTGTCTTGCTACTGTATGATGAATCTATTGATATTTGATCCTTTTCTTAGAGCTTCAATTTCTAGAGGCCTCAAATCCCTAAGGCATTCTAAAGGATATAAAATAGAGTGTATTTTTTTGTGTGATTAATTTCTGTGAGGACTCATCATACCAAGAATCTTAATTTCCTGTAGTAAATCAAGATTCAGTTTTTGGGGTTGGCACATCAGCCCAAAAGCACCTCTTTCATTATCTTTTCTTACAACTGTATGTCCTTTCACCTACTGACATAATGCTGTTTCCCCATTTCCTCCATCCTATCACAGTTGAGCTGCTGCACAGAAAGGCTGTGAGATGCCTCTGACTGCTTCACGATGCTGTTAAGAAGGGTATTTACCCTCTGCCTATTGTCATCTCTCAGGGAATGTTTTTTCAACATAAGTCAGCCCACTCTGTCTGTTAAGGAGGAGAAAAACAGGGATATATAAACATACAAGGTAAGTATGGAGAGCAATGCAGAAATTCCTTGAAATAACCATATTCAGAGAGGGTTTCAGGCCATCATGGTGCAAAAATATCCATGTTTCCTTCTACTGTGTTCAATTTGATGATTCTTAATTAAACCCCTCTGATGTGTCCATATGACTTAGGACTCAAGAACTGCTTAAAGGAGGTAATTTCTCATCCCACTTGGGAATCACCCAATAGAGAGGTATCTATTTAGTTAAATCGTATCTCTGTTGGGTCATCTCTGAACTCTTTACAAGATGGCATCTGTGCTGATGCACAAAAACAGTAGCACCACTGACAGTTTTAATAGATCCTATGTATTAGGAGCTGATGCAAATTCAAGAGCTCTACCATGCAGCAGTTATATGCAGAATAACAGACAAGATGCCTAAGGATTCTTAGAGGGATCTGATCAGAGAAGAGGAAGACAGGACAATTCTCCATTTCTGAGTGTCAATCACAAAGAAGCTAGCTGGGTAATTAGTTTGTCAGATAACATGGTGTTCAGCTTAACAAAAAGACCACAGGGTCAACAGCTACAACAGCTGCATTAGATGAAATTCCTTCTGACAGAATACCACTCACAACTTCCCTGTATTGAGGGTGCTTAGAACTGTGGTAGGTGGCAGAATGTTCCAAATCCAGAAATGTGCAAAATCAAAGTCCTGAAATCCCTGAAAATTCTTTTAAAAGTTAAATTATTTTCCATTGTCATCTCACCTTCTAAGTAATTCCATCCAGCACTAGTTGCAGCTGTGACTTAAGACTTGAAAGAGTGCCCACGTTTTCATATTCCACACCTATTACATACAGCAGAGACATTGCTTAATAACATCATTAAAGCCTGTAAAATTCTTACCTAGTTGAATAATTAATATAATTAGACTGAAAGTTAATACAAATACTCTTTACTGGGAAATAAGCTGTGCTGAGTTATTTGGTGACTCCCAATTCCACAATTCTCATTGCACACCAATTTTTCCTGGTCAATATCCCCTCCAACATAATTGGACGGTAAAGAAATATGTGAAAATTATATTAATTGAAAGGCATTTTCAAAGGCAGTTGGTGCTAATGAGTCCAACAAGAAAAACTATAGCCATCTATAGAAGTAAAATAGCATGACACTTAACCCTTTGCTAAGGATGGTAATTAGCAGGAAGGTCAGGCTTAGTATTAATGAGGTAGCATTTTTATATCATTGAGATTAAGTTTAACAAGGCAGTTGGTCTAGGCTAGGGAGGAACAGTTGCTAAGTACCATCCAGAGCAACATGAAGAGTCAGGTGCAAAATACTCCACTCAGGAAATATTAATGAAAAGACCATTACCTGTGGAAACCTATGGGATGAGGATACCTCTGGGGATTTTAAAGGTGTGTGAATGATTAAGGAGGCCAAATCCTTGAGCTTCTTATCTGAATTCACTTGGGCACTCTTAATTCCCAGATTAAAATCTGTTCTCTGCCAGGAGCACATAAATGCGCAATGTGGAGGTAAAATATGAGGAGTTCTTTCCTTCACAGAGTGCAACCAGCAGACTAAAACCTTGCCATAGCATTCAAGCAATTCACACAGCACAGTGCAGTCTGATGGACCACATCACACTCTACTGCCCTTGGCCTCACAATGACTGTTCAGCATCCTAATCTATGCAGTGATTTTATATTCATGAGAATCCTACTTTCTAAACTATCTGCATAACATCTTGACTCTTCAACAGAGTAAAAAAAATCCTCTGGAGAAAATTTAAATATTACTAAAATGAACCGTACTGATCATCTCTTCTACTATATTACTGTTGCTCACTTCCCCAGTTATGTGGGAATGGATCTGAACTTTCTTTCTGGAGGGCTGAGAAGGAGGTTACATACACCTTGCTCACCACCTCTGCAAAAGCAACTCCATGGCTTTAGGTCTTAAGTTTTACAACTTGTGCCACAGAGTCCCTATTCTTATTGTATCATGAAATGTTGGGCTTGACTTTTCCTACTAAGCATATTTGTGGCTGGGTGGTGGCATAGGGCAATGGAAAGCACAGACTTCATTCTTCACTCCCCCTCTTCCGTAAGAACTTCTCTCTATTCTTCCATATGGGCATTAGCCCATATACTCATAGACACATGGGTGCATGCAGAGCAGGATGAGACTGGCATGACGCTGCAAGTGCACACCAGTGAAAGCATTGTTTAAAGCAATTACAGTTTTTGGTCAGGGATTCTTCTTGCCACACCTTTTGCCACACCTTGTCCATTGCTTCAGTATTCAGCAGAGCTCTGAATTTTCTTTGCTCAGTATCCTTGTTCTCTATACCATGATGCATACACCAGGCCCTCACATACACTGTCCTTCTTGTCATCCACTTCAGAATTAACAGGGTAATTAGCAGGGAAAATAATGAAAAAACAGTTCATTTAGACATATGAACTATAGGTTCTGGGGTACTGGGTAGTATTTGGCCAAATGGTTCTTTGCCTGTCTCCTTTAGTATCTTGATTCTCTTCAGCAAGCACCATACCTTGGCAGTTGCTCAGGAATCCTGAGTAATTTTCAAATGCTAAATATTATTATTAAATATCAAATATGAAATAAAATATAGCCTCCTACTCTCCAAATCCCATCTATACTGAGATAAATCTCATCATAGATCTTGAGTATCTGTAATCATCAGGAAACAGACATCAGTTCCTAGAGCCCAACAACAACATCTTTTTCTCCAGTATTTTCAGGTGGTTACAATACTCCGGAAGGCCTTGTGAGCAACAGACAACTCTGAATAAAGACTAATGCCATATGTATGGGCCTACTGGAAGTACTGCCATATACCTCTTACAATAAGGTCTCTGAAAATCCTCCCCATTTTTTCAGTCCAGGAAACTGTACAAGTCGTTACACAAAGTGATTACTGAAATCTATAAAGCTTGAGAAATTGGATCTCTCCAGCAGTTAACAGAAAAGACTCTCTATTAATGCAGGTTAATGTGCTAATAAACTATTTGTTAACAGCAATAATTGACCAACTGTGAGAAAATATGCTCTAATGAACAATGTCAGGAAGACAGAGTGCCCAGAAACCTGCTGACATTGCTCTTCATATTTTTGCTATCTGTGGTAGTGGATATGGGTAAGCAGTTGCTTCGAAGGGCAAATTGTTGTCACTGCCCATTACCCCATGCAACAACTGAACTGGACTCTGTGATAAGCTAAATAAAAACAGGAGCTCAAAGTAAACACAGAAATTCTCTCTATAACAACCTGTTGCTTTGCATGGGTTAAAACTTCATATATGATCTTCCCTGCCTGTGAGATTCGCTAGATTAACAGAAGAGCTAGCTTTTCCAAACAGTCCAGCAATTCCTATATATTAAGAGTAGAAACAAGGCCTTTGGGGCTCTGTCCTCTCTTTCACTGAGCCTCTGAAAGGGCTAAAACATAATATGGAGTCTCAAATTACAAGATGAGGGAGGAAGAGGCAAGTATTTATGTTAAAAATTCCCCAATCATTCTCATATCTCCAAAAGATAAAATTTCCTGCCCAGCTCGCCCACAAAAACTAACAAAATGTGCTTCAACAAATTTTCATTTTTATTCTTCCTCCCCTTCCTATATTTTTCTTGCACTCCTATTTGCAATTGAATGCAACAGATTAAATAGCATTCAGACTTTCTTTTGTTGCTTTCTTATCACTTTTCTATACTCTTTTTTTGACAGTGCAGCTTTTTGGAAGCTGAAGTTTTGAAATGCCAATAAGAAAGAAAAAACATATAAACAAAAGGAAAACCAGAAAATCCAGTTGTTTGCTTCAACTAGCAAAAGGTAGGAAAAAGGGACAATAGGGGGGAAGATAAAAGAATTGTATGTCACTAATTCAACATCTCTAGTTTTAAGAACTAAATGGAAGGGATGGATTGGAGAAGGACGTTAAACGTTTGAGAAAAGTTTTGCAAATATACTTTAAAGACTCAGGTCAGCTTTTGATATTACAAAGACAGTAGTGGCTCTGGACATAGTAAAAAACAAGGCGGGGCTCTGAAAAGGTGTAACCAGGTAGCACTCACACAGTAGCACATCTAGCTAAGGGCCCTCAACTTGCCAGTTTTACAATATTTACATAAGAACAATTTAATCTTTTCAGACATTCCCAACAAAACAAGATTGTTGTAATTCCCATCGTTACAGCAGGAATTAATTGCTCTATGGCACAGAATGAATTATCATCATTCCACATTTTTACTGAAATTTGATTACAAAAATCAATTTGAGTTCCCATTTACCTTCTTGTTTGCAAGCATTCTGGAAACATAATTCATCTTTCACAAGCATTCATTGGATTCCAGGAAAGAATACAGGATTTCTTTTAGAGTATGCTTATCAATAAATGTGCAATGGTATATAATGGAAATACAGATCTGAACTGAGTTTAATTCAAGTAAAAAACCTACTCAGCATAATTACACCCTAAAAATAAACAAACCCATGTTTCGCAGTTTAATTCTGAAAAGTACCAGTTTTAAACTAATTAATTTTGGAGACATCGCAAATAAATCTTAGTATTTCCCAAGTGTCGTGGTTTAACCGCAGTCAGCAACTAAACACCCCGCCGCCACTCACTCACTCCCCGCCCCCCACAGTGGGATGGGGGAGAAAATCAGGAAAAAGAAGTAAAACTCATGGGTTGAGATAAGAACAGTTTAATAGAACAGAAAATAAGAAAGTAATTATAATGATAACAACACTAATAAAATGACAACAGTAA
>JANZLQ010000243.1:0-13295 GCA_026212715.1 Elanus axillaris | reverse complement strand
ACTCGAGGTGGCTGGAGGCAGATTTCTTCCTGCCCCGCTTGGCTTCTGTGGTTTGGGGCTGTCCCCACTCAGGACATGTATCTGGTATAACCCCTTGTTTCTGCTTAAAACACAGCCTCATGCCAGCTATTGTGAAGAAAATTAACTCTGTCCCGGCCCAATCCAGCACACTTCCCCTGTAAAAGAGAGGGGATTGATGCCAGGACAAATGACCATTTGCCTGTTTGGCAGAGCACGGGGGTGCCTTTTCATGCCCTGAGATGTCTCAGGAGGGGCAGGCTGGGCTAAAGCTTCTCTCCTTCTCCCCTCCAGGTTCTGTGGTCTAGCAGGGCAGCTGTGGCTTTGCTGCAAGGACACCCTGGTTCCCGATGTGCTGTGTGGGTGGTCTCCATGGGAAGAACAATTAAAAAAAAAAAAAAAAAAAAGATTTATTTGAATATAGCAGTTTTCCAGAGGCGGATTTCTCTTCTGCAGGGCTTACCATGTCTAGCAGCACAGTGACCACAGGCTCCATCCTGATCTTGGCATCTCTCTTGTACATCGCCTCAGCTGCCAGAGTCCTGATCGAGAGTTCAGTGTCTTTCCTCAAGGGCAGGAGGGCTGCAAGAGAAGGAAGCAGAGCAGACATGAGCCACCACTGCCTGCAGAGACCCCCAGGAGTCTCCCCCAGACCACGGCACCCTTCCCAGGCCCTGTCCCCTGCTCCACCACCCCCAGACAGCACAGCGCTGCCCCTACTCACCATTGTAGATATCCCACAGCTTCTGCCTGCTCAGGTTCCTCAGGTGCCATGCAGCAAGCCGTAGGCACAGAGCTCCTGTCAGACCTCTGCTCCCTAGCATGCTCCCAGCAGCCGTGCCAGCTTGGCTGCACACCCTCAGCAAGCCTGACCCCAGGGAAGGACAGTAGCTGAAGGTGGTGGGACTGAGCAAGGCTCTCAGCGAGCCCACCTGCGTGGTGGGTCCTCCTTGGGGCACCTGGCGCTCTGGCAGCCGCAGGGCTGCCCCTTGCTGCCAATGCAGTGGTGGGGACTGGGGCCAGGCTGCCACAAAAGGGACCCTGGGGGCTGTGGCTCACTGATGAACCTGATGGCCGCCTCCCACAAGGTGGCTTGAGTGTCCTGCAGGTATGGCAAGCTCTGCCACAGGTATTCTTCCACCCTCCTCCTGTTGTGCACTAACTAGAGAGAGCACAAGGGCACAGGGCTGGTACAGACCCTCCCAAGTCACAGAATCATAGTATCATTTAGGTTGGAAAAGACCTTCAAGATCATCCGAGTCCAACCATCAACCATGCCCACTAAACCATCTCCTGGAGTGCCACATCTACATGCTTTTTGAATACTTTTAGGGATGGTGACTCAACCACTTCCCTGGGGGCAGCCCGCTCCAATACCTGACAACCTCTCAGTAAAGAAATGTTTCCTAATATCCAACCTAAACCTCCCTTGCCGCAACTTGAGGCCATTTCCTCTCATCCTATCTCCAGCCACCTGACAGAAGAGACCAGCACCCATCTCACTACAACCCGCTTTCAGGTAGTTGTAAAGAGCGATATGGTGCTGGAAACAATGTTGATAACCCAGGGGTGTTATCATTACTGCTCAGCAGTGCTTGCACACTGTCAAGCCCTTTTCTGCTTCTCACCCCACCCCACCAGTGAGTAGGCTGGGGGTGTACAAGAAGTTGGGAGGGGACACAGGCGGGACAGCTGACCCCAACTGACCAAATGTATATTCCAGACCGTATGTCTTCATGCTTAGCAATAAAGCTGGGGGGGGAAGTTGGCCAAGGGGCTGCTGCTTGGGGACTGGCTGGGCATCGGTCAGTTGGTGGTGAGCAATTGTTTTCACTTCCTTCACTCATCTTTCTTGGGTTTTATTTCTCCCTCTTTGTTATTTTCCTTTTCATTACCATGTATTATTGCTACCGTTCTCATTATTTTTTAAATTTTATTTCAGTTCTTAAACTGTTTTTTACCTCAACCCATGTGTTTTCTCACTTTTACCCTTCCAGTTCTCTCCCCCCTGTCCCACTGAGGGAAGCAAGCGAGTGGCTGTGTGGTGCTCAGTTACCAGCTGGGTTTAAACCACGACGGTCCTTTCTCCACCCCTTATTCCATATCGCATTAACATCACGCTCTGGCCCTGCACTATCCAATACACCCTCATGAACCACCACCCCTCTTCCCATCCTTGCATATAATACACAGGTAGCATTACCTCTGCCTATGGACTGCCTCTGTAATAAGCCCATAAAATGTTCACAAATGTCCATGGAGTTCATTTGGTCCATGACTTTGGGCTCCATCTCTTAGGGTGGGCACTCAGGACAGGAAAGGTGGTGTGTTGCATGGAGTTACTGGGCTCCAAAGTCAGCTCAGGTCGGCACTAGAGGTTCCCGTCATTTTCAGGGTCCAAAGCATCACTTGTAGCGTCCAGGCCACCCTTTCGCTGCCCAAAGCCTCCGTTTTACAGGCCCAAGCCCATCTTTTATTTCCCAAAGCCTTTCCCTTAGGCCCACAGTTCCACCTTGAGGGTCTAAACCCTCGAGGCGGAGCTCGTTGCCTGGCAACGTCTGCCCAGAAGTCTGTGGGGAGAGAGTGGAGCCAGGACAGCCAATCACATTTGAGGAGGTGAGGGCAAGGCATGAGACTGATATGCAACCAGACAGCCAATCACAGGAAGCATCACCACAGGGAAAGGCGGGCACTGTGGGAGGCCCTCAGGCAGCCAATCAGAGATGGCATCACCGCAGGGGAGGGTGGGCCGCAAATCAGGGCAAAGTGGCAGCCCACAGGACCAATCAGACATCACCACTGCGGGTGGAGGGCGGGCACTCTAGCACAGCAGCCAGGTCACATGGGAGCCAATCAGAGGCAGCATCACCTCAGGGGAGGAGGCTGACAGCCCTCCCGACCTATGCGGGTGAAGACCAGTGTGAGAGGAAGGTGGGCTCTGCCGGTGGCCAAGCCAAGCTTCAACATGGTGCAGGTGGGGCCTGCCCTGAGGCTCAGCAGCCCCTGGCCCAGGCCCAGGGCCCCTCCTCCCCTCTTCCACCCCTCCGCCTGCTCCCCTCCCTCTCCCCTCCCCCTCCCCCCCAGCTCACAGAGAATAAGTATCCTTTTGATATTGAAAAAGCCGGTCGAAGAAACTCTTTAAGACTCGATTTTAGAGTTTTAGAAAGCAAGCATTCTTTATTGCAGCGCTGGGTGCACGGAGAATCGCTCCACCTGTCGTGCACACCGTCAGGCCTAATCGTGCACTTTGAATACATGTTCTACGTACAAATTCACTAGTTGTCTGATACAGATTCATTGGTTTTCCGGGAACCTATTAGTATATCCAAATGTCCTTTATGCAGGCGCATTGAAGGTCTCTGGTGGTCTTCAGGAGTCCTCTGGTGGTCTTCCATGGTCTTCCTCACTTGTCTGCTCCTTGACCCTTCTCAGATGATTCCGTGCAGTGCGATCTTCTGCACGCTTTGGTACATTTTATCCTAAAAGAATGCTCGTTACCGCTTCTAATGCCTACGCTTTGACGTAATCCATATGGATACTTCTAAGCCAAGTTATCTAAAAAAGACTGGAGTTCTTGCCTCCTTCAGAAATTGCAAGGCCATCCAAAAGCAATTTTCTTTAGTATCTCATAACTTTTGCAACATACAGAAACTCTATCTAATACCGACCAGCAAATAATTGGGTAGAGAAATAGTAAGGCCATTGTATTCAGAAAGACATCTTTTATCAATCCCTCCTTTTCTTTTGAGGACTTGTAGCTTATCCGCTACAGTCCTCAATATATTTACTAGAACTCAGTTTCATTTAATTTATAGTCCATCTCTTTCAAGGGATCAAGTAAAATATTTTCCTGTTTCTACTTTATACCTGATCTCATTTTTTTTTCCAATCACTGTATGTTTCAGCTGAGTTCCGATAACACCAAAGAAAACATACGAGAAACATAAAACCAAATATCCCTAGAATTATTAAAGTAATAAATCCAACAAATAATTGTTTTAGCCATCCTGAATTGGGAAGCCAAGAAGTCAATTTATTCAAAATTTCCTCAGATCCCCAAGATGTATCATCCATGGTCACTCTGTGTAATTGCTGGGTTTGTTTCCTTATTTTATTCAGCTCAGTAGCAATCCTTCCTGTGATTGATCTATATAAACACAACAGCTGGTATTTGTGACTGTACAAACCCCTCCCTGAGAGGCTAAAAGCATATCCGGTGTCATTCTATTTTGAAGAACCATTTTTGATAGACTAGAAATTTCGAGTTGTAAAGCTCGAATGGCATCTACAAGTGTAGTTTTTGATTTGCTCAATCACTGCCGAAATACTCACTACTGTCTTTTTTAACTCACTCACCCCTAACCAAGGTAGAAACCATCGGACTAAGCTATGAAATCCTGTAGGACGGTCAGCAATAGCCTTGGGGCCTCTCCTGAGCCATCTCAGAAGTGTCCTTACCCATCCATTCTGGTCTCCCAAACTCCTGGTTACTGTAATATGAGGGATTATTACCCCCAAAGTGCATGTTCCTGACCAGTTGGGAGGCAGGGCCTTTAGAGCCTTTTCCCCACATAGCCAGTACCATCCACTTCCCTTAGGAACATTCCAATATCCAGGCAGTGAATTTTGTCCTTGCATCTGCATAGCCTGATCGCAATAAGGGTAGTGACCCACGACATTGTTGCCAATTCTTAGGGTTTTGTGTGTCGTTAGATATAGAATGTCAGAAACATTTGGATCATACACATCCCATATTTGGAGATCAGTTTCGTTTTCCTGGGTAAATTTTGGCCTTATCCACAAATTATTCCAGGATGTGCTGAAGGGGATTGGTATTCCCGCTAAATTTGCACCCTTTTCTGTGTGCTCAGGGAGTTGGGAGCAAGCCCAACAATCTGATTGGTTAATGGTTTTCATTATCCCTCCAGTTAGTTTCAAGTGTAAGTTCATATCCCAGATACCTAAATTCCCTGTGAACATCAAACTGGAACAAGTAAAAACATATGACCACCACATTTTACCCTTAACTCTTAACTAATTTCAACCTTAGTGGAGTTTCTTGTTCCGCTTTCCATTGAGGAGGTGTCTTCTTGATTCTTGAATAATGAATCCAAGGGTCCTTTCTGTTCAATTTTACTGCTGTGTATGTGGTTAATAAAATTTTATATGGTCCTTTCCACTTCTCCTGTACTGGCTCCGATGTCCAAGATTTGAGATAGACCCAGGCTGAAATGGGTGAGCTGGTGAATCAAGATTCAAAGATTTATTCATCACCACATACTTAACTTAGTTCTTGCAGTACTTTTCCCAAGGCAATTAAATAATGAATTACATCCCTTTCACCTTGTATTCTCATTTCTCCTGGCAATCCGGGAGTCTGATATGGTCTCCCATATAACAGTTCATAAGAGTTCACACGCTGTCTACCTCTGGGCTGTACCCTAATTCTCAATAAGGCCAAAGACAGAGTCTGTATCCAATCTATAGAAGTTTCTTGACATAGTTTTATTATTTGTGTCTTAAGGTTATAGTTCCTTCTTTCAACTTTTCCACTAGCCTGTGGCCTATATGGAGTATGTAAGTCCCAAGTTATGTTCAATATTTTAGATAACTTTGTAACTATTTTTGCTACAAAATGGGGACCTCTGATGACATTCCTCTAGGTATTCCAAACCTAGGAATTATTTCTTCTAACAAAATCTTGACAACTTCTCGGGCTTTATTGGTACGGGAGGGAAAGGCTTCTGGCCATCCGGTATATGTATCTACTAAAACTAACAGATATTTCATCCCTCTTTTTCTAGGTAGTTCAGTAAAATCAACTTGCCAATACTCACCAGGTGCTCTACCTTCTGTTATTTTTCCAAAATGTATCTTGTTTTGTGTTTTCGGATTATTCCTACAACACACTTCACACCTCTCAGTCACAGATCGTATGCTTTCCACCATTTTTCTACTAATAATTGATTTCTGCAAATGTTTTAACAAGTTTTCGGTTCCCCAGTGGACAGAATAGTGTTCTTTCCTTACTATCTCATTTATGAGAGTGTAAGGAACTACTGCTAGGCCTAAGGGTCTTACTGCCCATCCATCCTCTTGTTTTTCTGCTTTTAAGTTTTCAATCAACTTCAAATCTTGTTTGTCATACACCGTTTTTTTCTGGTAATATTATCTTTCGCTCTGGGGTTATTGCAAAAGCTTCTGCTTGTATGCCTTTTGCTGCAGCCCTTTTTGCAGCCCAGTCGGCTAATCTGTTTCCCTGATGTTGGTCAGTTGATCCAGATTGATGAGCCTTACAATACACAACAGCCACTTCAGCCGGTGCTTGAACACTTTCCAAGAGTTTCAAAATTTCTTCTTTATGTTTTATGGTTGTGCCTTGTGTAGTTAAAAGGCCTCTTTCTTTCCATATAGCCCCGTGAGGGTGAATCACCCCAAACGCGTATTTTGCATCTGTCCATGTATTTACGCGTTTTCCTTTACTTAAGTTCAGTGCTCTTGTCAGGGCAATTAGTTCAGCTTTCTGCGCTGACACCTTCGATGATAGGGCATTTGCTTCCATAACTTCAGTTATAGTGGTTACTGCATACCCAGACATACATCTTCATTTGTGACGAAACTTCTTCTGTCAGTATATAGTTCCAAGTCTGGGTTACATAAGGGGGTGTCCTTAAGGTCCAGCCTACTGGCATATACTTCTTCTATAGTCTGTAAGCAGTCATGTTCTAATTTCTGCTCCCCTTCTTTTATCTGTTCCATTGACAAAAATGTAGCAGGATTCAATATTGTGGTAGTTTTGAGTTGTGTATCATCTTGGTCTAACAGGACCGCTTGATACTTTATCATTCGGCTTGGGGCCAACCAGTGTTCCCCCTTTTGTTCCAAAACTGTAATCACCATGTGTGGTACATATACTGTAATCTTCTGACCCAGGGTAAACTGTTGCGATTCTTGTATTAAAATTACAGTAGCTGCCACGGCTTTCAAACATCCAGGCCATCCCTGGCTTACAGTATCCAGTGGTTTGGAAGAGTACACCACCACTCGGCGTAAAGGTCCAAGGAGCTGGCTAAGCAGTCCCAGTGCTATTCCTCATTTTTCATGAACAAACAGCTCAAAAGGCTTCTCTAAATTTGGCAATGGCAATGCCGGTGCCTTCAGTAGTGCTTGTTTGAGATTTCTAAAAGCACTTCTTCCCTCCTCAGTCCATTCTAAACAGGTATCTGTAGAAACATTCAACATTTCATACAATGGTCTTACCATCAGTCCATATTCATCAATCCATAAATGGCACCATCCTGTCATCCCGAGAAAGGTTCATAGTTCTAGGAGGGTATCTGGTTCTGGGAGGCGACAGATGCTTCTTTTCTTTCTGTCGATAACTGCCAGTGTCCTTTAAAAATTTCAAACCCCAGATACATTACAGTTTCTTGAGCTATTTGAGCCTTCTCTCGTGATACTCTGTAACCACTCATTCCGAGAAAATTCAAAAGGCTTACTGTCAGCTTTAAACACTCTTCTCGGGTTTCCCCTGCCAGCAAAATATCATCCACATACTATAGTACAACACCTTCTCTATTCTCCACTCGCTGAATTTCAAGCTCTTTAGCAAGCTGATTTCCAAGACCAGTGGGGCTATTCTTAAATCCTTGTGGTAACACAGTCCAGGTGTTTTGAGTCTTTCACCCCGTTTCAGGATTCTCCCATTCAAAAGCAAGTATGTCTTGGCTCCCCGGTGCAACCGGGATGCAGAAAAAGGCATCTTTTAAGTCTAACACTGTAAAGTATTCTTGTTCTTCTGTCAAGCTTGTCAACAAGGTGTACGGATTTGCAACTACTGCATGTATATCTTGCACTATCTGCTTGATATAGATCTTAAATCTTGAACTAATCTGTATTAATGAAGGAGGCTTCTTGCTGCATTAAGTACAAAATCAATACTTGCAGCTGTCAGTAACAAACCAAGCAATCAAGAATCAAACACACCGAGGCAATAATGGTGCTAAAAATATTTGGCACATCTTACTTTGACCTGTTACACAAAACGAAATGCTCTCCAAAATCCAGCTTTCAGGAAAAGGCCTTACATTTTGGCAGTTCTGTTAAAAACTTCATACCGAAAAAGTTTGTTCACAGAGAAATCAAAGTCGCTATTTGTTGAAAGTGTTATTTTAATAAAGCCTGGAATAACACTGCTTTAATCCACTGAAGGAAGAGTATTCCAAAAAGTGTGTTTCACAGCACTGCGTATCATTTGCCAGGTTGATGCTTTTGCTTTATCATACAGCCAGAGCCAGGTGCATTTGTGAGGGCATTTTACACCAGTCCCCACCCTGTACACACCACTGTGGCATCTCCAATGCAGAATGGCATTAAAGCTCATGTTGGTACTAGAAATGCATTTTAAAAGCATCGCTAAACCAACTGATTTTGTTCTTTTGTGGTAATGAGCCCAGATGTTCCCAGAATGAAGCCAACGCCGGGCATGCACCGGGCAGGGAAATGAAAACAGTTTTGTGCCGCAAAGGGAAAAACCCCCAACGGTCAGGCAAAACTGGGGCAGAGCTCGGCCTGCACCCCAGGCCCCGTGCACTCCCAAATTTGGGTTTATGGTCACCTGCGGGGGTTAGTACAGGAGAGTGGCTGGAGGGACGTTGCTGCTGACAGGGAGCAGATGTGGGTGCCCGCAAGCCACCCCAGAGAGATGGAAGGTGAAAAGCCACAGGGCCCGCAGTAAGTGCCAGGCGTTTACTCTGCCACGCCTCGAGTACTGTGTTCAGTTTTGGGCCCCTCACTACAGGAAAGACACTGAGTTGCTGGAACGTGTCCAGAGAAGGGCAACCAAGTTGGTGAGGGGCCTGGAGCACAAGTCTTATGAGGAGCGGCTGAGGGAACTGGAGCTGTTTAGTCTGCAAAAAAAGGAGGCTGAGGGAGGACCTTATCGCTCTATACAACTACCCGAAAGGAGGTTGTAGTGAGGTGGGTGCTGGTCTCTTCTGTCAGGTGGCTAGTGATAGGACAAGAGGAAACGGCCTCAAGCTGTGGCAGGGGAGGTTTAGGTTGGATATTAGGAAAAAGTTCTTTACGGAGAGGGCTGTCAGACATTGGAATAGGCTGCTCAGGGAAATGGTTGAATCACCATCCCTGGAGGTATTCAAAAAGCCTGTAGACATGGCACTCCAGGAGATGGTTTAGTGGGCATGGTTGACGGTTGGACTCGGATGATCTTGAAGGTCTTGTCCAACCTAAATGGTTCTATGATTCTATAAATGCCCTTTCAGCCACAGGGGGCCAACAGCCGCTGCCGGGCCTGGCCTTTGCCAGGGAAGACTACCCAGGCTGGGGCGGGCAGCACAGACAGCCCCAGACCCTGCAGGCCTCCCCAGGCGCAGCCCCTGCTGTGCACCCCAACCTGACCCTCCCAGCAGGGCACTGCCGGGAGCCTCCATGGCCGCTGGGCAGCCTCCCCAAGATGTCCACATTCAGAGCCAGCTGGGTGAGCAGGCGGGACGGGCCCTGGTGGCTGGGGGGGACCTCGGGGGTGGCCTCAGGGCTGCCGCCCGCCGTGACTGCCGGCTCGAGGTCAGGCAGCCGTGCCGCCACCGTTGGCATCAGGGCCCAGGTGGGCGCTACCAGCCCCAACCCCAGGGGCTCCAGGCCCACTGTCGGGCCGGCCTCCAGGCCTGGAGGTGGCCTCCCTGGGCGCCCTGCTTCCCCTCGTGGCCTCGTCATTGCCTTTCCTGATGCGCACCTGGCTGCACTGCCGGCGGCATGGCACGTTTTACTGCATGGTCTCAAAGTTGTTTTCCCAAGTGCTAACCTTCCTGTCAGGAGTTACAGGCGTTCCTTCTCTCAGAAGGTACAGACCCACCGACAACCTCCCACGGGACAGGACAAAGGCTTCGCAGCTCAGGCAGTCCTGTGTTCACACCTGCCTTTTCCCGACCGCCCATTCCAGAGTCACTCCTGAAGGAGGGAAAGGTGAAGGGCACTGCGTCAGGGCAGCTGGGCAGCCATGTGCCTCGGGCAGCCGCAGTGTCCCCCGGCAGGACATGGCCACCTGCCCAAAGCGTCGCTGCGACAGCAGTGGTCAGAGCAGGTGTTTCCACCCAACGGCAGCTGGTCCCCCATGGATGGAAGGTGACGCTCGGGCACCGCTGTGTGCAGCACAGACCCCACCAACAACCGCACTGCCGTCGTGGTGGCGTTTCCAACAGTGGCAGAGCTGGTGTAATGCGCGAGTTGGGTTTGAGCGTGGCCACCGGTGACTCGTCACTGAATCCACCCAGTCAGACAACAGGGAGGCTGTCAGAGCAGGCAGGTGGTCGCCCAAATCCTTACATGTTGTGAACGGTGGTCCTTCCTCAACCCTGGGTGCCACCTCCAGCTGTGAACCAATCCACATTTCCATTTGTTGGAGGGAGTGCTGGGTTTTTTCAGAGTCACCTTCAGTGTTGACCTTGCACATCACTGAGTTGTGAAAACCACAGTAGACTCAAATTCTTTAGCATGAACTTGACCGCTTCTGTCATGTAGGGTGTCACCTTTAGTGTTGTTTAGAATTCAGGACATTTCCTAGTTTAGGTGAAACTTTTTGTGGCAAAGCTATATATGACTGGATCATCCTTAAGAAGGAAGAAAACCCAAAAACCCACAACTACAATTACCTGGCTTTTTCTCAACCTCTTCTTCTTCTTGTCTGTTTCCAGATAAAAAAAGATATAAAACGTTTGGGAGGATTGAGGTCTTTCTAGATGGGTATTTTCATCTTTGGAAAGCAGAGCATGTGATATCAAAGGCGCTTTTCTGTTTGTAGGTGTTAAATTTCAGAAACTGCCTAGCAGTTAAGGTTGTTCACCATTCTTCATCTCCTTTAAACGCTTGAAGAAAGAGCAGCAGTGTTTGTAAAACACTTAAAAGCTTTATGTCAAATGAAATGTCCTAAATATTAGAACTTGAGGCAACTCCCCATTCCCCTTATTTTGGAGGGTGGGAAGTGCTCTAAACTTTCTGCCCGTTTGGGGTTAGCTGAGGTGAACCATTGCATAGAGTAGGAGGGATACTTGATGAGCAGAGTCCAGAAAGGAAGTTGCCCTTACTTAAGTGTAATTGCAGATCAAACCCAGACATATCTGTGCTAGAGTATGAGGTAAGCTTTTATAGGTGAGAGCTGCTGTCTGTGTACAGCTGCTGAAGAAGTAACAGCAGCTTAGAAAGATGTAAAACAATTGTCCAATGGTCCATTGTTCTTTGCATAATACTTGGCTTCAGCCTTTATCATCTCAGCTTGGTTCAGATAAGACATCCCATCTCCTTCAGTTTTTTTTTTTTTCTCTGGGTCAGGTCGATGCTTTTGTCTTAAAAGTCTGTTTTTTGTGGGGAAGTAATTTTTTAGCTGCATTTTCTTTTCCCTGCAGTTTCCTTGACCCTAGCTTACAGAATTGTTTTATGAACATCTTGGTCTTTCCTTGTAACGAGCTGGGGTTTTTGGTTTCTTCTGTTTCCAGTTGCTTTCCACACGGTTGCCATACAGCAGGGAGAAGGTGTATTTGGCTTACAGTCAGGAGTGGTCAGCGTATGCAGGAGGATCACAGGCACATGTCCTGAACAAGGCAGTGGTAAGAAACTTGTCAAAGGGTGCTTCAAACAGTTTGTGTATTGAAGCTGCTGTTTCAGTAGCATCCATGGGATTTGTCTGCACTGCTCCCTAGCAGTGGGAAAGTTTTGATGTTGCGGAGAATACGAGTAGGTAGTTCCTCTTCAAGAAAATGCTGGACATCAAGCAGAAGCGCTGGAGAGGCAAAGCATCCATCTTCCTCACTGCGTTATATGTCCCTTCTCTGTTTGACAGGTATTTGATGGGTCAGCTTCTACGAGCACATCCTTACAGTGGGAATTGGGCAAAGTTCCTTCCTGTTTTACAGTATCAGAGCCCAGAGGTTCCTGGGTAAAAAGCCCCCCTGTGCCTGCTATGGATAGAAGCAGAAATTAGGAGGAAGTGGAGTTTTGCAGTTGACTACTGGGAAAGGCTGGCTGGTGAGTAGCTTGAGGCTGTAGGAGACCCTTTACACAGGAGTGCCGTAGGGCTTGAGAAGCGGTTCTTTTTATAGTACCGAGAGCTACTGCTTGAAAGGCATCCCAGCAAAACGGTGATCGTGTAACTGATAACTAATGCATGAAAAGCCAGAAGTGCTGCAGAGTTGCTTTGTACAAAAGCTTTATGAAAGAGCATTGAAGGTTGGTTGCTTGAGTGTAAGGCATACTGAGTACTGTTCTTGCACACCAATTCATGAATGAAATAGATTTTATATCTTTATATTTCTGAGTGGGATCTGACTTGTGGTTTTCAGAACCTCAAACACAAAATACTTTCAAACCGTGCTCCTGTAGCGTGGCACACTCAAAGTGAGAGTGATTTCATTTAATTGCGTGCAATTTCAGAAACTGTGGCTTCCTGAGGTAATGCCATGGCAGGCACATGAGTTCAATCTTCTCTATGTTCTCATAAAGAAGTTAATGGCTTTGTCTAACATGTAGCCATTACCATTTGTATCATTCTGGTGTACTTTAAAAAGGAATGAAACTTGGGTATATTCCCTACCCTTCACCTCCCCTCCTCCAATGTTTGGCCCGAATGTCTTCAGAAAAAGCTTCAGGACGACTCTGGTATCTTCAAGAAGTTGATCTGTCTGAAGCTTCAGGGAGTGTTAATGAAAAAAAAGATGCCTTCTTAGGCTCCGGAAGCTACCTTTGGCTTTTGTCAGACAAGGTTTGGGGTTGGTTAGGCAACAATAACAACCTAAACTTTCCTTTAATAGAATCCTGATGAAATCTGGGAGAATTATTGTCTCTGGAGCTAATGGCACCTCTTTACAAATGCTGATCTTTACACAGATTGCCACTTTCCTTTTTTTAAGAACAGAACTGTGTGATGCCCTTGATTTCTGATTTCAATACAAGTTATATTTTGGCAGAGATTTCTGTTGGTCGCTAGCAGTTCTGTACCTCTTTTTGAAGCAGTTTTTTGATTTAACCTCCTTGATGCTTTGTATCAAGGGGTTTTGAAGTCCCTTTTTATTGTATTGACTCCAGATGCCTCTTCCCCCACATTGAGGCTAAAGTGACCACATGCCTCCTCCCCTACTTTGCTGTGAGTTAAGATTCTTTTCTGAGGGGTTGCTCCTGGGCTTTCTGTGAAAATCTAGGGGCTGCATGTGTGCAGGTACTTTGTGTCAGTGACATTACCTGGAGTGAGGGCTACTTGTAATTAAATAATA
>JANZLQ010000242.1:0-13399 GCA_026212715.1 Elanus axillaris | reverse complement strand
ACTGAACTCAAAACACAGCACTGTACCAGCTACTAGGAAGACACTTAACTCTATCCCAGCTGAAACCAGGACAGATGCTCAAGACCTTGTCTCAAACTTCCCTTTGCATGTTTCTCATTATTTATACTCAAAAGACCCTTCATATTATTTAATTTAATTACTGTCATACCAAAGTTTGCTCTTCACATATGAAGAATGCATAATCATTTGGGATCATGCAGAACTTATTTGTTCAATTTGGATATCTTGATATTTCATTTTGAATGTGGGTGGGAACAGGGAAAAAAAGAGTAAAGAGGGATTTAATTCTCTGCTTCAGGTTTGATAGTTTTCAGAAATAACCATTTTATCTCAGTTTTAGAGATAAATCATTCTTACCTGAAACTAAGTGTTCGTTACATTTGCACTTAATCAGTTGCAGTCTTTAATATTGATATGTTGTTGATATTGTGAATGCTAAAATAGAAAATATCATTTTAACCTAGTGTGCAAGACAGCATTTTGACAAGAGTGCAAAACACACAGAATTTTTAAGTTTGCATAGTTTGAAGGAATGCTTCAGAAGCCTATGTGGCAGGAATTACCTAGAAACTAGATAAATTAGTTTGGAAACATTAACTTTATAGCTGTGTTTCTTCTTCTTATAGGGATTTGTTTAAAATCCACTGAAGTCAAGGGCAATGATTTGAATAACTTCATAGGCCAAAAGACAGCTCATAAAGACAATATTCTTATTGAATTTCTTTGCATTTCTTAACTTTTAGTATGTGTGTTATTTGGTAGGTTTAATAATTTAACATCTTCTGGACTTCTGGGCATTTACTGTTAGAAACCAGTCTAAACACTTAACTAGAATGTTACTACATGCCTATGCTAAGTCCATAATGACATACTGGATTGTTACCTGTGGAAGAGAATAAGTTGTCTCAAAAACTTTCAACGATAGATGAATAGGGAGCTATATTGTGTTTTCAAAGCAATCTCTATTTGGTGAGAAACCAACATTGTATAAACACATAAAATACAAGAAGTTCCTCAAGGTCTGTTGATAGTTACATGAGTGTTTGACAGTGACCCATTAAAGCTGGTGGCAAAAACACAATTGACTTACCTAGGGCCATGTTTTGTGTGAAAGAATAATAAGCAGGCATCATTACTAAAAGGACAATTTTACTGTACTATTTTAAAAGTCCTAACTGAAAGGTGCAGAATTTTTCAATTCACCTTCACACAACTGAAGCCCTGATTGAGTGAGTCAGTTCAGCACTGAGACCTACAGTGCAATCAGACATTCTCTGGTGGTCCTTCCAAGTTCTTTGTAGTTTGATCCAGTATTTCTTCAAAATCACTTTTGTTACTGACAGCCAACTATTAACTAGTGCTCATGTTATATAACTCTTCAGATTTCTATGCAATTGAGAAATTGTTTTCATTCAGATCTGGTTTTACCAACTGTATTATTTTGTGGGGTTTGGCTTGTTTTATCTTCTATAGAAGGGAAGCAATATTCACTAGTTGTGCAAAGAAAAAAACAACAGCACCATATTTTTGATTAGTCTGTAAAGAATAAGCATAGGAGGAAACTTCACTGAAGAGCATACCCTAAAATTCATAGTTTCTCTCCCTCCTCTTCTCACCCCCAACACTGTGCTCTACCTTTCTGAGGTGGAGAGGAATGCAGTTATCAGATAAACATTGCTATTTTTAAAGCAGAATGTAAAATAATTTTCAAATAAATATGCCTTTCTGAACACTCCCACAGGTTAGTCAAGTATATAAGCATTTAATCTTATTACAGCTACTCTGCAGAGATTACTAACAAGCTTTCTATGCATATGTTCAGTATCCATGCGGAAAGATAAATGAATACAAACTATGCACATAGCTTTTGCATATGATGCTGCAGTTTATTTTCTTTAAAAGGAAGGAAACATTCAGAGAGTTACTTCTCGTAATTCAGCATATCATTGCTCTGTGTTTACAGCTACTACTCTCTACATGATTTTAGTCATGGGAAAAACATAATGGTGGTACAAAAAAAAGGGTTTGAAGTGGTCTCTTAAAAAAGAATGAAATCATACTGCTTTTTAAAGGACAAGTTCACCATAGACAATAGACAATTCTTTTCCTCACTGCTAAATGAGTTTGCAAGCCTATTTTGATGTATATTAATGATGTAGATTTTTTTGAGCACTAACAGTACCTTTGTGCTAACCTCCATAAAACTTCGTTTTGATTTGAGACTGAGACCATGAATAGCAGAGCCTAAAACTGATGCCACTTTGGCTATACAAATGATACCACAAGTAGTAGATAAGAAGACTCTTGTCCTTCAGGAAGATGTTGTTAGCTGTAGCTACCTGTTAATGGCATGTTAAACAAGCACTGGATGGTGCACTGTGAGTGCTTTAGTGTAAGTAGACAAATGTGTGTGTTATTGGCCCTCCATAGTCATTGTGTGTCTATATGTATACATTAGTTGGATTTCACTTAATAGATGGAAGTATTCTTTTTGGAAGCATTTTTTAGATCAATTGTCTCCAAACTTTTTTCAATAGCATGCCCTTATCAGTGAAAAAGTTTTGAGCATGCTACCTCAATGTATGTATATTCACTTACTTATAAGTATGATGGTTTCATACTGTCATTACCTCATATCTCAAGGCACAATATACATTTAGGGTGAGGTTCATCCTTAATGATAGCAGATGCAAATCCATACTTCAAACAGTCCTTTTGATAACTTTGAAGTTTTTTGGTAACTTCTTGTCAGATCTGATTAGATCATCTTTATTTTTTCTTCATAATCTAGCTGACAAAGAGCTTGTACTAGAAGCAGGAGAAGTGTGAGCTCTGCCATCTTCTTGTTCACTTGTACTCACATTATTAGTGTTATCTTCAATCCATGCCTTCTTTGCAAGAATCTTTTAAAGGCACTTGTCTATTTTGTGAGGGTAAACTTAATTAAAACTAGACAATATAATACATAAATCCACTTTACTGGGACATACAAATTGCAATACATTGCAATATGCTGAAAATGAGTGAATGAGTGAAGGCACCACTGTGAACCCCTCTGCATTGTGAACAGTCTTCCCCCAGGATGCCTCACTCACCCTATGTGATGCAAGACCATCTGACACATGGATCAAGTGAGGCCACCAGGGACAATTTGTATATTAAAAGTAAGTAAAGCTTAATTTTGTTCTTACTTTTTTTAGATGAAAAATATACATAGAAGTTGTAATAATTTCTTCATGCACCCCAATGGATTGTTTTACCCATCCCCTGGGGAATGCACACCTGAATTTGGAAACTGCTGTTTTATATTATATATATCAATATACTTAGTGAGTTATAGGAGGGGAGGGTTGTGTGAAGGAAAAAGAAGCAATAGTTTCCAAAACAGCCTTCAGGATCCTGATGAATTTAGATTCTCTGATAACATGACAACAGAAGGTCTTCCCTGCTTGACAATCCCACCATAAAGCTTAGGGGGTGTGTGCGGGGAGAGCATGCCAATAGCATAACCTTTAGAAGTTCAGGCAAAGGATACAAATCTAAACCTGAAATGTCTGTATAATATGAAGAATTTTTCTCAAGTTTTCTGGAAGCTATTTGAACCTCTAATTTCTAAATGGATGATAAAGATTTTCAGTAATCAAAGTAATATTTGAGATATCATAAAAGACCTTGTTCCTGATGTTTTACATTTAATGCTGGGTTTTATAAAGAGAGAAGATGAAGTCATTCTTCATCATGATAAGAAGCTTCATTTACAGTTTTATGAAGGATGGTCTCTTTCTTTTTACTGCAATGTGAGTTGAAGAGTTGAAAATTAAAATTACATGTTTTGAAGGAATTTGCTTATGAAAAATAACACTGCTACTACTCAGAAACATCTCAACAGTTTATCAAAAATCTCATGAATATTTATGTCGATTTACTCATGCTGGGAAACTGTAATTGGACCTACCATTTCGTAATTATATGATTGTGATGAACAGCTAGCATGTGGTTGTTTTATTTAGCTTCAGATAAAAACCCATTTTTGTTCATGAAGCAGTATCAAAGTGAAAATAATTTTACTGTAAATCTCAAGTAGAGGAGCTTGCAGTCAGCTAAGTCAGTGATTGCTTTAGTGGAGCACTTAGGAGACTCATCATAATAGAGAAACTCAGCGTGTGGTGTACTCAAATACTAATGCAAGGGAGAATTATGATGCCTATACATACTTCATGTTACAGAAGCTGGTTTTGTTGCTGCTGTCTAAAGGTTTCATAATCCTTCATCTATACATTACATAAGATAGCAGCATAATAATGCTTTGCATTTGTGGTTCATAGGTCCCAGGTTGTGAGACCTCGAACTTCATGTCTCTCACATAGTTTTCCATGCTGTTTTCCTAGAGTGGCATTCACAGGAAATGTTGGAGGCAGGAATGCATTCTAAATCCTCTTCCAAGAGTCACACTGGCTTTATTCACTAAATGTATAAAATATATGTATGTAGAAAAATATATTAAATTAGTTCCAAAACTGTTAAAAATTAAGACATCATTTGGAAATTTTAAAGCTAATTTTTATTTTGACTTTTCTCTTCAGTAAATTAACCAAGGAAGTTCACCACTGAAAAGTACATGTAATTTAATAAAAACACACAGTAATATTTGAAAGAGCGTCAAACCTTCTGAAGGACTGAGAAATTTTCCAGAAAGGATCAATTGGGTTTTGAAAATCAAAGTTATATTCTGAAACTCAAGTTGGGGCAGTTTTATTTCCTACCTGGTCTGAATTATACAGTAGTATAATCCTTTATTTTCTCTTAATCACTATGAATCTTTGATTAAGAAGATGGCTTACCAGTTACCCCACAGTATAATATACAGAGGACTATGACCTTATTTAGGTTTCAGAAAAGCTTCAGGCATGGTGTAGATTTTGGAATATTACCCACAATCCTAGCTTTAAAAGTCCATTCCACCAAAGTAAAAATGCACATGCTTAGTTTGATCTGGGTAAAGTCTGAGACATTTTGGTATGTACCAGACATGAACAGCAAATGCAAAAAAACTGAAATATCACAAAATGGCTCCTGTTGTCTCTGGTTTCATACTGTTTGGGTAGATCGACTGGTATTAAGCTTCTTGCAGATAAAGGTTTAATGAAGTTTAACTGTTGGATAAAAATACTTTATTTGGTCTCCTAATTAGGGAATATTAGGTTATCTGATAAAGTTCCTCTGCACACCCACCAAAGAGCTCAGAGAGACAATGGCATGAGGGGGAAGCCAAATCATAGTCTTCTGGGTGACCCCCATGCCCATCACAGAGGCCATCAGCCCACCTGCACAATCCCAGATTGCAGGGATGCGCAGTGGAAGTGGAGACCTGAATCAAGGACTCCCAAGGAATGAGCACCTTGTCCAGGTCCCTCCTAGGGCAGTCCCAGAAGAACCATCAGCCCCAGTGTCCAGATGGCACACCCTTCACCATGAACCATGGGTACTGGCTCTCCAGATCACCTCTCAGACTAAGGAGATTGCTACCAAGGAGTGAGACACAAACCAGCTGCACAGAAAAAGCAGATCAGGATGGCACAGGACTTCTTTTGGGGATATTTAGGGGAGGAACCAAAGGTGTGATGAGGGAGACATGCAGGCAATTTGGGGAGGAACAAGAGTGGGGAAAATAGAGGAAGAAGGGGCTAAAAAGGGCCAGTCACATGTAGGCAGTTAGCTGGTAGTGAGCTTGCCTGGACATGCCCTGTGCCTGACCAGTGCATTCTGTCCTGTCTCCTTATTCACTTCCTTCCTGGCTCTGTCCTGGGCAGGGTTCTCTGTCCTGTGTGCACATGCATGTGTGGGGCTGCGGGTAGAGCAGCTGGGGTCAGATGACTGGGTGGAGGGACCCTATGTACCTTGGGCATCAACTGGAGCAAGTGCAGGTGTGCAAGTGAGTGTGTGAGCACCAGTGAAGATCAAACTGGATGAGCTGGTGAGCAAGAGAATTAGCTTGGGATCAAAGAGGTGTGTGAGTCTCTGACAGCCAGTGCTGGGTGTGAGACACTGGGTAAGGGTGAGAGCATGGAGAGTTGGCTATGGGAGCAGGGGAGTCCTATCTAGCTCGCAGCATGTGTGATAGTCTGTACCAGCAACTGGAGTAGGGCTGTGGCCTTGGGAGCTTCTATATCCATAGGCAAGCTACTGGTCAGGCTGAGTGTATGAGCCCAGGTGCTGGAGAGATCTGTCTTGGAATAGAATCACAGAATCATAGAATGATTTGGGTTGGAAGGGACCTTCAAAGATCATCTAGTCCAATCCTCCTACAATGAGCATGGACATCTTCAAACAGATCAGGCTACTCAGAGCCCCGTCCAACCTGACCTTGAATGTTTCCAGGGATGAAAAACCTACAACCTGTCTGGGAAATCTGTAGTTACCTGGGTCTTTCTTTCTACTGTTTTTAAAAAATTACTGAAGTTACTTCATTCTCTTAGAATTGTCTCCTTGGTCCATATCTTCTTCCTTTCACTCATGTCTTCTAGGTTCAGCTAATTCTTTGTTAGAAGCATTTGTATTATCAAGAAGTTTACTCTCGGTCAGCACTTGCAGCCTAAGGCTTCAACTACTTTAGCTACTAGTAGCAGCGTAGCTATGCCTGACTCTGTACTCTTTCCTCCCTCCCTCCAAGTACTTACATACATTGATAAAATCTCCCCTGAGCCTTCTCTTCTCCAGGACAAACAGTCCCAACTGTCTCAGACTTTCCTCATAGGAGAGACACTCCAGGACCTTTGTCATCCTTGTGGGTCTTCATTGGATTCTCTTCAGTACGTCCATGTCTCTTTTGTACTGGCGAGCCCAGAGCTGGATACAGGCCTTCAGGTGTGGCCTGAGGAGTGCTGAGTAGAAGGGAAGGATTTCCTCAGTCAACCTGACGTCAATACTTTGCCCAGGATGCTCTTAGCCACCTTTGCAGCAAGGGCATATTGCTGGCTCATGGCCATCTTGGTGTCCACCAGGACCCACAGGTCCTTTTCTGCCAAGCTGCTTTCCAGCTGGGCGACCCCCAGCACACATTGGTGCCTAGGGTTGTTCCTCCACAGGAACCAGACTTGGCACTTCTCCATGTTGAACTCCAGGAGGTTCCTGTCAGCCCATTTCTCCTGATTGTTCAGGTCCCACTGAATAGCACCACAAACCTCTGCTATATCAGCCACTCATCCCAGATTTGCATCATCTGCAAACTTGCTAAGGTACACTCTGCCCCATCTTCCAGATCATTAGTGAAGATGTTAAATAGGATCAGACCCCCTAATGACCCCTGGGGTGCACTGCTAGTTTTTGATCTCCAACTAGACCTTGTGCCACTGATCACCAGCCTCTGAGCCTGGCTATTCAGCCAGCTTTTGGTCTACCTTGCTATCTGCTCACCAGTCCATACTTGAACATCTTCTCTAAGAGGATCTTCCAGCAGACAGTGTCAAAGACCTTACTGAAGTCCAGGTATAGAATAGCCACTGCTGTCACCTCATCTACCAGGACAGTCATTTCATCCTAGAATTTATCAAGTTGGTCAAGTATGACTTCCCCTTGCTGAAGCCATACTGACTACTCCTCATGATTTTCTTGTCTTTCATGTGCCTGGAAATGGTTTCCAGAGCTAGCTGCTCCACTTTCCCAGGGATCAAGGTGAGGCTGGCCAGCTTATAGATCCTTGGGTCCTCCTTCTTGCCCTTCTTGAAGACAGGAGTGACATTTGCTTTGCTCCAGTCTTTGAGCACTTATCGCAATCACCTCGATTGATCAGTTATTGAGAGTGGCCTTGCAACAGCATCTGCCAGCTCCCTCAGTGCTCAGATATGCAACCCATCAGGCTCCACAGACATTCCCAGTTTGTTTAAATGTTTCTGAACTTAGTCCTCTTCCACCAAGGGTACATCTTCCTTGCTCCAGGCTTCCCCCCTGGTCTCTGGGATCTGGGATTCTTGCAGGCCAGTCTCACTACTAAAGACTGAGGCAAAGAATGTACTCTACCTCAGCCTTTTCCTTGTGTTGTGTAACCAGGTCCCCCAACTCATTCAGCAATGGGCCCACATTTTCTCTAGCCTTCCTTTTGTCACCTATGTATTTAGGAAAGCCCTTGTTGTCTGACATCCCTGACCAGATTAAACTCCATTTGGTCTATGGCCTTTCTAAACTCATCCCTGAATGCTCAGACAATGAGACAATGTCTCTGTATTCCTCCCAGGTTATCCATCCTTGCTTCTACCCTCTGTATGCTTCTTTTTTGTGTTTGAGTTTGGCCAGGAGCTCCTTGTTGAACCATACAGGCCTCCTGTCATTTTTGCCTGACTTCCTGCTCAATGGGATGGACTGCTCTTGAGCTTGGAGGAGGTTATCCATGAATATTAACCAGAATAATTGTTTCAATAACCAAGAGTAATAATTTCTTGGGCTCCTCTTCCCTCAAGAGTCGTATTCCACAGGACTCTTCCAAGCAGATCTTTGAAGAAGCTGAAGTCTTCTCTCCTGAAGTCTGGGGGTGTGAGCTTGCTTTTCATTCTTTCCTCCCCTCAGAATCCTGAACTTCACCATCTCATGGTTACTGCAGCCAAGCCTACATTTGATCACCAGATCCCCAATGAGCCCCTTGTTTTGGTAAGTATGAGGCCTAGCAAAGCACCTCTCCTTGTTGAGTCCTCTATCACTTGGGTCAAGAAGTTGTCATTGATGCTCTCCAGGAACCTCATGGATTGCTCGTGCCCTGCTGTGTTGTCCCTCCAGCAGATATTGGGGTAGTTGAAGTCCCCCATGAGAACCAGGGCCTGTGAACATGAGGCTACTCCTACCTGTGAAGGGCTTAATCCACTTGTTCTTCTTGGTCAGGTGGCCTGTAGGAGACAACTGCTACAATGTCACCTTTACCTGTCTTCTCTTTAATCCTTACCCATAAGCTTCCAGTTGGCTTCTCATCCATCCCCAGGCAGACCTCCATGCATTCCAACTGCTTTCTCACGTAAGAGGCAACTCCCTTGCCTCATCTTCCCAGTCTGCCCTTCCTGAAAAGTCTGTAACCCTCCATTACAACACTCCAGTCATGGGAACTATCCCACCATGTCTCTATGATCCCAAGAAGATCACAGACTTGCAGCTGCACGTGAATCTCTAACTCATCATGTTTATTCTCTGCACTGCATGCATTAGTGTACATAGTTAAGTTCTTGGACTGCAGCCTGTGGGAAGGACCTACAGTGGAGCAGTTCATGAAGGACTGTATCCCATGAGAGGGACTTCATGCTGGAGCAGAGGAAAACTGTGAGAGGAAGGAGTGGCAGAGAAGTGTTATGTGCTAACCACAACCCTAATTCCGTGTCCCCTTTGTGCTGCTCCCAGGGTGGGGAAAAGGTCAGTAATGAAGGTGTACTGTTGAGCTTGGGAAGAAGAGAGTAGTGGGGAGAGGGTGGTTTTAGTTTTGTCTTTATTTCTCACCAATAAATTAAATTAATTTTCCCAAGTCAAGTCTTTTTCTGAGTACTTTTTTGAGAGTAATTGGTAATTGATCTGCTTGTACCCATGAGCTTTTTCATCTTATTTTCTCTTTCTGTCCTGTTGAGGAGGAGGATTAAGAGAGCCGCTTGTTGGGCATCTGGCAACCAGCCAAGGTTAACCAAAATGTTTATGAATAATTAAAATAAAATAAAGAGGCGAGGACATATACTCGCTCCCTACTGAAAGGCATTTCTACAGGAAAGACCTTAGAGAGTCAAAATCCCTATGGTGAATCCTTAATGATTCACTAATCAGTACAAAATATATCCTGATACTCTACACCACTTGATGAGTAGTGTATAGTGCTTGAGTCCACTACACTCAAAAGCCCAGAATATTTACACAGATCTCTACAAGGGGCCACTTGCTCAGAAAATCTGTGGTCCTGCATGCATGCCAACATGATCTTTCTGTCAAGCAAAGCACATTTAATGAAGAGTGCAGAAGAATAGACTCAAAAATTTTCTTATGAGATTATGAGAATTGGAGATAAGACTGAATAGGAGGAGGTGATGTTATTCTGAGAAGTTAAGAAGCTGGACATTTTCCAGTGATAAACTGCAGAAGAATAAATTACAATGAAATCCTATGTAAGAACTCATCTAATATAAGCACCACTCAAACTATTCTCAGATATACTGTCAGTACAGAATCATGATCTGCACACATGACTATTAAGTGCATAAGGGCTTGTAAGGCTTATAAGAGCACATTTAAAGGGAAAACCCCCTATGAAATAAAATACTTTTTTCACATGTCATTACATCATTTTGTCTTCTTTAGTTAGCATATGCTATTTGAAATTTCAACTTAATTTGGCCTAGTGCAGTGCCAAATATTTGTTCTGTACATTACCTGTTATGGTTTAAACCCAGCCGGCAACTAAGCACCACACAGCCGCTCACTTACTCCAATCCCCAGTGGAATGGGGGAGAAAATCAGAAGAGTAAAAGTGAGAAAACTCGTGGGTTGAGATAAAGACAGTTTAATAGGTAAAACAAAAGTCATGTGCACAAGCAAAGCAAAACAAGGAATTAATTCACCACTTCCCATCGGCAGGCAGGTGTTCAGCTGTCTCCAGGAAATCAGGGCTCCATCATGCCTAATGGTGACTTGGGAAGACAAACACCATAACTCCAAACATCCCTCCCCCTTCTTTCTTCTTCCCCCAGCTTTATAAGCTGAGCATGACATCATATGGTCTGGAATATCCCTTTGGCCAATTGGGGTCAGCTGTCCCAGCTGTGTCCCCTCCCAACTTCTTGTGTACCCTCAGTCTACTTGATAGTGGGGTAGTGTGAGAAGCAGAAAAGGCCTTGACTCTGTATAAGCACTCACTGCTCAGCAATAAGGAAAATGTCTCTATGATATCAACACTGTTTCAGTACAATCCAAAACATAGCCCCATACTAGCTACTATGAAGAAAATTAACCCTGTCCCAGCCGAAACCAGCACATTCTCCACCCCATCTTTAATACCATTTACATCATGTTCAGGTCCCACACTACCTGGTACATCCTCATTAACCACCACCACCCTTCCCATCTTTTGATATAATACACAGATATCATTCCCTTGGTTTATGGACCATCCCATGAAATGTCCATAAAATGCCCATAAAACGTCCTTAAATGTCCACAAAATGTCACTGAGTTCATTTAGTCCATGACTTTGGGCTCCATCTGTTATGGTGGTCACTCAGGATAGGAGAGATGGTGTGTTGCATGGAGTTATTAGGCACCAAAGCCAGCTCAGGTTGGGTCACTGCTGTACTTGCAAAGCTTCTTTTAAGACTTGTCCTCCAGTGATTTGGGTGGTTCCTCCAATAGTAATTCCTATAGCATGTAATTGAAATCATGGTTTACGACAATTTAAAGGTATATCCATTACAATCTCCACCTGTGGTCCTTTGGGTCAGGTTATAGGGTTTAACATTGCAATGAACTCCTCCTCTTGGCCCTGCTTTGGCTTGGATTTACCCACAGATTACAATTGCTTGGAGGCACACCTCTTCCAGCATGCCTTTATCCATGGGCCACAATGCCTTCAGAGATATACCTGCTGCAGCAGGGCCTCACCCACAGCCACTGTCTCTTCAGAATTAAACCTGCTCCAACATGGCCTTTATCCATGGCTGCAGTCCTTCCAGTGGTGTACCTGCTCTGTGCAGGTTTATCCATGGCTATATGCTTTGAGGAGCTCCAACATGACCTCATGCACAGCCACTGATGCTTCAGGATGTACGTGCTGCAGCATGGACATATCCACAGCCATACAGGTGCTTCGAGGTGTACCTTCTCCAGCGTGGCCATATCCTTGGGCCACAATCTCTTCAGAGGCATGCCTGCTGTGGCAGACGTAACCATGGCCACAGATGCTTTGAGATGCACCTGCTCTGGCATGGGCTTATCTATGGCCACAGATGCTCCAGGGTGTCAGGCTCCCACATGGACTTATCCACAGGTCACAGTCCCTTCGACTCGAGTTCACACTGGACTTCCAGCCTGTCCAGTACAGATGCACAGAAGCAGCTGTGATGCCCTGGCTATCTGCCAGCCCAGGCACATCACCATTGCTGTTATCAAAATGTTCCCAGGCACAGCAGATTAAGGTGATAAGCAGTGCAGCACTTCAGCAAGCAGTGAAAGCAAAAAGCAGACACTAATGAGCACAAGACTCTAATTTACAGTTAGAAAAACAAGCCCCATGGCAGGCACAGGAGCCTGCCAGTTAATAACTAAACAGCAATAACAGCTAGAAAAGGCCTTGAGGCTGGTAAGCATTGCTCAGCAATAAGGAAAATGTCTCTGTATTATCAACACTGTTTTCAGCACAAATACAAAACATATCCCCATACCAGCTACTATGAAGAATATTAACTTTATCCCACCCAAAACCAGCACAACCTGTCAGAAATATCAAAGCTGGACCATCAAATAATAGACACAACTAGTTAATTGACACACAGAACTAGTCAGAAGACACCAAGAGTTAAGAATTGACATGAAAGTTAATATCATGTTCACAAATATAAACATACTAACAGCAGATTTCTTTAAATAGAAGCCTCTTCTAGAACATTTCTTCAAGTTCTGAAAGAAAAAAATTAAAGACAGAAATCCCATCTGACATCTTTCACCACAGAGGTTTTGAGATTAAGACATCAAATTATCATATCCTTCCATTTAATTAAGTGTTTGGAAATGCTTTAGAAGTAGTCAATGTTTATCAACCTTTTGTTGATAGAAAGAAATAATTAGAACTAAATTGAGTTTAGTATTGATAGTGTTTCGTAAATTTTTTCTCATATTTTACAATTTATATGAAAAGCCTAGTACAAAATTCAGTAGAATAAATTAAAACCTCACTGAAATTGACTTAAATAAACTATAGCTCACCCATTAATAATGACTGAACATTAAAAACTTGGAAGTCTGTTTTGGGATGTATAAAAAGTATGGATATTTATTTACGATATGACACCTCATGTTTTGCTCTGGAGGTGGTTCTTTCTGGATCTCAGTTAGAAAAGTATGACTACAAATAGCTTTAATAATAATAAGATATAAATGGGAAGAAAAATATAGATAGTGAGTAAATCTTATATCCTTTCAAATGCTGGGAACCCTGCTTTAATGCAGCATCAGATGGACCCCAGGTGGACAGCCATAGCATGCTATGCAGAATTCAAATCTATGGTGAGGTTCAGTCTCCTTCCAGTAGCCCGCTGCTTTTATTTACTGTGACAAACAAATCTGTATTTCTTGTCTTCTTGTGATGGGTTGACCATGGCTGGACGCCAGGTGCCCACCAAGTCGTTCTATCACTCCCCCCCCCTCTTCGCTA
>JANZLQ010000241.1:0-13411 GCA_026212715.1 Elanus axillaris | reverse complement strand
TACCAATGCAGAACACAGCACTATGAGGGCTGCTATGGGGAGAATTAATTCCATCTCAGCCAGACCCAATACACAGGAATGGAAGGAGTTAGGCTACAAAGGAGACAAGCTGGTTTTTCAAACCCTGAAAATAGGTAATAAAGAACAATTTCTTCTGTGTCATTTGTTTCATAGATTGATGATGGGAGTGAAAAGAGGCTATCTGTTTCCAGGCATGGCAGAAGAATGGGTGAATGAGCAAGATGCTCAATTATTATTTTCCCTTTTTTAATGTAGCTAGTTTTGTTGTAATTGGCCTGTGATACCATTCTGAAGGTCTTGGGCTAGGAGAAAATAATTTTAAACTAGATCTGTGATGTCTCTCACTGGGACTCTGTACCCTGACTATATCAGTGTGCAGTTACAGTGGCTGTTTTGTGGTGCCCGTCTATAGGGAAATGTCATGGTGTTGAGGAGCCACTTAGTATCCTTTTACCTGTCTTTAGTGGTGAATCCAACCTGATAAGCTCAAGTGCCTGAATGATCAAGCTCCTGAAAAAGATGCTTTGCTCCTGACTGCCTGACTTCAACACCAAGACACAGCTGTTTTTTGGAACATTGCACCTCTCCAGTGTGGACTAACTTATGCTTTAGAAAGAAAATGGTGTGAGGGTGCACGCCCATGCAACTCTTGGGACAGAAGCATGTGTAACAGGTGCAGCAGGATCCATGTGGTGATAACCATAGGGATTTCCTATCTGTAGTGATGTAAGACCTTTCTTCAGCAGATCTGTACTCTTCAGTGCAGAAGCTGCACGTACCTGCTTGCTACTCCATAAGATCATCACTCATGCTTTGTAATGGCTTTAATGTTCCATGTCACCCAACGCCTGGCTACAGAGCTTGCTGACCTATATTCCCTTCCTCCCTAGCTGTTCTATGTGCAGATCATCGCAGTCTGCGGATGTACAGTGCTCTTTTCCATGCAGCTGTATCTTAGGCCTTGGACTAAACACTGAAGGATGTTGTGGGATGTTGGAATGGGGCTTGTGTTTCCCACACCCTCATAGAGTAATTTTGTTTAGAAGGCTCTCCAGAGTTTGCTAGCCAAAACTCTTGCTCAAAGCATATCCACACAGATGAACTTGCTCAGGCCCATAACCAATTGAATATTGAGTATTTCCCAGGTTAGAGATCCTACAATGATGGTCAGTTCAAGGGGGATGTAATATATCAGTGGAACTTCAGAGGTTTCATCTGTTTGGTGTTTTTTTTCCTGTGTTTTTCCTTGGTGTGGGGACAGTGGAGGGGAAGAAAGAAGAAAATAGCTGGTGTAGCTGTATCTGATTATTTATACTGATACTGTGTGAGGAGTCATATGTGGCTGAGCGTATCTGCATCTTCTAAATTACTGATATTCACCACCAGTGCAGCTTGCTTGAGACAATCAAAATAAATGAGGAAAAATCAGAGCATGCTATGTAAATTAATTTGGTTTGTTTTATGCAAAGTAGCAGAAACAGGAGGCATTTGGGTGGGAAATAAGACTGAAGGTTTTGAATCACACTTAAACAGATCCAAGTATTTCAAATATTTGTCGATATGCACATTTTAGCTTCATACTACTGTGGTGTAAGCTGCTGTGTATCTTTACTGAAAGAAGAAATGGTTCACTTTACTGCAACATTTCTGAGTTCTCAAAGCTTAAATGTTTTTTCCTTGGGTTGTGTCCCCTTTCCCACCTTAGAAATCAGTTTGCATGCCCACAGTTGTTCATGAGGACTCTCAAGGCCACTGTGCCTCTGTTTCAGAGCATACTTTGTTCAAATACTGCATGTAAGTCTCTTAATCCACCCCATCAGCACACTGACTGGAGTTACATCTCTATTCCACATTCTTATTCCCTATACTGCAAGGCACCAGCTGATCTTAAACATTGTAAAATAATTTCTCTTGATCTCATGCACAGCGGGGAGGACTTCAAACCCAAGGTAACCTAAGAATTGCTGACTATTATCAGTGAAGGATGGGAAACTTTATACTGTGCATCATGCTTCTTAGGATAGGCAAGTCCTAAAATTTCTGAGCATAAATATTAAATGTGAACAGACCAATAAAACCTCTACACTTCACAAGTCCTGCTTGCGCACTCTTTTTTTCTGCAGTGTTGCTCAGATCCTGTAACATCCAAGAACATTGCAGTTGCTGTATTTTTTGTTCTGGTAGCCATCAGTCTGAAAAATGCTTCTCTTGAATACCTTTCTGAGTTCAGCTACTGAAAGACTTGGCATCGCCTGTGTTTGAGGGTTGGCTCGGTCATGGTTGGGGTGCACCAGACAGCTGTACCAGGAGATGGCACCGTTGTACCTCGGAAAAAGAGAGTGGCTGAACTGAGGGGTTCACCCGCTCGAGTAGAGCCTTGCCAAGGACTCGAGGTGTCAAGTGACAGATGTATGGTTTCTGGTACGTTCAATGAAATTTAGGTGTAACTGGAGTGTGTTTGCAATTATATGCCGCGATGGTGTATGAGGGAACGAGATCGGCTGTATGGGCAATTCAGTTTCAGCATCTTGGTACTTGCTTTATATAGATGAAAACAACAAGTCATTCAGCTGGAAACCTTGACTGTTGATGGAACAAAGGTAGTCGTACAGATACAAGGTACTTTGTGTATCATAGGGTTTAGGAGGAATGCCTTCTAACTACAGAGCTAACAAGATTTGCTGTGGGGATGGCTTACTGGCTCTGTGGAGCAGTTAATTTTTCTGGCAGGCTCCCCCTCTCCTATGGGGACCCCCTCCTGAAAAACACCCAAGGCTCCATGTGGCTGATGCTTCTTAGAGCAGAAGCTGTGAGAGTCCCTGAGCTCTCCTGTGTAGCTGCTGGAGCCTGATAGACTTCCTCTGTGATGTGCTGTTCTGAGCCAGATGCAGTAACTACTCCTGGGAACCTGTCCTGGAACAGATGAATATGTTCTTTCATTTAAGTTAAATGCCTCTCAAGATATGGACATTTCTTCCTCAAACTAATCCCTTGGTTTTGCTCTCCTGCAAATACTGGGCAATCTGTACAAAATCCTGTGATCCTGGTCCAAGTTACTCCTTTTCATCCCTTGCTATGGGTTGTATAGCCATGACTGTCTTCCAAAAGCCATCATACTAACCTACTAACAGTGAGGAAATTGAAAAAGGGGCTCTGGAATAACACAGCAAGAAAAAGCGAGAGAGCCTTTTACATAAATGGAGACACAGGTACATCTGAAGCCAGTTTATCTATCTAGCGTGCTTTTTGGCATCCTCATACGGTGTTCAAGCTTTACTACACATTTGATAAAGTTCTTATGTGTTATACTTAAAATGCTGTTATGGGAGTGGGTTATGATAGGGACACCATGCATGTGGAGCCTTGAATTTATAGTTCATTAAGGCTTTAATAGTGTAATCAAAATATAACTGTAATCATTATTAGTTCACTTACAACAATGCTACCACTAATCCTTAATCTAAGCTATAAATAACATTGTTACAGTGAAAATTGTTATACCATAAACTTCCTGGGTGTTGTGTTCATCCTCCCAATGTTCCTCTGAATCCCAAGGTCAATGCTTTTGCCTTCATCTGGTGGAAGATGGTTTGGGTGCCTGGTTGTATGGGGAGGACAAAGATGCTTTAGAGGAAGAAACAAAGACATCATCACTTCACCTTTTGTCTACGGGCTGTTGGAATAAGACTGTACATTAGAGAAGAAAAATGCAATTCCTAGTCTGTTGCCAGCTGTCACTATTTATGTCTTGCTACATTTGTTCTCTTTTTTTCTCTCACCCAAGTACATCCGTTTGTCATGCGACACAGACTCTGAAACGCTCTATGATCTCATGACCCAGCATTGGCACCTGAAAACCCCTAACCTTGTCATCTCCGTCACTGGGGGTGCAAAGAACTTTGCACTCAAACCTCGGATGCGGAAGATATTCAGCAGGCTGATCTACATTGCCCAGTCCAAAGGTAAAGACCTGCATATATGTCTGTACTATTTTATTGCTGCATAATACTGTTGGAGAGGTCTCAGCTCAAAGGGTCAGCAGGGAAGCAGAGCATTCAGTTTGTTTCTGCTTGGCTGGTACACTTGGGGCAAATGTGACCTCACAGTTTGGAAGTAATGGGGTTGAGAGCTACTCATCAGATACCCATGATAATGTAAGGTAAGTTGTGTAGCATATCTTTTGCGTTTAATTGAAGAATAAATGCCTCTTCTGAAGTAAGGTCTTGAGAGGGGATTGGGTGGTTGTATCTTAAAGGTGGGTTTTCTGCTGCATTCCCCCAGCTTATTGGATGTTGTCCCCAGGGGCCTGGATTTTCACAGGAGGCACGCATTATGGGCTGATGAAGTACATCGGAGAAGTGGTCAGAGACAACACCATCAGTCGGAGCTCAGAGGAGAACGTGGTGGCTATTGGCATAGCAGCCTGGGGCATGATTTCCAACCGAGACAGTCTGATTCGCAGTGGTGATAATGATGTAAGAAACATGTATGGATCTGTGGGGAAACAAATAGGAGGCTTGGCTGTCAATTATACAGATTATGTCCCTGACTGACTGCTGCTCTCAGCAATAACAGTATCCGTGTGAGGCTGATGCTCTCAGCTATGTGATGACTGAGTTGAATGGTCAGTCAAACTCTGTTTGTATGTCTGGCAAAGCAGACCTCAGAAGAATGCTTTCTAGTGCAATGTTTGTGTAGAAGCATATCTGTCTACTTAGCCTCACCTACTGTGTCCTAAACAATTCAACCTGGGGCCAGCTTTTCTTCAGTGTATGTAGCAGTGAGACGAAACATCAGGTGCTCTTCCCAGAACAGGAGGAAACTAAAGTGTTCTCATGTTCAAGACGGTTGCACACATTAGGCCTGGTGGGGGGAATTTCAGCTGTGTCCTTAGAGTGTCCATGTGGAAGTTCAGCTGCTCTAATTTCATGTTAGGCATTGCATTAGGGAACAATCTCTTTCATGGTTATTCTAGCTGCTGTGAAATCCCTACACACTTACCCATAGTGGGGATTTCCACGAACTAAGACACATTATACCAGCTGCTGCTGTTGAGGTTCTTGCTCATTGATAGCATTGTCTTATCTGTCAGATACACCGGCATAGCCCTCCTTGTCTTTTTTCCACTAGACATCATAGAATATGCCTAAAAACCATCCTGGCTAGATAAATAAAAGCCATTTAGTTTACTGTGGGCTCTAAGAAGGTTTGAGGCTTGAACTAGGTGGTCTCAAGAGATCCCTTCCAACCTAAAAAATTCTGTGATTCTGTGAGGTGTTGAAAGTAAGTTTGCCACAGATTAAATTTTTCTGGTGGCTGAAGGAAACATGCATTGCTTAACAGGATCTCTGAAAGGACTAAACTGTTGCAAATAACTTTCACTGTTCCATTGGCTGAGGTGAAGTTATGAGATGATCATCACAAATCAGGCCGCTCTTGTAAAAAAAACCAACCCTTTTTCTGCAAATATTTATGCTGTGCTCTTGTATGGCATTTCTTTCACTGTCTTCTGCTGCTGTTAAGACTGCCAGTGAGCAGTGTCTTGAGTCAGGAAATTCAGACTCCTAACTAATGAGGAATAGTTGGTGGCTAGGTGTTCAGCTGTCACTGGCTTGTCCTTGGAGGCTTGTGCATGCTCTGCCTTGGATCTCTGTTAAATGCTGTGCTTGTGCTTCTAGGGGTACTACTTGGCCCACTACATAATGGATGATCTCAAGAGAGACCCTCTCTATTGCCTGGATAATAATCACACCCATCTCTTACTGGTTGATAATGGCACCCATGGGCATCCGACAATAGAAGCAAAAGTACGAACTCAATTAGAAAAGTACATTTCGGAGCGGGTTATCCCAGGTAGGTGTCGGCGCCAGGTTGAAGACCTTCTACTTAGTTCTTGGATGCTTTGGGGCTGATGCACAGTGATTTTTTAGGAACAAAAGACTAGTGGTAGCATCCCTTGGATGCTGAGCTGGAAAGGATGTGTTAACTGCATTGCATCTTGAGCACTTTCAGGAACAGCCAGCCCTCTTCAGAGCAATTTCCCTCCTCTCATCTTCCTTTCTTTATGTGACAGTACCCATTTGTGGGACACAGCAAATGATCCCTTTCAGCCATACAGCCCTTCCCTCCCTTCCTGATGGGCTATCTGTTGGAAGCTGACCCTTCTACATACTTCCCACCTGGCACTGAATTCCAGGTAGCTGAAGCACAACTACACAGGAGCTGAAATTAGGCTTTTCCCAAAATATTGATTTGTGATGGCGATTGATCCATTTGCAACCTGCTCCTAAATAATTTCTTTCAGCCCTTTCTTTGCCAAAATGGGAAAAAAAACCAAAAGCCTTGACAGGAAATTCTTAGTCAAAGAGGTTTTTGGATTGTTGTTGTTGGTTATTTTACTGTGTATCTCAGCTGAAGCATACTTGCTGATAGTCATGACAAAGCACCCAGAGTCGTTATGAAACTTGGTGTGTGTCTTAAACAAGCTCCTAGAGTTATGGGATTCTTAGCTTTCCTTCACAATTGAAAATGAGAAGTCAGAGGTTCTGAGTCTTCAGCCTGTGATAAGAACTTTGCACATACACTCCAAATGGTCAAAGCAGTAGGTAAATACAATAAAATCATGTTTTAGGGACTTTGGAGCTAGTAAAAATCATGATTATTAGGAGGAAAAAAAGCATCTGTTGGAGAAGGGTGTCTGAAGCCAGCTCTGCAGAATGTTAGGCAAAACTGAGTTTTCATTAAAAACAGTAAAAGCTGTTAATAGATTTGGCAAAACCAGCAATAAACTAGTATTGGAGTGTTTGCATGAACTGCTTGGAAATTCTTCCATTGTACTTGTGAAAAATAAGTTGTTCAAACTGCATTGGGTTGAATCTTTTTCCTTTTTTTTCTTTTGCCATGTTTCACAGAATCTAATTATGGTGGGAAGATTCCAATTGTGTGTTTTGCCCAAGGTGGAGGGAAAGAGACTTTGAAAGTAAGTTTATTTCTTTTACTTATTTCCAGGAGTGACAGTAGGGCATAGCTCTAATATTTAAGACAAATTACTCCACAAACAACTTGATATACAGTCCTATTATTTACTGAAGCTTGCCTAGCACTTGCTGTAGAAAGACCTTGCTTGCAATTGTATTTAAACTTATGAAGTTTATTTCAGTTAAAATTTTCTGTGCAAAGTTTCTACCTCAGGCTGACATCCTGGAAAACTGTTGGCTGGGACAGTTCAGTTGTTGCAGTTCTTCCATAACAAATCCAGCACAAATACGTTTGTTTCTTATGTTTATTTGAGCATCAATCAGAAAAGTGTTTGTCATCCATGGAGCTCTTAATCCTTTTTATACAAATTTGCCTAAACTTTGGGTTGGGAAAACTTGGCTTGCCCACACTGTGGAGATTAGTGCTTTCTTGTACTGTACAGGGAAGATCAGCTGTGCTGGAGATACTACAACTCAGAGCTTGCTTTGAACTGACTTGTGATTGCTGCTCCCGAGAACTATGGGCTGCACCTAGTTTAAATCTAGGCAGCTGAGCAAGGCAGGAGGGCTTAGCTGACTCTGACCCTTCTAAGCCTAGAAGGGGAGGGAGCAGGCATCACCTTCAGATAGATGACAGGTAGGAGGAGGATGAGCAGAACAAAGAAGGCAGAAAGAAGTTTCTTGAAACAGGATGTCTAACTGACGCTTAGGGAAGGGGAAAAAAGAGATGACTTCTAGATCTGTCTTCGTGTTAAAAAACAAGGTTGCTACTTCCCCCTCCACCTTGCAAGAGTGAAGATGAGAGGCCCGAGTGAGGAGGGTGTGACTGAGGGAGCAAACGGACCTGGCTCCTGGGAATTCAAAGTGAGGGGATGTGCAATCAGACTGTGTGGGAGGGGAACAGTAACAGGGAGGAGAGGTGGTTCTGACTGAAGAGCTGACGTAGCCTGGGCTGAAGGACCTTGAGACAGAGCTAGAAAAGGAACTGGATTTTGCAAGAGGACAGGATACAATGAAGAGAGTGTGTCAGTGTTTGAATCTGTAAAATTGAAGCAGGGTGGTATTTCTAATTATTTCTTTTGAAGAGGTGATCTTAGTACTACCTCTTCTGACCTGAACTATGCTGTTAATATTAAGGCTAATCAAACTATTTTGCTTGTCAGGATGATAAACAATGCAAATTCAAAGCACAGCCTCTGTCACCACCTCATTGGTGACATTAGTCAATTAGTGTGAACTACTCTGAAATTTCAGATCATTATCTCAGCCTCCCTGTATGTTTCCTGGGTGTTTTGGTTCCATTCACATGAGTAATTTTAACTTTCCCCACAGGTAGATTGTAGGTGAATACAGATGCAGAGTTCAATGTATTAATCAGAGGTCTTAAGTTGAAATGAAGCATCCAGTCAGGTTCTAGAGCAAATCTTTGCTGCAAAGAACATGTTGAATACACCCATCTCCTTTTAGCTCCAAACTGCCAACATTTAAGAGAGGATTTGGCTATCACTGAAGAACCTGTTTCTATATGCCGTGCAGTGTAGTTAGTTGGGCAGCCTTGTGATTACATGTAAGTTGTGGAGAGACCTCAAACACACTGTTAAGAAATGATACATAACATGGACTTACTAGCTATCTAATCAGAATGAATAAAAACCTTCTTAAAATGAATGCATAATTCCTAGCAAGAGCATCCTCTGAAAAGTAACTGGATCATAGTTCAATCAAGGGTTCAGGCCAGTATCCTGGCTATTTATTGGTATTACTAGTACACGGAGACATCCATGTCTGCCTTCTTGCTCATTTGTAGGTGAAGGCCTTTTCTCAAGGAGTAAATTGAGTCTCTGATCAGCCCAAAATGACACAGCAGGTTCCATGCTGTGGATGTCTGTCCTTGCCATGCCTTGGTCTTAGTGGTGTTGGCCAGGAAAGACTCACTCTTTCTCAGCTTGTAACTAGTCAATGATGACAGGAATCAGCTTTAGCACATGAGAAGTAAAACTGTTTCAAGCTTCTGTTTTAAACTCCCTGTGATGCAAAACAAGCACTTTAGCTGGACCCTTCTTAAGAAAACCACTTTGATCTAGTTGGTAAGAAAAAACATCTTGCATTTATCATGAATCTGCTATCCAATTGACAGGAGTAATGTGCTCACAGTTTTGATGACTCCAAGTTGATTTTTTTGTTCGCACGAAACTGTCTCTTCAGATAGCTAATAGATGTTCTGTTTTTCCAGTGGTTGATGATAACTTGCGTTGACTCCTTTTGTATGATTTGCTAGCAGATAGCTTATATTCTGATGACAGTGTTCTAAATGGTAGTGATGCAAATAAAATAAATGTCTCCTGTTGTAGTCTTTGCAACAGGAGGTCTAATGGTCCTTCCATCGTTATTTCACATCTTTTTTTGTGTTGTTGTTTTCTTGCTGATGAGCTGTGTACAACATTGCTGTGTGAGAAATCACATAAGCAGCTACTTGGAGACATTCAGTGACATTGGAGTTCAGTGTTCTCATGCTGCTATAGAAGTGATCTCTATGTAAGACTGCTGCTTGCATCTCCAGCAAATAAAGCCAGAGCCCTTGTACTCAGCTGTGATGTTACCTGAGCAATGCCGTGCCGTAAAACAGCAGTGACTGTAGCTAGTGTTGTAATGTGTCCTGAATGCCATTTCCACTCGGCAATTTTCCTGATCTGCTAATCAACTCTAAAATTTGGCAGATGATGACTTCTGTCCCTCAGTTTTTATGGGGCTCTTCACAGGGCTCTCTTTTAAAGAATTGTCTTAAATGACAGGGTATCAGTGGGTAGTAATAAAAATACTGCTGTGGACCATGGGTTTCTGTTTTCTTGCCTAAGTCAAACCTACAAGCGCTAGGCTTTCTTACTGAATAGTAGGCTCTAATAACACAGTCATGATTCAAGTGATCACCTCTTCCTCTCTGGTTCCCTAGTCTATCAATGTGGCCATCAAGAGTAAGATTCCTTGTGTTGTGGTGGAAGGCTCTGGCCGGATCGCTGATGTTATTGCTAGCTTGATGGAGGCAGAAGGCACTCTTGCTTCTTCATGTGTCAAGGAGAGCTTGCTCAGGTATCTGCCTCGCACCATTTCAAGGCTCTCAGAAGAGGAGACTGAAAGCTGGATCAAATGGGTAAGTGCATGCTACTGCAGGGAGCTAGCAAGGCTGAAAGTGGGAGAAGGGTAGAGGAAACATAAGGTCAGGAGTGGCTAGTGACTTCCAAATCACGGATCTTGCTATCTGGTGATACCTATAGAATGTGTGGGGCTTCTTGCCATGATATATCCATGGGGATTTAAAAAAAAATAAATTCCGAACTCTTGTAACTTAGAGGAATTGGAACAGAAGGAGTGGGGGATTGCAGTCTTTTGGAGAGGCAGCAGGTGTTTAGGTACAGGAGAGCTAAGACCAGATGTTTTATAACTGTCTGCTCCCTGGATGCTTGCAATTCCTCTGGAGCAGTGGCTAATGGATGTGTCTCTTGGCTGATGTGCTGATTGGTGTTGCAGTTCCTTTACGTGCTTCGTGAAGGTGGAGAAATTGAGTATTTGCTGAATCAAGCCTCACACTGCTAAATCCTGCTGAATTGCTTGGAGGCAAAGGGTTATCACTGCTACCCCATGGACTTCCAAATTGCAGCAAATCTACTTCAGGATTCTCTTATTGTCTGTCTTCCTGCATCCCTTAAGATATTGGGCAGGACAGATTTCCCTTACAGACTATGAAGGGACGTTTATGACTAGAGTCTTACTTGGTCATTATTTCACCACAGCAGCATCCCTACACCATCTCCATTGGGAGTCTGTTAGTGTTGACTTACTAGCACTGTGTACGTGGGATGCAGTTGAAGGTACAACACTATAGATACACCAGCAAATTCTTCTTTTGATCTTCTTTGCCTCTTTGACCAGAGGTAGATCCTTCAGGATGTAGCCACCATTGTGAGCCCATATATAACCATTCATTACAAGAGTGGCTTTTGGAGTCCGGGAAAACTGGAGAAGTAAGGAGAGCATCTGCTGTCTTAGAATCACAGAATCATTTAGGTTGGAAAAGACCTTTAAGATCATTGAGCCCAACTGGCGATAGAATCATAGAATCGTTTAGGTTGGGTTGCTTGGGCCAGTCTCAGAAAACTGTTGTAACTCTCTGGTTACCTGACCTTTGGGTGGACCTGTTTTTGGTATACTTCTGTTCTCCTTATTTGGGACAGAAAACAATGGAGCTTCAGAAATATCTTAGTGTTCTGTTATTTCTCAGAAGTCTTAGTTCCAAGAATGCTTCAGCTCAGTGAACAATCCGTTAACTTGAGCTAATTGACTTTCTCAATTAACTGCCCAATGCTTTATCCTGGAGTCTGATTCTGGTTTCCTCTCTTGGTTAATTATCTCCTACCCATGCTCACAGTGGGGAGCAGGGAGTGGAGAGTGATTGCATATTCAAACTTCAGTCAAAATTTATAATGGGGGATGGAAAATGTTATATTGCTTCCTGTACACTTAAGGCCTCTTCTCTCAGCTTTCCATGCCCTGCCCTTAACTTTTTAATTTTTTAAATTTTTTTAATGAATGTACCATTGCAAGTTGTTTGCAGGCCCCAGAGAGGAATTCAGACACTCAAACTTTCATGTGTATTTTCTATTATATAAACCAAGCAAGGCTTGTGAAGTTTAAGCAGCTATTGTTTCTGGCAAGGCCTGAGTCAAATCTCTTGGTCGAAGCTTGGCAGAGTGAGTCCATGGATCCACCTGCAAGTTCCACTGGGCAACCTGCTCCACTTAACCCTGTTTGAGCAGCCGGCTTCAACTAGATCTCCAGACCTATCTTCCAACCTCAACAATTTTCTGCTTCTGTAATAAGAAGCTTACAGGAAAAAGGGCAGGAATAGGGCATGGTCTTTTACAGAGACAGTCCTGCAGAAACCGTGTCTGAACTTGCACTTTGAGCCTGGGGACTGGGACGTCCAAACCTGAAGAGGAAGAACTGCCCTCTGAGCAGACCATGACCCTCTGGTTTCTAGAAGGAGCTCTGCACTGAGGCGTGTGGAGCTGCTGAAGGCAGTTTTCCCTGTTTCGTCACCTGGCCACACTCCTCACAGCTTCTGCTGAGCTGCCTTGGAGTGTACCTCATCCTGCAGTCAAGAATGGCTAAGGTTGTTTTGTATGTGCTAGAATGAAAGTAACTTTATATGGCTTGGTTATGGGAGAAATGATCTCTGATTTTGACAAAGCACAAGGAAGTAGAAACTGTTCTCTAATGAGCTGCTAGACATTTGTTGAAACTTGCACTGTCACAGTCCATTTTTTCTTTCCAAGTACTTTCTGATTACTGAGATTGTATCTTTTTGGCTATGATGTTCTGCATAGGGGAATCACAGTTAGTTGCTGTATGCTCAGAGGATAATTAATCTTGTACTTTGGTGACTTTAAATCTCATTATCTACTTCGGTCTGGACTTGATTAAATTTTAACTGTATGTGGAATTAGGACTGATGAGAAGCAGTTTTGTTATGATATAATGGGAAATTTCTTTTAAAGGTGCTCTAGGAGATCAACTACTAAACAGCCTAGATTGCTTTGAAGTGGAACTTTTCCTTTTTGCAGATCAAAGAAGTCCTTGAGAACCCTCATTTACTGACAGTTATCAAAATAGAAGAAGCTGGAGATGAAATTGTGAGCAATGCCATTTCTTTTGCTCTGTACAAAGGCAAGTAATTGTTTTTCTGTTTTGGTGGTTTTTTGGTTGTTTGCGTTTTTTGGGGGTTTTGTGTTGGTTTTTTTTAAATAGGTAGAAAAAGATGGCTATTTATTTTCTAGAAGAGCCTTCCTTAGAGCAGCACCATCTCTATGGAGTTAAGCTCCTGCCACAGGGTGGAGCTTGTCTTCATCTGAAGTGGTGTGGACAGGCTACAGCAGCATTATGGGATCTGTTAGTGTGGGTGAGATTGAAACCACGTCCAGACAATTGAGAAGGCATTTAGAAGAGCTTTGGGGATGCTGGGATAGAATCATAGAATCATTTAGGTTGGAAATGACCTTCAAGATCAAGTCCAACCATCATCCATGCTCACTAAACCATGTCTTGGAGTGCCTTGTCTATGTGCTTTCTGAATACCTGCAGGGATGGTGACTCAACTGCTTCCCTGGGCAGCCTGTTCCAGTGTCTGACAACCCTCTCAGTAAAGAAATTTTTCCTAATATCCAAACTAAACCTCCCTTGCTGCAACTTGAGGCCATTTCCTCCTGTCCTATCACCAGCCACCAGACAGAAGAGACCAGCCCCCACCTCACTACAGCTCCCTTTCCGGTAGTTGAAGAGAGCGATAAGGTCTCCCCTCAGCCTCCTTTTCTCCAGACTAAACAGCCCCAGTTCCCTCAGCCGCTCCTCAGAAGACTTGT
>JANZLQ010000240.1:0-13432 GCA_026212715.1 Elanus axillaris | reverse complement strand
CTTTACATGAACCCATGCTGGCTGGGCCTGATCCCCTGGTTGTCCTGCACATGCCATGTGAGCGCACTCAAGATGAACTGCTCCATAATAACTTCCCCGCTACCGAGGTCAGGCTGACAGGCCTGTAGTTACCCGGATCCTCCCTCCGACCCTTCTTGTAAATGGGCGTCACACTGGCAAGCCTCCAGTCATTTGGGACCTGGCCTGTTGACCAGGACTGCTGATAAATGATGGAGGGTGCCTTGGCAAGCTCCTCCACCAGTTTCCTCAGTACTCTCAGACAGATCCCATCTGGTCCCATTGACTTGTGAGTGTCCGGGTGGTGTAGCAGGCCATTAACTGCTTCCTCCTGCATTATGGGAGGTATATTCTGCTCTCTGTCCCTGTCTTCCAGCTCAGGGGGCTGAGTACCCTGAGGGTAACTGGTCTGAATATATACCGAGGTGCCATACCAGAGCTGGTCTGGATTCATGGTATAAGCACCTTCCCCCTCCTTGGAGAGAACAAGGAAGCTCATGGAGGGGATTACAGAGTACTAGCTGCATGGCAAGACAAGAATTTTCTTATGAAGCAGTTTTTCATTTTGAAAAATACTTGTTTGTCAAAACTGGAAGGTGCAAATTTCAGTGAGACTTGCAGAACAATAATTGCACTCTTCCAGAATTACAGCAAGAGATGCAGAGCTGTGAAATTGCTGTATGTTGAGTGCACATCACAGAGCTACCATTTTCAGCTGTGGTTAGGAGTTGTCACTTTGTGTATACCAGCTGTTTCACGTGCCAGCACATTCTACACTATTTCTGCCACCTGGTTTGAAACTTGCCATTCTGTCATCCCTGGTTTTTTATGTTCCCATAAATGTAGAAGCCAGGGGCTGAGAGGGGTGATTTAACAGTTTACTCTGCTGCACCTCTGCTAAAAAAGCACAACTGCATTCCAGCATCATGGTCTTCTTCAGCAGCCCTGTTGGTGGCAGTCCTGAGAAAGCTGGCCCTGCTGACAGCATCTGTCTTTCTTACTGCTAATCTTGCTTCTGCAGTTTTATTCTCCTTTGTCTACAAAACAGATGAGAATTCTCAGCTGAAGCAGGCAGTGAATTGAGGATGGCTGTTCCACAGCTCTCAGCTGTGGGGGGTATCCAAGGAATTGGACTACATCTAGCCATACTGTGGGAACTGTTACTCTGGAGCCATTTCAGTGCCACAAGTCTGACATAACATTTGCTTTTCCAATGTGTATGTATGTATTCCGCTGGGTTCCTATATGGTCTAATTAACTACACATTAGAAAGAGAAGTTAGACATGCTGTTACATGTCCATTACAGGTTTACAGAAATAAGCCCCTGGTCCTAACAACCAGCACACCTGTCTTGCCTATTCACTCCTTTCATTGTGCAGTAAAAGTCAGCATTCATATCCTCCTTGTTTTACAACTCTAACACCTCCAAGCTTTCACCTCCCTATGCTAACATGCTGCTGTCTACACATGGGTGGTGCCAGTCATGGACTTGCTGCTTTGTTAGCATCCTCTTGAGCATTACAGCCACAATGCCTTTTCCTTTAACCCATTACTTCATAATTTTTAATGTCCTCCATAGCCACCGTACTGCAGATAATAGAGCTGCCTTGGAGTTTCAAGACAGTATAGGAGCAGATCATGGGTACCACCTTAAAACACAGATACTTATCTATAAAAGGCCAATAACTATTTTAAGCTTGGAAAGTTAAAGCCAACCTGTTTAACTCAAGATCAAAACTATATTAAGGGAAGAGTTTTACTAATGTGAAGACCTTAAATTTTTTCTAGTCTTGTTTGAAAAACAACAGTGTAAAACTCTGTATAACTGCTTGGGATTTCTTGTAACTTTTTGCTATTAGCAGAGATACTGCTTTTTTAAAGATGAGGAATACACTACAAAGCGGTTGGGCAGTGGGCGTTCAGTAGCAGAACAACAAATGCTTTCTTACAGTTGGCCACAATACCATGGTACTTGCTGGAGTACCTGGGGAAGGGCAGAGAACTTTCTTTTTTCCTGATATATTGAATGTGACCTACCTACCTTTGTCCTGTTAACTCAAGCAGAAGATGTGCCTCAGGCATGATTAAGGCCCAAAGTAAGCACTTTCAGCATGAACATTTCTTGCAGCAGAAATACTGTTCAGATGAACTCTAACTGCTTTGCTTTCTAACTGCTGTGCTCCTTCTGTGAGGAATTCCAGGGTCCAGCAGTTGTGGAAGAATAACTGGAAGAAATTTTTCCACCATGGATATGCACGTGTCCTGGGAATCCCACACTTCAAGGAATTGCCTGATTTATTGTTCTTTAATTGTCCACATGAGCCACATGAGATCAACAAGCCCAATCCGTTCAGGGTTCACTGAACATGTGCAAAAATAACTGCAAAGCCATGCAGCAAAGCTGAATCTTGTTACATTGCAATGGCTGAACATAGTATCAATTTCTGCTGGAGAAGCATGTAATAGAAGTATATAGCCCAGAGTTAAAAATGCAGTTTTTAACTTGGGATCAATGACACAATAGACTTTTTTTTTTTTTTTTAACCACCAAGAAATGCCCCAGTTTAACTTCCAAAATCTGCTTTTATACTCTAGAGAGTAATGCCCTTCCTGTACCTGGGCAGGCTATTAATATGTGTTCCTGTCTAAATCTGCTGTGACTGAACCACAGAAAACTCTTTACACATGTTCTTTGCTTTGAAAGGAACCCCTCACTTGAAACATCAAATACTGATACAGATTACTTCCTAAGCACTAGCATTCATTTAATAGTTATTTACACTGCTAGTTGCACATCTTGCACTTGATATTTTTATTAATATGTGTTCCAGAAAAAAAAACACGTTTGTGGGTAAAGAGAATGATACTAGCAGCCAGCGTGGGACACCAACACCAGCAGATGCTGCTGGAGCACCCTGCAAAGCTCCCTCCCCTGTTGCAAAGTATTCAGAGTTTATTTGTATTTGATACTTTTTTTCCCTGAAGGCTGTGCTTCATTCTACAAGCATCATTTTTTCAGTATTTTTTTTTTAAAGATAGCAGGAAGCAGACAGACAGGTATATGTAACACACAATTACAGAATTAGGTAAAGTAATCTCTGTTAATTTTACTTCAAAATGTGGTTCTCTTCTTCATGGTGAATGTGAAAATGAGAGTTATGGGACTATGTATGCACCATGCCTTCTAAGCTGGGCTCATGAAGTGATGGGAGATAGATTTTACAACCACAGAAGGCTGGGCTACCTAAAGTGATGCTCAGATAAAGGTCACCTTTTGCCAGCCCAGCATTAAAAGCCACACTGGCTTCTTGCTTGCTCAGCAGAAGCCAATTCTCTTCTGTACATGTTGTGGCTGGGGTCCAGCTCTCCATTACTCACTACTCAGTAGTGTGGTAATGGTCTGACAGGTTGAAATTCAGTTGGCTACTGTGTTAATAGTGCTGTGGGTGAACTCCATCTCTGCTTGCAGCACTGTTTCTTCAGGGATGAGAAAAGCATGTGTTAGAAATATGATGTATCTGTAATACAAGTCCTGAAAAAGAAGGTGTAATTTCTGCACAGATATTTTCCAGAGTGGAACTGCACTTGAAATTATGCATTTTTTAACAGTTGACAAAATCATTGCAGGGTCTGGGATGGGCGTCTGTTCCATTTCCTTCCAGGCTGTACTCCTGTAGGAACTGTGCTGCAGAGTAGTCTCTGGTCAGCAAATGCTACTTTCCACTATGGCAGAAAAGTGGACAAACTCAACATGAAGAACAGAGGCACTTTTCTAGTTCAATCTCTCTTCCACAGCACATGGCTGGAAGAGATGCTGTCACTTGCCTGCTGATTGTGTGAGCTTCTTGATGGCTAGTAAATGCATCAACAAAATGACAGTAAAGTTATCGTGATTCCACCACAGGATGTGATTTTTCAAATTCAGTTTAAACCTCAATATGGCAGAGGGACTATTTATTATTCTGAAATAAGGATGATTCACAAAGACCATAATTTCTTATTATTCTTAAGTCATCTTTACATACCTATTCAAAACCCTGCAGTGCTAGTAGAAATCATATTTCCCATGTACATCACTGACAATGTCATGCTACCGTGGATTTAGCAACAATTGGTACTGTGCCTTACTGGGTCTGTGTCTTACAACAGGCTTAGTGATAATGTGTAATTAAGTCCCACAATGAGGGAGTGTGTGTGTTAATCTACTAATTTCTAAAGTAGGGTGTCACTAGATCATCTTCAGCACAAGCAGTTATATTTCAGTGACATTTCCCTTTTTAAAAAGAGCTAGCACAAGGGCAAGGTTGTGCCTGCATGCATGCACACCTCATGTGTGCTGCAGTTTGCAGACACATTGCCAAGTTCCTCCACCTGACATCGCACGGAAACATTAAAGTCTTTCTAGAGCAGAAAGACCTAAGCGAGGCTTGTGGGTCAACACTACTGATACTAGCAATATTCCAGTTCATCACTACTTTGACAGTAGAAATCATTGCTTTTCTTCTTACAGTCAGGTCTGTAATCCCATGTCAGTGCACAAGGGCTTGCGAGCCTAATCTAAAACCTGCTGAAGGGAAAAGAAATCGTTTCTTTTAATGCAATGTGTTTCAGATCAGTCCAAATATTTATTAACAATACTTACAGTGTTAGGCATCAGCTTTTGTACTTTCAAGATGAAAATCAATGCCTAATTACTGGTGAACTCTTTTACAGTTCTCTGTGTAACTCTTAAAATTTATTTCTGTGTAATTCTAAGCATGGAAGGATGACCAGAACATGTACACATACCATACAACCCTGCCAGCATTTGCACAAAGTGTTAGTTACTGTCAGCTAAGCTAATTAACATCCTTTGCTGAAAAATAAGTCACTCTGGTTTTGAGGTATTTCTAAATCCTAAATTCATCAAGCATAAGAAAAATACTGACTGGGAGTTTTTTTGTCTTTCTCTTCTTGTATATGGTTACAAACAACAATGGTGAGAAAAAAATGGATGCACCAAGCCTCAAAATCTCATTTCATCTGAATGCAAAGTCATATGGACTGCACTGTACATTCAAGTGTCTGTGGACAGTTACCTTCTGGAAAGTGAATTCCCGAACTTGGTGCCACTTCATACCCACCAGGCACGTAAAAGATCACAGCGGGGGTACATCTAGGCTTTCCAAGGGTCGGAGAGTTTACACCATGTATTATAAGTCCTAGCAGCTTAATTATGGCTTTCAGGATCTGCTTTCCTCACTAATATGAATCTTTTTCCTATATTGAATCTTAACTCTTGTATATTTTTTTTGTTTAATGTGCATTTTGTTCCATCTCTCTGAACAGGATATTCTCTCTAGGCATTTTTTCATCCAGCATAGCTTAATGCATACCAGGTTTAGATGTTCAAATTAGTTACACTTTCAATTTAAAGTAATTTATCCAGCTTTCATATAAACAGTAAATGCACTTTTTGATACTGCCCAATCTAAAAGCTGAACCTTATACAAAAATTAGCAAGAAAACAGAGTCAGGCAGTTTTTCAAAATGAACCAAATATTTCTAAGAATGAGGTGCCTCTCCAATAAAAACATTTTGGCAAGCTCAAATGTTGCAGTAGTACCTGACTAATAATGCACAGCAATAGACGAGGCTTTTGCTTTTCATGTCAAAGCCTCTATTTACTAATACTTGGTTGCCTCTGACAACGCAATTGCTTCTTGCCTTCATTGAAAAAGCCACCCAAATGATTTCATGTCATTTTGCTCTCCTTCTCACTGACTATCCCCTTGGACAGGGGACATCACATTGGTGTCCATGAAGCAATCCCACATTTGGGACAGCAGCCACTAGGGTGAGGAGAATGCAGGTAAAATCGCCCCAGTGCTGGGATTTTTCAGTTTTCATTCAAAGCACTACATTAAGCTCTTGAGATAGCCAAACCTCCGGTGACCTCTGGCTGTGGAAGCATGAGGAATGCACCCTGCTGACACCACTGACCTGCCTGTTAGTTTATCACCATCTGCTCTGTTGAGTTTCCAGCCTGCCTTCTGCCTCCTCCGCCCCAGCCTTCATGATAACACTACCCTCAATACCCTTTCTGTCTTTCTTTCCCAGTTAGCCCTGGACCTTTTTCTCACCACCCTCCACATCTCTACAAAACACTCGCTTGAACCAACAGGGCACTACCGTGCTTTTTCATTCCCCTCTCTCCCTGGCAGGCACTCAGAACTGGCACTCTTTAACTGAAATGCCAAAAAGAGCTCTGGCTTAAAATAAATGGTCACAGCATCTTGTTTATCTTGCCTCAACCTCTGTGAGCAAGCCTGCTATGACAGTGTGGAGCACAGGTCCTCTGGGACACTAAGCATACAGCAGGCTAAACAGCAAGCCCATGCCTTGATGGTATTAAATCATAAATAAAACAGCATCAGCAGGCACATTCTCTGAGCATAAGAAGCAGAAGCCTCTCTGTAACTCATTTAAGTCCTCTCTTCAGAAGCAAACCCTCTCCATTAGACTTCTGAAATCTGCTTTACTTCAGGGAGTACAGCTCTTCAGCTGCGCTCAGAAATGACTCTGGCAGTGTAGTCCCCACGGCAGAAATCTCCAGAGCAGGCATAGTGTGAAACGCAATGCCCACCTGCCTTAAGACTAATTTCCCCCCAACATTCACTGGAATTTGGCATCACTGGCACTCATGCATTCAGCCCTTGGCGTAGGCAGGAAGGCAGCTGTACCACCGATGTGTGGAGTGTTTAGAAAAACGGTTTGAAAAAGCCAAGGGGGAAAATCTGCATCCTATTCATTTGCTGGCACCAGCCATTTTTTAGCCTGCCTGTTTCAATGGTCCTGAAACACCACGCCTCGCTGGTGACATGCTGGTACTATTGTAGATAACAGGAGGGAGCAGGGCAGATACAGAAAAATGTCCGCAAGCCTGAAATTCAGAGCATCAAATTGGTAAGTCCAAAGGTAAAAAGCAGTGATGGAAAAGGGGTAATCCACAAGAAGGTTGCTAGCAATTTAGCTCTTCTCTAAGGTCCCAGGTGGCAACATCCCCGTCACCATCAAAACCACCTAGCCAACAAATTGAGCATGAAAAACATAGGGAAGACTTTTACCACTACTATCTAGTTTCCTCATACACATTTCATGAGTACCTATTTACAGGCATAGATAGTTACTGATGCAGTCAGGTAGCTGTCTGTTAGTCTGCTGTGAGCAGGGTAGGGAAATGTTGCATACTCAAGCTTTACATGACTGATACAAAGACTAGCCTGGGACTCACTCATTTTAGAAACATGCAGATTTCTAAGTTTCCGAGTTTTCTTAATTTGTACATTTAAATAAAAGTGTTGGCAAACAATAACATAAGATATATTAACCTGCAGAATGGTTCAGTTGTTGAATTTTTTTCACATTTTTCAAATATATCATCTTGGATTCGGGCTCCAACTGTCCTGGCAAATGATGAAATCATGGCTTTCATGTATTGCAGTGAGAGATGCATTTATTTTGTACACAGGCTCACCATCAACTTTAAAAAGACAGCTAGCACTGTCATTATTTTCACAGGGAAAGTACATTTCCCACCCGCTCTTAATGTTCATATCTAACAAACCATTCTTTTTCCCCTGAAAAGTGTTTCTGTGTATATCACTAGGCGCACACTCTATCTGAAGGAGTCAATTTTCTCTCCAGGCTTAGAGTGATGACGTGGCTGAGCACTAACTACAGTTACTGATGATGTGGGGGAGAGCTCTGTGTGTGGCATTCATCAGTGAAAACTAGACATACCTCCCTGACAACCCCCTTCCCCTCCCTGTCCTCTGATGCTGTAATCATCAGTTTTCCTAAGAGTGTGAAGCAGGAGATTAGCTGTGCTTCACGAACTCCGGCAGCTCCATGCCCGTGCGCAGGGTAAGCACCCCAGCCTTCTCCAGGGCAAAGGCCGGGTGAGCAGCATCAGTGAATTTGTGTCTGATGGCGAACAGCACCAGTCCTCTCTCTGCATTGAAGAACAACAGTCTGCCGCTACTGTAATCCAGGAGGATGCCAATCCTGGCCAGGTGTTCTGTCACACAGACATCGCTCATCACACCGGTGTGAAGAAATCTGTAAAGCAAGCTGTGGAAAAATGGAAACCAGAATACAGTGAGCCTCCTCATGGCGATTTACCAGAAATAACCTGCAGCTCAATTCCCACCTTTTAACAGGTGGCTGCATACAGCAGCATATCACGTGGCAACAGCATTTTGCTCTGTACATAAGCAAAGTGATTGTGGCATCGCTTCAAAGCCCTGCCTGGCATGCTGATTAGCCCTTTCACTTGGCATCTGTGGACTCTCAGGATAAAAGCAGACTTGCTGTAAGCATATTCATCTATATCTTTCTTATTACATGTCTTTATGGGGATTTAAGCATGAGCTCTGCTTTGGCAAAACCCTTCGCATCTCAGATGTTTCATTTAGCTCGTTATGTTCATGCATCTATAAGATTTCACACTAAAAAAAGCACACTTATTTAGATCAAGAGACCTTTACACCACCAACAGCGTTACGCCTTACAAAACTCCAAGCAGCCTGGCACTGGCCTGCTGAAGACTACCCCAGCACCCTGCAGTCCTGCCACGGTGGCATGTGGGTGCCTATCACTGTGAAGGACAAGGCAGGAGAAGGCATTCCTTATGGAGGCTTGACATCTACTGCAGATGGAAACAGATTCTAAAAAGACTGCATTTATGTAAATAAATACACTTCCTGAGATTTTGTGAAGCAGTTCAGGATATGAGCCTGGAATGACAAAGCAGTGGGAAATTAGCTTTTTAAGTTTTATTCACTGGCTGGGTGAAGGGTGGTAAACTGGTCTGTTTGAGACTGATTTTATTTTTTAAGGTGCTTGATAAGATTTTTTTTAATTAAGAGGAGGTCTAAAACTCCTTTGTAGTTGTCCTTTTCTTATTATTCAAATTTGCAGAAAGAAAGCAGGTGAACCCTTTCTGATCTCTTGATTATTGAAGCTGGCCATCTTTATTTACATAAAGGACAAGTGACTTCCCAAGCAACTAGCCTGACTCAGCTTTACCTGGTTTGTGTAGGACAGCACCACATGCACCAGGAGGTATCACTCAGCCCCAGAATGCTGCTCTGTGATATTGCCTCATAGCAAACCCCAATCCTGTAGCTTCTGCAGGCAGACACAACGATTTCCCAGTAATGACATCCCCGAGCAGGCAGCAGTTCACCCAGGACTGAAGGAAACCTGTTTGTGGGAGAGGTGTACAGTGAAGTGAGTGCAGTGGTAGACCAACCATATCATGATATTTCTTATAGCCATGTCATACAGCAGCACCTAAAATTACTAACGCATTGCACTCTGTTCTTCTAACTGCAGGGTTTTATGAAAGATTTGAATGTTGTCACTGAGAGTAATTTCATCTTTGCACTGAGATGGACTCATCTTAAGGAGTGAAAAACATGCAACTTTACCCAAAATTATATGAAGCTAGCAAAAGGTGGAAAAGGTGACTTTGGAGGCAAACAATGAACCTCAAATTTAGAAGGCTTGTTCAAACCAGAAAATATGGCTGTTTTAAGTAGGCACAGCGGCAAAAATCTTGTGTGTGTTCAGCTGTAAGAGTAAAAAGTGCTTAAAACAGCAGTAGCTCATTACCTTTGAAGAAGCCATATCAGTGTGGAAAAACTTATACAAGTGGACCTGTGTTTATGATGGGACTGATATCAGTATGCCAAAAAAAAAAAAAATCACATTTGCAATGGATGGAGCTAGCCTGGTACAACATACAAACATATCCCAGGAGCACTTCCTAGTTCTCCAAAGCCACAGATGCTTTGGAAAACGTTACCAATAATGCCGTCAGTAGAGGACCAAAGTATGGAAGACGGATTACTTCTAGCCACAATATATTAATAAATAAGCCCACAAATCTGGCCTTCTTGGGACAGCGACAAATTGCTTTGAGACTGAAGTGCTGTGAAGGATTAAGCAGTGACTATGGACTGAGGCAAACGCAGCAGTCCCAGTAGGTACCACTGCCTTCAACTTTCTGGCAGTTCCTCAGTGTGACACTGAACTTTTCCCAGCACCCGCATCAATGCTGCTACTGGCTCTACTGAGATATTGTAGTACTTGAAAGAAGGGTCAGTCACACGAAGTCCAGGGGCTGCATGACTGAAACAACTCTGTTCTTCCACAAAAATTAGTTAGCACCATGTGAAAGCTACCTATAGGCAAAAATAAGAGTGAAGGACCCATCCTGAACCCCATAGGTTGGTCATGCTTGTCATGCTGCTACTCACCCAGTGAATTTGCTTTTCTCAGGAAGGTGGATTACTGTTGCATTGGAGGAGATACACAAAGCGGGATGGGCTGTGTCACTCAGCAAGCGAAATCGAGTTCCTAGTACAATTCATTACAAAGAAACATCAGTCCTGAGAGGCTGGCAAGGTTAACAAAGATGCATCATAAAATCTTAAGCAACAATTACTGCCATCTTATCTGAACAGAGTTGTGTCTGCTGGCAGGTAGGAGTGACAGAAAATTGGGTGCGAATGCAAGTAGATTTCCAAGCTGCCGATTGAGACAGCAGTCTAATATTCAGAAATGTAGCTAGGTGATAAAGAAGCCTTCCATATTTAAGAAGGTTGAATAATTTTTAATCAATTGCTTTTTCAAAATAGCAAATTTGAATTTTGAGGCTGGTTTGAAAGAACCATACATGATTTAATACTATTTATCTAGAAACCTTGAAGTTTAAATCATCCATTACATTTTAAAACTGCTCTGCATGCTTCCTCATCCCTGAAACCAAAAGTCTACAAGGTTTTCATTGTGTGGGTTTTTTTTAAGGTCATGGCATCTTTTATCAGAACATGCTCTGCCAAACTCAGACAAACTGGGAACCCTGAAGAATATTTAATCATTTCATATCTCTGACACAATTCAACATTTTTGCTTCTGAGGTTGCATCAGTTTTATATTGACATAAATATACAAACTTCAAGTGAAGTAGTCCCTGACTGTGCTAATCTTAAGTAGACAAAATATGCTCCATTTTATCTCAATAACTTGCTTATTCTCTCATCGGAAAGTTCAGATATGAATTCCAGAGGAAAACGCCATCTTTGTCTGCTTTGCCCCTCCATCCCATTGTTTTGACATCAGAAAATGGTGATCTACCTTTAGTTGAGATGAGAGCTGCTTCACTTTGTTCACTTGTCCCAAATGTGTTGACAGCCCTCAAGTAGAAGAAATAGTTCACATTGGGCTCCAGGGATACTTTCAATTCAGGTCTCTTTATACCAGCAAAACATCTGCAAATTTTGAAGATTTTCATACATGAAAATGGATGCAGATACCCAAACCAGGAAAGCTAATTTATGCAAACAGCCAAGCCACCTAACAGTATTGTTGATTACTGAAACAACAGGCACCACTGGAAAGGTGAACACTGTTTTCACAAAAATATGGGTTATGTAGGAGCTTTGGCATTTTACTTGAGGGATGCTCCTTAACTTTCACAGATTTTCAGGCTTTGTTCCTGTCCCATCTTCTCACTCAGTGCAGTCATTTGTTGTAATGCTTAATTTATGTTCGTTCTGCAGCATAAGTCATTACAAAGAATGCAAGCTGCACAGAATCAAATTCTCATCTGCCTCCTGTGAAGAGTCTGCTTTACAAAATGAACAAGCTTCTGAAGAAAAAAAGCCCTTTTAATTAATTCAGTTGCATGACAGTGAATGCACTTGTGTTTGTACTATCTGGGCAGAGGCTCCAGATTCAAAAGAATTGATACCCTTATCTGAGACCACACAGAAAGCATATACTTCTTATTATGAACTCACAAATAGTTCCTCAATAAAGTCTTTGCTTTGGTCCCTAATGGTGCCGTGCACTCTTAACAGGCTGGTTTTGCAAGAGGCAGTGGCAAGGGAACTGCCTTTGCACAGTGCCCTGCTTTGACTAAGTCTCCCCTTTGTAGTACCTCAAAGGCTCCAGCCCTCATATCCTCAACCGCTGATGTCTTAACACCTACTGGAAAGCAAGAATCAGCACCCGCTCAATCTGCTTCACAGGCGCTTTGAAGTGCCAAAGTACTTTGGATGGCTAGAAAGATGCCAGTGTTATTTTCTGTATTGTCAGGAGTATGAAAGATTGGCTTAACAAATTCTCATACACTGGATCCTGATTTTCCCCATTTTTGCTTTGTGTTATAATGGCTAAGCCAGACAGTATATAGCCACTGCATTGTATGCCTGCAAGTAAAGACTATTTATCTGTATAAAGTAGATAATTTCCTCCCAGAAATGCTTACAGGAATCTTCAAGGCAAGTATTTAAATTCACAAACAGAAGACATGCCTTAGGAGAGTGTGCAAGGCACTTTCCCTTCCACCTCAGGTCTTGAGAGTGGAGCCCAGGATGGCCTCCCTCCTGCAGGTAATGTCTCTATGGAAAGCTAAATTAGACAAATTACCTATTCCAGCACTAATTACTGTGACCCCAGAGGAGGTAAGGTAGGCAAGTCAAAAGTCAGATCAGATTGTTGCTATTCATTTGTAGTGACTGTTTTTCTGTGTATCTCCCACCAGAGAGCAGTACAATCTGAAGAATAATCAGTGCTCATGCATCAGGATTTTTGACATGCCTGCCTCTGCTGCATTTAATCACATAAAGGTAAAATTCCACAGCCCTACACACACTAAATTCCTGCTAATGCCACATAGAGCTCTTTGTCTAGGAGGATGGCATCCTGGGGAAAGACTGGTGCATCATCTTCATTAGTCTGTAACAGGCATTTTGTACTGACAGCTGTCATTTAAAGTGATTGAGAACATTGAGAAAAAGCACTCGGTGCTCCTGTGATCTGTTTTTTTCAATTTGAAAGAATTTCAGAGAGTTGGGGGCTCTTGCATGATCAGCGCAGGGCCATGCCACCTTTGGGGAATGTGTTACATCAATGCTGGAACTGATGCGGTAAACAGAAGTGGGTTGCCCAAACGTGGTAGCAGTTGGACAGTTTGCTTCACCCCCATGACTAAGCAAAGCCCTGACTGCGGGAGAACTTCAGCAAGGCCCTGGGAGTTTGACAGGCTGGTTGGTTCTTACTGAAAGGTTCTGGGACAAGGTGAAACCTGATGAGTTTCCTGATGATAACCTGAGCTCTTTAGACTTGAAAGAGGGAAAAGGCTCATCTGAGTATAGAGGACAAGACAAAAAGGGAAGATGAGTCAAACAAACATGCAAGATAGGAACTGGGCAAGGAAGCAAATATAAAACAAGTGAGAGAAAGGAAAACCAGGATGGAAGAAGAGGCAGGGGAAGAAAAGTGGGCACTGTCCTGGTTTCAGCTGGGATAGAGTTAAGTGTCTTCCTAGTAGCTGGTACAGTGCTGTGTTTTGAGTTCAGT
>JANZLQ010000239.1:0-13485 GCA_026212715.1 Elanus axillaris | reverse complement strand
GTCCGGTCCCTCCCCCCCCCCCCCCCATGTTAGAAGCATTCTAGCCCAGGCCATAGAGGATTGTTAGTCTATACCAGGGATTTATCAACTTGTAATGCTTTGATAACAATTACACAATGTTTCTTGACATAATATGAGCTAATTTATAATCAGAAATTGCAGAGTGAGTCCAAGAGCATATTGTAAACATCACCTTAAAATTACTTTAAGAAATAATAAGCTATGTTTCTGCTCATGAGTGTGTCAGTCTGGATGTAGTACAAGTCCAATTGTGAGGACGCTGTTGATACTTTTCTCTTGGTTGTTGCCCTTTGTACTCTGTTGTAGATGCTTGGTACACCTATAACAAAGGAACATTCCAGTTCATTATTCATTACCAGATCAGGAAAGTTTGTCCAAAAAGCCTGGGTGAGACACATAATATAATATTTTCCTCAATATTTCTGAAGCCATGTCACAATAGTAGCAAATTATTACTATTTTAAATTCAAATTGTTCCTGAGAGGTTATATGGCCGAGTCTTCTTTGGAGGTAAGATGGACCAATCCGGTTGTATATGCAAGGATTTAACTGCTGTTGCTCAGCTATCATCTCATCTCTTGGAAATTTAGTGTCAGAGATACTTGAGGGAGATACAACCATCTCTTCTGACCACAGAGGGGATAGTCTCATCTTCTTGTCTTTCATGTGTTAGGGGAGCTCTTTAACTGTGTTTCCACTTAGGCAGAGAGCTCTGTGTTTAGCCTTCTGGTTAGCTAGATAGCTAGAGAAAAAAAGGTGCAGTATTGAACAGTGGTTCACAGGGGTTTTAAATTAGGAAAAATCTGCTGGCTAGTAGTAAGAAGAAAGTAATAGATTTTATTTAGTATTTCTTCTTATTCTCACTGATACAGAAATGTTACCAAGGCAGGAAAACAGCCATTTATTTTTTTTTTCAGTTGGCCTAGTTTGTTTGGTATTTATGCTGATTGCGAGGCAGATGTTGCACATCAATTTCCAAGCTATCAACCTGGAATAGTATAAAATGCAAAAATTTCACAGGTGTCAAGACCTATTTTTTTTTTAAATTGTCTATGGCAGCAAGGGAGATAAAAATTTTCTTTATTAAGCACAGTGTTTGCTATATATTTCACATTAAGAAAGAATTTATGTATCTGCAGTCACCTTCTGTCAGGGAGCTGAACATGTCAACATTGCCTATCTGTTTTGTCTGAAGTCAGCCAGTTTAGTGTATATTGCTAGTGCAGTCAGTTTGAGCAAACCTGTCTGGCTTTGCACAGTGTCCTACAAGCAATTTGTAATCATGTCAGTGGCTCCAGTTGAGCTATGAAATACAAGACTTAAACTGGTGAGCTTCAGTGAAGAGCTGGATGGAGATGGTGATGTTTCAGCTGAGGCTATAAGACATCTAGCACACTAAAACATACACAGTTATAGTGATAACATGATAAACTTGTAATTCTGTTATGCATCTGAGCTGATTTTATCTTCCTTCCTTATGGTTCATCTTTCATCTGGTTTACTGACAAGGCAGCAGTGCAGTCTCTGCTATGCTGATGGAGATGATACATTTTCTGAAGTGTTACATATGGCAGAATTTTGCTCATATTTATTCTTGATTTTTATACAAGGAGGAAGTATCTTAGCTTGACCGTTGGGTTCAAAGTCAAATTTGCAGAGCTGGAAAGTGAACTCAGCACATTGCTTTGGAAATCATTGAGAATAACCCTGGAATGCAGTGATGCCTCTTGCGAAGCTGCTCAGACGTAATTAGTATAAAAATGAGAAGACTTAAGCAAACCTGTTCTTAAGTTCCAACTTACTCTTTTGAAGTTGGTCCATTGATTTGTTGTTCTGCTTGTTAACTTGCTCTTTCAAAATTTGCAGATCAGAAGAGTCATTAGATTTCTGTAAGAGTTCTATCATCAGAGAATACTTTTTCTTCAGGGTTTTTTTTTTTCTCCTCTCAGCATATGCACAATTTTAATGTCCATACTCAAGTATCATCATTAATGGAGAGTGACAGGTGGTAAGCCAACATTAGTTCCCAATTTGACTGAAAGATTCCATGATAAAAATTACTTCCTTTTAAAGCTCATCTGTTCCACATTTAGTAGAGAGTTTATATACTATTGTGAGATTTTAGCTTGGGAGTTGCAATGGAAATATGTGTGCTTCCCTTCTTATGAATTAATTGAAAAGCAGGTTTCCATCAACATCAAAGGAACTCTGACCCATAGAGGGCTACTCTGGTCATATTTGGATATAACTGGTGGTAGTTCTTCAGCAATGAAAGATAGTATCTTGCTAGTGATACTTATCTTTACATGTTTGAATTAAGGGTTTGGGGTTTCTTTTTGCATGTGTTTTCTCAGTCACTGTCACGATCAGATACTATAAAATAAGTCAATCCGGGGAGAGAAAAAACCCTCTTCTGGCTTATCTTTGGCTCGTCTGTGTAAACACAGAAATCTCTTTAAAAAAATTAAAAAGAAGGAAGGAGCTTGGTTCTGTTCTGGGGTGGGTAGGAAGATAACTGCCTTCTTACCCCTACAGTTCCGTATTATTTGACATGGAAATGAAGACAAAATTAGTAATGGGAAATACCATTTGGACTTCTCTTAATATGCCTGAATTTATCTCATTAAACCTTTTGCCCAGAGGTGAATGATTTTCTGGAAGGAACGGATAGGAAGGTGGATAGGAAAGTAAGTCTTACTCCTTCTTTTCCTCCTCCTGTATCCCTTGTATCCTCCCATTCCCAAGTAGACGGATTCCCTTGTGCACAAAGGGAAAAAAGTTGTCTTCTTCCCCTAGATGTTCTGCTAGAGTCTTTGGGATGTGCTTTCTCTCCCGTGGGCCATGGGATTCCACAGTTTAACATAAACCCATGTTTCAGCTGTTCACTGCCAGGAATGGAAAACCCGTCCAATGTCTTTTTCATTTCTCTGGCTCTTTGCAGCAGAGAGGAGAATCAGTTCTGGTGAGACATAGCTGGCTTCAGCCTCTATCCATCTTGGAGGGGCTACAGAAGCCAAGGTAAGACAAGCCTGAGTAGCGGAGGTGAGGCACAACTTCAGCGCTGAGGACAGTGTGCAGCAGCTTTGCTGCCTAATAACAGCAGTAATGTGACTGTGCATGGGTTTAGGATTAGACAGAGTTTGGCTGAAGAATGTGGGTTTTTAAGGTTGGATTGCTTGTTTATGTTCTTATATTGGCCGCCTTCTTTTCTAGCATAACTACTGTAGTGGAAATACTTAGTAACTTTTCATCTTCACAGCATTAGAAGATGAAAAAGCTAAAAAATGTATGGGTAGTAAATCTAGAGACAACTTGAAGAAAAACCAGCTTGCTCTGCTTTTTTTTGCAATGCATAACCAGTCTGCAGAGTTAATTTCTTTATTAAGAAGGGAATTACACTTGCACTTGCACACTATCAGGGTCTCTGTGGTTTGGAACTGGAACTACATGACGCTATCAGCTGTAAGCAGACAAAATGATCCGGTAAGTAATGGATTCTTCTTGAGGGAGGGAGAAGAGTGTGTCATCATTTCAGGGAACCCATGCTGCAGAAAGTAATTATTCAAATGTTTATTAAGTGCTCATGGCAGTGAGATAGTTACCCACTTTGACAAATTAGGTGGGGAGAATATTTGAGCTAAAAGCCAGTAACTTGAAACAATGCAAAACATAATGATTATTTCCATGTACACACACACACACACATATATGCACCCCACCCCCAGTGTATAGTATCATTTTCTGCTGAACTTTTTCTTCATGATAAATGAGATCTGTACTGAAATTCCCCTACTGGCATTAAATTTAAACTGGATGAAGGGTGGGTAGCTCATCATATGAGAATAATAAAACCGGGTTTTTTGGGAAAAAAGTTTCCTGTCCTCAGATTCATGCAAGGTTTGTTTTTCAGTCTCTGTTTCTTAGACATAGATATGGTTCCATGAAGTGTTTTCAGATTGAGGTCTATGCTCTCTTCAGAAATCTCAATTGTTTCCAAAGAAAACTATTGGAAAACATCACAAAAGGTGTGTCGGCAACCAAGAGAAATAAATTGTGTAATAAACAGTGAATGGTTGGGGTCACGTGACATTCTCCCCATTCTGGCCATCCACCTTCCAGACAGTTGTAGAATATCCTGTCATGTAGCTGGACCACCCAATGATCAATTAGATGTGCAGAAAACGTGCTGTGGAAGCTCAAAGAGTGTATGGATTTCTTTATGTTTGGATCATTTAGAAGAAAATTCCTAAGGTTCCTAGCAACATAGCAAATTTTTAGTGGAGTTTTAGATGAGATTGGTAATTTTAGCTGGAAATCACCTAAAGCTAGTTTCAGTAGTTTCAGTGCAGAAACACTGAAATGAACTGATTTACCTCCTGGGGCCTTTTCTTTTTTTAATTTTTTTTTTTTTTTTTTTTTTTTTTTGCAATTAGTGATGTATTTTGTTGTTAGTATGGAAAATATCAAGGTACTAAACTAGATTGTGAAGGAATCTGATCTACAAAACAGTTTTGGTAGAATAGTACTGATGAAAGAGCACTTCTGTTAACAGGATGATAGGACAGAATTGAAACAGACTCAGATCTAATTATCTTTTTGAGGATAGTGCCTGTGTAATGACCACAGAATTTTTGATATAGTCAAAGTTAATTTATTCATATTATTTAACATTTTTGGGGGAGGGAACCAAAACACCAGAGTGATGCTTATTAATGTAAGAACAGGTTAAATATCTTTAGTTGTTAATATTTGTCTATTTAATTATATAACTCATGTTCCAAATTTATAACCACTTACATAGAAGAAAAACATATGTATTATATTTCTGGTTTACTACTGTTAGTTGCATTATCTTGGTCAATCCTTTGTATTTGCTAGTGGAAAAATTATCCTGCAAAATACTAGGGACACTAATATTCTATGTCTGCTTTTTTTGATAAGAAGAGACTTGGTGGTGTTTTCACTTTTCTCCAGCATATGCAAGCCTGTAGTTTATGAGTGAATGCTTTTTCTGAAAGCTGGCTCATGTACTTAAACCTGTTTTGCAGTATATTCGCGATCTTTAAAAGATTTCCAGCTTCACCTCTTTTCCAGTGCAAAGATGAACAGAAAAAACTAAGTTCAGGAATTAACACGCCCACTTATCTCCTCTCCCTTCTCCCAGATTAAATCAGCCTCTGGACTGTGATCAGAATTTACTTTCATCTACTGCCAATATGACTTCAGGCCTAATCTAGGCTCAGTGGGTGTCTAGAGGCGACAATTACATATTAGTTTTGCTCTTTTAGGTAGGGAGAGGGAGTAGAATAGACAACAGACTATTGCTTGCTGGAAAAGATACCTCTTGACAGCACCTCTTTAACAGCTATTAAAGCCAAATTCAAGCATGTTAAATCAGGAAGGGCTTTAGAAGAAGGTTATGGGCTTCAAACATAAAAAAGAATGAAATCCAGGTTCTTGTTACTTGTTCTGTTGTTTTAAAGTGCTTCATGTCTGCTTAGGCCACACAAAGAATCTTTTACTCATTGCTTTGCTTGAGTCCTTTGAATGAAAGAGTAATCTGTGTGAGTGCTTTCCTCCAGGACCTGGGGAGTGGTACCTCAGACCTGCCAGTACCATGGGTCCCTCAAATTAGCCATAGCTGACCCCTGCTCTGTCTGTTGTCATTGTTTTGCCTTTTCCTTTGTCCATGAGATGGCTACTTTGTGTCCAGCAAATTTTACCTATGTCTTTTCTCCTTCCTCTTCCACCAATTTCAAGACAAATGTTGGTAGCTATTTCATTTCTATCAAGCTTGTACTTGGGAAGAGAAGGTTGGTACAATAATTATCTAGGAATTTTCTAGGAAGGAACTTTTAAAATATTAGGTGCTTGAACACCATCTCTTAAAATGAAAAAAAAAAAAGAAAAAGTTCCTTGCAGATATTTCAGCTGTAGAATAAAAACCACAATGAAGTAATTAAAGGTTTAGGGAAAAATTTAAATTTAAAACAAACAAGTGGTGATGCTGTTCAAGCTCATGCTCTACAGCAGGCTATGTGTACTTCAGACCAGCCCTGACAGATGTTTATCCCACTACTTAAAATCTCCAGTGAATATATTGTGTGTTCCTTTGCTTACCTATCCTCAAAATAAGATATGGTCTCCTGGTTTCTAACTGAAATCCTCCGGGCTGCAAATTAAGCTGATTTCTCCTCCTTCTTCATGTAGTTGAAATTAAAACAGATGCTCTCTGTCCTCTTTATAACAACCTTTTATACATTGGACAAATGCTTACCTATGTCTTTTTGCGCTTAAACCTGGTTGTGCAATTTTTCTTTATGACTCGTATTTCCTGTTGCTTTTGGAGCTGTCTGTTGATCATAGTTTTTTCAGTGGTGCCCAAAGTTGGACAAAGACCTTGGCATTTAATCAGCAGAATAATTATTTCCAGTCCTCACAATCTAGTAGAGCAAAATAATCCTCTCTGGTATCTCAGTATGATAGCTCCAATAAGATTTCCTTGGGTTTTAAGTCTTCGGCATCCACAGTCTACCTTTTTATTGTCTGCAGCAGCCAGAAGTTTTTCTGCAGTATTGCATCCTGAGTAGTTTTTCCTCATTTTGTGCTGTTGTAGTTTTAAATTGTTACTAAATTTTGCATATGTCAAACATTTTTAAAGTTAATCTTTTTTGATGTTGAACCCTTCCTCCTGTTAGTGAGTGTCATTTTGGACCCGCAGCCTGTTCCTCAGGGTGCTTATGATACCTCCTACATGGGAGTTACTCACAGGTTTGATACTCGGACTCTAGTCTACCATTCAAATTACTAATTAAAATATTTTATAGAATAAAATCGAAGACAGTAGTCCTGTAAAATCCTACTGGAGGTTTGACAGTGTTACTCTTCAGGCAGACAGTTTTTTTGGTTAGTTGTGAGTCAACCTAACTGATCTGTTTGCCTATGTTCCAGTTACCTATTCTGGAGAGAAGGTGAGAAGCTGTAGCTAGTTAAGATATATTGCATGACTGCCATTCAGACATGCCTCCCCAATTCTGACAGTTGCATAACCCTGCAGACACACAGCTGCTGGTCATCTAACCTTGTACACACACTTGCAGTCCTGCCTTGGGATGACATATCCATTGTGTGAGGTGGGAACTTGGGGACTCTACCCACATCTGATGGGCCCTTGAGAAAGAGTCTGGTGGGAGGAATTTGGTGGAACAGAGGATGACAGATCAGACCGTGATGATGACCTGAATAATAACTCCAACTTATATAGCATTTGCTTGTTCTACCTCTTTTCAAGCTTCCTTTGTTAAAAACACAAGTCACAGTTAATCAGTTTTTAAAAACATGTTTGAGAAAACAACTTCGGCCTCTTTATTCTTTTGTTTGTTTTCTTTCCCAGTTAAGTACAGACCTTACTTTTGATATTTTCTTTAAACATACGGTTTATAGAGAACATGTTTTTACTGTCTTTTGTATCCATGCTGCCTATAACTCATTGCATACTTTGGCCTTTCTGATTTTACCCATATGTGTTTCTGTAATTCCTCTATACTATGACTAATCATCATCACAGATCCTTATTTCTAGGGGTTTTTTTAAATTCCTTTTATATTTTCTTATTATAAAGAGGCCCTTACACAGCTGCATTGGTCCCTTGCTGTGCTTCTTGTTTCTTCTGTGTTGGGATAAATTCTCTCTTCACTTGATTTTACTCAAGATTTTCATTCCCAGGCACTCTGCTTACCAGTATACTTAGCATGTTATTGTATTATTTTCTGAATAAAATATTCCTTATTGTATCAGGTTGGGGTTTTTTTAATCTGTTTTGGTTTGTTTTTTTCCCCCAGAATAAAGAATTTGACATTTTGTGGCCACTAATTTGTCTTCTGTTTCTTGACTCACCTCTCCTTTACTTAGAGTTAAATATAAATCAGCTTCACCTAAGAAATCTTCTAAAAAATCTCGTTGAACAGTCTGTATATTCCTTTTGGCTTTTCTTCCCCTCGCCTGTGGATTTCTTGGTGAAGTCCCCATTACTGTCAACTCTTTCATCCTAGATACATCTACTAGCTACTTAAGGGAAAAACATTATGCATTCTGCCTCTGATCAAGTGATCTATAGCAGGTCTGCAATAAGATGTGATTGTCCTTGCTCTTTTCACATTTTATATTTGCTCAGAGATATTTAAGTCTGCTTCTCGACTCTTCCTGAACTTCAGAACAAGTGTATGCATTCTTGATTTACAATGTAATAATACCTTCTCTTTTTTTTTCACCCTGCTCTATTTCATCAGCAAATTCTTTGCGCCCCTCCACACCAATTCCAGCCCTGTGATTTATCCTGTCTTTGTGATGTGGATTCAGTGGTAATTTTAGTTGATTCTAAAGACTTGAAAGGTCTTCCTATTTTTTCTCCTTACTTCTGACATTTCTGTATAGACATCTCAGATCTTTGGCATGTTGCCCTATGTATTGGGTTTCTGTGGCAAGGTTTTGGTAGTGGGGGGGGTTACAGGGTGGCTTCTTGTGGGAAGCTGCTGGAAGCTGCACCTGTGTCCAACAGAGCCAACTCCAGCCGGCTCTAAGACAGATCTGCTGCCAGCCAAGGCTGAGCCCATCAGCATTAGTGGTAGCACCTCTGGGAGAACAGATTTAAGAAGGGAAAAAAAGTTGCAGGACATATAGAAACAGCAGCTGGAGAGAGGAGTGAGAACATGTAAGACAAACAGCCCTTCAGATACCCAGGTCGTTGCAGAAGGAAGGGGAGGACATGCTCCAGGCGCCGGAGCAGAGATTCCCCTGCAGCCCGTGGGGAAGACCATGGTGAGGCAGGTTGTCCCCCTGCAGCCCATGGAGGTCCACAGTAGAGCAGATCTCCACCTGCAGCTCCTGGAGGAGCCCACGCCGGAGCAGGTGTGTCCCCGAAGGAGGCTGTGATCCTGTGGGAAGCCCACGCTAGAGCAGGCTTCTGGCAGGATCTGAGGATCTGTGGAGAGAGAAGCCCACAGAGCAGGCTTTCTGGCAGGATTTGTGACCCTGTGGGGGACCCATGCTGGAGCAGTGTGCTCCTGAAGGACTGCAGGCCATGGCAGGACCCACTTGGAGAAGTTCATAGAGGACTGTCTCCCTTGGGAAGGACCCCACACTGGAGCAGCAGAAGAGTGTGATGAGTCCTGCCCTGAGAAGGATGAAGGCAGAAATACCGTGTGATGAACTGACCTCAACCTCCGTTCTCTGTCCCCCTGTGCCACTGCAGGTGGGGTAGGTGGAGAATACTGGAGTGTAGCTGTGCCCAGGAAGAAGGGAAGGGTGGAGGGAAGGTGTTTTGAGATTTTGTTTTATTTTATTTCTCATTACCCTGCTCCAGTTCATTTGTAATAAATTGAGTGAATTTTCCCCAAGCTGAGTCTCTTTTGCCCGTGACGTTGATTAGTGGATGATCTCTCCTGTCCTTATGTTGACCCACAAGCCCTTTGTTATATTTTCTCTCCCCTGTCCAGCGGAGGGGGGAGTGATAGAACAGCCTTGGTGGGCACCTGGTGTCCAGCCAGGTTTAACCCATCACACCCTATTATCTCCCTGTTGTCTCTCCTACAACCCTCAGAATTTTTTTGACTGAAAAATCTAGTTATTTTTGATACTCAACCAGGGGCACTTCAAAGGAACCCAGTTTCATAAAGTTGCTGAGTACTCTCTGCTAGAAATCAAGCCTCCTTAGAATATGTCCCACTGATTATTTAAAAGTGGAGGTGTGCAACGTCATTAGTTTTGAAATTACCAGCTACAAATCTAGAGTGAACTCCAGTCAATTTTTTTTCATGTTATCTTAGTTTCCTGCAAAACAATTATGGTTTAAGAATCCAGCAGCATAGTTTGTTGTGAGTCAGCAGGGAGGCAAAAGCTAGAGCTTTCATAATAAATTTTTTTTGATGATTATTGGCTTTTGAATATCTGCTGCGGTTCAGATTGAGTGATTCATATTCTATGACAAGTTTTCAATAACCATATTCTGATTAAGAGTTTTCTGGGGTATGATTTTAAGTGTTCCCATGAAATGCATATGGTGACTTGTTAACCAAGGATAATCAATGAAGCCAGAGCAGTGTAGGTAGAACTCCAGTCGGTGTCCTAGCTTCCCTTCTGGGCAGAAGATATAACGTTTCTAGGGACTAAACAGTAATTAGCCTACTATTTTCTGCTGACTCAAAGTCCTTTTGTGGCTTGTTTGTTACACAACATTGGAAAGCAAAATTGATATATTTTTTTACTGCTCTTTTTTCTGTTGTACTCTTTGGAGGGAGGTTGTTTGGCAGCACAAGTTAAAGGTCCGATATGTATGCAAGTAGGGATGGGTGGAAGAATGGAAGCCAACAAAGGAAGTGGTAGAAATCCAAAAGTCTTAACTACACAAAAACAATACTTCTGCCAAAGGGCAGTTTTATCCTTTCTGATTGTAATAGCAGACTTTAAGTCTTACTCGTGGGGATGGGTCTGTATGGAACCTGGAAGTGATTACTAGAATGGGAACATAAAAGGACTATATTTGTGCTTTTTTTAAAGAGAAAGAAATGGAAACTTTGAAATATTTATAGTAGCTCATGCCAAGTGGGCTTGTCACCAGCCTAAGCTTTTTTTTTCTTCTCTTTTTTTTTAAACTAGAGAAGAGTTATGAAAATAAGGATTTAAGGATATATAGTGATATGGAATAGCTGTTTGAACACAGTCATCCCTGTTGTCTGTATATTCCTTTATGATAAATTTAAGACTTAAGATTTTTCCTCTTGATTTTCAGATTGTGGCAGTTATTTTTCAACATGTTACTTGTTTACACCTTACCTAATTTTTCATGTGAGTGATTCTGTCTTTGTGTCAGGTTGCATAGGGATATATCTTCATAGCTACTAAGGCAACTCAGGATGTCTGACTTGATTTTCAAACCTGCAAGGTTTATAAAAATTTGGTTGTATATGGTTTCCCTGCTCCCACTTAACATTCATGAGCATCATGCATAACTGTATTTCTGTGCTCAGAAATACCTTTTAAAATATGACTATAGGTGCCTTCTCTCAAACACCATCCTCTACAGTTGTGGGACAATTCCTGGGATGCAAGAGTCCAGAATTGTATCTGCTGGCAGGCCTTGTACAGCAATCAGTGATACATTATTTTTCTTTTCTGTTCTTTACATCTCTAGTGAAAAATGGCCCCATTTCTCTTCCTTGATCTCTAAGCCGGATCATTTTACTTCTTTTTAAGGCAGTTTTATGAGCAGTTTAGGGGACTTTACAAAAAGGAAATTAATGCAGAGTAATATAAACAATGTAACAAGAAAAATAGAAATGTGAATGTGAAGCTTTATTAAATGCACATAGCTGCAAAGTGAAGTGCATGGGGTGGATTGAGGCCTCAGTTTACAGAAAAGGTGCTTGGCTCTTGCAGCTCAATCTGAAAAGCTTGCTGTAAATATGCTATGCTTGTGATTCCTTGCTCAACCAGTGGCGCCAGGAATCAATCCAAAGGGGGGGGAAGATTTGTTTCCTCTTTTTTTCCTAAAAATTACTTGATACTTTTATTACATTAAAGTTTTAAGTGCTATTGTTCCATATTTGAATCATTATGGGCTTTGAGGTATGCCTTGCTCTTGAGAAATGTGGATATCATCAGGATCCTGTACATTGTGTGTTTTCTGTATCTGTATTTTAATGTATTTTTTGACTCTCTGCCCAGGATTTAGTTATTAGGTTTTCCTCTCTGCTGAAATAGAAGTTAATCTAGTTTTCACTTCAGAGCACTCAAAGACACCTCACATTCTCTTTAGTTTTAGGGAACTGCTGTTGTAGAGGTTATAGCAAAAGTAGCATGGTTGTGTTCTTTTACACACTTTTTTTTTTTTTGAGAACATGATATTTGTGAATATTTCATTTGCAAAACAACTTACAGGTATGGTTTCTATAATTACAATATCGAAAGGCATTGACCACATATCCACTTTATTAAATTTCAGTTTTTTGCTTGAAAGATATTCTTTGTGTCTGCATTTTAAAGAAATATGAAGTAGTAAAGTTCATTCCAGGCTCAGAATATTATAGAGGCATCAAATAAAGCTTTTAGGGGCCAGCTTCTACCAAGAAGGAGATGAGTCTTCATGCATCTGGCAGTAGAGGTGTGGAACAAGTTGCCAAAGGATGTTGGGGATATTGGTTCCCAAAATATACTTTGGTCTTTGGAGCTTTGGTCAAGGTCATGGAAGAGAAATCTGTTGAGGGTTACTGAGCGTGCATCCACATCAGGAACATCCTGAGCCTGAAAACAGTTTAAGCTGGAAGACTGTTAAGAGAAAGTGTCATATATTAATCTGATTTTGGCCATTCTTAGAGATGGGGCACTGGGCTAAATGGTCCTTTGATCTGATGCAGTGTAGCCCATTGTATGTTTTCATGTCTTTGTTATCAATTTTCTCTGAAAGATATTAAGTGCAGTAAGTTGTACATCTTTTTCCAGGTCTGCACATTAAGGGTTCATTAGAATTTCCAGAAGCTGTTAAACACCAAGAAACTACCTTTAGCTCAGGAAGCCCTTCAACTTCAGGCAGATAAGAGGTGTGAGAATATACTGGAGACACCATTATAAACTCCCCTTTATTTTTTAATACTCTTTCAAGACAACTGCCATAGGCCAGAATGGGAGATTGGGTGCTTGAGGAGGTGGATCCTTGGTTTGACACAGCTTGGCCTTTCCTATTAGAGTGTATCTGAGCAGTGCCTCAGTGTTGATAATTGCATGGGTTTTGGGTGTGTTCAGCAATAAGTCTTAGTTGTAGTCATCAGCACAAAAATCTGTAGTTTTCTGTTGTGACTGAAAAGCATCTAACATGTTTTAGGTTCTTCCACAACAAACTTAGAGTGTGCCAGGAGCTTCATGGTGTGTACCAGAGTGGTGAGAAAAAAAAAAAAATTAATCTCAACAATATCTGGATGTAAAATTTGATGGAGTAAGTGTTTTCAGAAAGATAGCAGTTTATGTTGTTGTTTAAAAATTTTATGTCTTACATGTCTAACTTGACCCTTAATTTCACTTTCTGATGAAAAAAATTCTTTGTGTATGCAATTACTACTTGCCTTCTACGTGAAAGAAGCTGCAACGTTATCTAGTGATACTCTTTTTGTAGTGGTAAATCTGTACCCTTCACTGTAAATAATTCATCTGTTAACAGTGATCGTAACTGTTCATTCATGGGCTGAGGGAGAAGAGCATGCTAGCAAGAAAAAAAAGCGGTTCTTTGTGTTCCTGTTGAAGTTGCCACTTCTTTCTCCTCAAGCTTGGGCACCCACCTCAAAAACAGTGCTTGTCTAGGGAAGCACAACATTTGTGAAAGGGAGAAGTGATGCTTATCTACCCTTTCCTTCCTTAGTAGTTATTAAGAAGGTCTGGAATGTTCTTATCTTCTTATCAATCTGTCTTCCCCCCCCC
>JANZLQ010000238.1:0-13486 GCA_026212715.1 Elanus axillaris | reverse complement strand
TTCCTTCCTTCCTTCCTTCCTTCCTTCCTTCCTTCCTTCCTTCCTTCCTTCCTTCCTTCCTTCCTTCCTTCCTCTCTCTCTCTTCCTTCCTTCCTTTCTTTCTTTCCTTCTTTCCTTCTTCCTTCTTTCCTTTCTTTCTTCCTTCCTTCCTCCCTTCCTCTCTCTCTCTCTTCCATTCTTTCTCTCTCTCTCTCTTCCACAGTCCCTATGCGTCATCCTTTTAAACATAAACCACTGATCAAGTCTGGGACTAGGAATGGATCTAGCCACCCCTGGGCTCCTCTTTGAGAAGGAGTCCAGAAAGCAAGGGGAGTCAACTCTGAACCTCATTACTCAACAGGAGGGCTCTCCTTCTGATACCATTTCATGTTCCTTTATCTGCTTCTTTTTCTATACCTCCCTTCTCTTCTCAATCAGCGGCTTAATGACATGATGCAAGGTTCATATTGATAAGTTCACTTGTACTTGGGCAAGTTTAGCTAGGTTGATAAAAGTTGATTGTTGTTTAAACGCCCCTGGTGTCATTGCACCTTAATTCTGACAAAGGAAATCCACAAACCTCAGTCACTCCAACCTTGGGACACGACAGTAATCAGCCACCCACACTACCTCTTGCTCAATCCCCTCACCCAAAGAATGGGGAGAAAATAGAAAGAAGGTGAAAAGACTTCTGGGTTGAGACAATTACAGTTTAATAAGGAAAGAAAAGCTATGTGTGCAAGCAAAGCAAAGAGAGAAATTCATTCACTACTTCAGTTGGCTGGCAGATATCCAGCCCTTTTCTGGAACACAGGGCTTCAGCAAGCACAGTGCTTGCTTGGGAAGACAAATGCCATAACCATGAGTGTGTTCCCTTCCCCCTCCTTTTCCTGAGCTTTTATTGCTAGCCATGGTGTCATAAGTTATGGAATATCCCTTGGGTCAGTTGGGGTCAGCTGTCCCTGCTGTGTCCCCTCCCAACTCCTTGTGCACCCCAAGCCTGTGAAGGGGTAAGCGGCAGGGCGGGGACAGACAGAAAGAGAGGGCCGTGACTCTGCAAGCACTGATCAGCAATAGCCAAAACACTATTGTATTATCAATACTGTTTTAGTCACAAATACAGAGCACAGTACTGTACAGGCTGCTAGGAAGAAAGTTAACTCTATCCCAGCCAGACTCAGTACATTGACCTTTGCCCTCAGTTATGCAGTGACACAAATAAAATCAGATTGATGCCATAACTGTACAGCTCAAATCCTCTTAAACTGAGCGAATGTCCTCTTGTACCTACATAGCAACTTTATTGGACTGTTCAGTAGGCATATTCTGAAACTTCTTCCCGGACTAGGGTTTGCATATTTTGTCTTACAGTTTTAAAGTGTGAAATCAGAACTTGCAGTGAAATATTAAATTAGTGAAACTAATTTCATTGACTCTAATTACAAGTTTAATAAATGAATCATTTCCTTTGGAAGTCAATGGTTGGGGGTCCGATCAGTTTAATAATGTACATTAACTGTTTGGGAATCATTCCCTTGTCTGACTGTCCAAGTGAGAGCTAAGGACTTAGAAGTACAGCAGAATATAAGCATGGCTGTATATCGAAGAAAGAACTGAAGCAAGTGTATGAGCAGAACAAAAAGAATCATCACAGATTTTCAAATCTATTGGCTGAAATTGTTAGTTTATAATATAAAATCAAGCTATAAAACATGTACTGCAGAGAGTGCAAATTAAACACAAGGGTCCCTTTTTATAGTCCTCGCTTTATAGCATTCTTTCAGGAAAGATACACTTCCTACCTCAGAACTTCATCTGCCCTCCCCTCTGATTGAAGTTTATTGCATATTTTTTATGCAGGTTCTGATCTGTCTTTGACAGAATTCTTCCCTTTCTTGCTAAGTTTATTTGTGGTGGTACAGTTGAACATTTTCACTCGTTGAGGGTGGCTGCTAGTCCAATTTTCATTCTCTGTAGTAAACATCCCTGCTGGGATACAAGTCAAGGGCCTTTGAATATAAGAAACTTAAGTACACTCAACTGCTCAGTAGAAATGCACAGTATCCTGTAATGTGAATGACAAATTGCAACATTTTCCTTAGGCCTTTTAGAAGAAAAGAGGGTTTTGCATCAGTCAGAGCTAGAAACTGAAGGTCAAAACTAAGGAGTAAAGCACAGTGCAGAGGCTCTTACGTATTTGGAAATCTGTCCATTTTCCTGGTGCAATTCAGTAGAGTGCAATTACCAGACACTGCTGCTATACGAACATGCTGCTTCTGAGCAGAAGTGTCTTATGACAGTTGTGCTGGGGTATCTAAAGCATGTCTCTAAGCACTCTGGTTGTGGATTTTCTGGATAGATTAAAGCTAGATGCCTTGTGCATGTGAAAATCAGGAATGTTGGTTTCTGACTGGTTCCCACCTACTTGGCTATTAGTGGATGAGATATCTATTCACTCTGGATTTGGCTTATTTTGCTGTAATACATGGATGATAATGTAACAAATTGTCTTTTATTGTTTCCATGTTAAGTGCTATTAATAATGCATAAAGTATTTGTATTACATAGGAAGTATGTATTAGTCAGAATTGGTGAGGAACATAGTGATAATGTGAGAATAAAAATGCTTGCGTATTGTTTTCTTTCTGTAGTAACAGAATAAGGAATTAAAGGCTACCTGTTTCTTTTGAACTGATCTTTTTAAGTGTTCTGCTATCAAGGGGAGACAACTAAATAGTTCTGAGATACAGAAACCTTTCATGTTAGTTTGCCAACAGAAATCAATCATCACCCTTAAACTTCATCCCCTGCTACTTGGTGTCCTGCTCAGTCAGTGTGACACATCACTTTTCCCTTTCTCTATCCAGCCTCATTTTCTCAGCCTGACAATGATTATTTTCTAATCTGAAGTTTAGGCTTGTCAAGATCTCATGAACAAAATAGGAGGAACACTGCAAGATTTGAAACGGGTGCGTTTTCTGTCCAAGATATCTTTTTAACCAGGTGCATTTTCAATCTGTATCCAAGTCTTAGGTGTGTTAGGGATGGGAAGAAAAGAGCATGATGATGACCGGATGGTCTCTGACAAACACATATTCTTTGAAGGTTTTGTAATGTGGTTTTGGTGGGTTTTTTTTTGTTTATTCTAGTAAAATGTACAAAATGTCCAAAACCCTCCATGATTTCTATCATTTCTATCTTCTCTGTCATTCTGAAATAAATAATTTAAATTTCTTGCAGTTGTGAGGAAAAAAAAGCTTATGATAAAACTTGCGCAAATAATTTAGCTTTACTCCAGAGGATGACTAAAGATAAATGGAAAAACAAAAACTTCACAAAGATGCAAAACTGGAATGCCTTCATGTTTCTTTGTCTCTCAGAAAAATAAGTGATACTTTTCTTTTTCTTAAAAAAAAATGCTCAATAACCAATGACATACCTCAAGTCTCTAATTTTTCAGCAGCAGGGGCAGAATTCTGATTTGTAGCTTTCTTAGGTAATGCATGAATCGTGTTACTAACCTGCCTGCTTCTAGCACAGAGTGGACTAGATGTGCTTTTATTAGCATGGTTTCTTTGAATCTTTATTGCTTTGCTGTTAGTCCCATCTAAAGTCTCTCTGCTAAGGCCATACAGGTGATGTAGTCCCACATCACATGGGAGAGTCAGAGATGTCAGCTTTGTGTGAGATCTCTGGACCATCATTCCACAGGCATTATTCTCTGTGATGGTCACACTATGGACCACCACTGTGAAAAGGTAGGAAAACTGAATTTTTAGCTCTTAATGGGAGAGTTAAAGTTCTTGTGTTTCCATTGTTAGTGCACTTGCAAGATGAAAATAATTTGGAGCATGGGTGATGAACTGAGGGAGCCCTTAATAGGGGCAGGTCCGTGAAGTAGATAAATATGAGGAGAGATGGTTGTGAGGAATGGCTTCCTTTGCTGTACAAGAACATGCCAGGTACAGTTTGGAGGTGGGGGATGTGAATGGTAAGGGACTTCATGTAGGATTGGATAGAGATTAGTTTCACTTGGAATTAATATGGACCAAAAAAATTGAGTAACAAAAGAAGAAATTGCATGCCTGAAGCCACTTACAAGTAGATGTTTTTATGTTTTGGCCAGAAATTATTGGTGAAATTCAACTCCATTCAAACAACAAGCAAAAAAACCCATTTTAAATCTCATTAATAACTTACTGCAAATTACTAAACAGTATCAGCACAAAGATCTCAGTTCTGGTGAAACCATAACCAAAAAGCAGTTCTGCATTCACCATGTATTAAATCATAAAATTATATGTCTTGGACATGCTAGCTCAACACCTGAAAATACAGTCTTTTAAGGCAGATTGTTGAAATAACTAGTATGAGGATGGGTAGAAGTTTAACAGAAGCAGTAAATGTGAGGATTTTTTCTTAACCAGTAGAAATTCATGTAGCACCACTTAAGTAATTTAAAAAAATTAAGTGGAAATTCAGGATTCTTTAGTTTGTAATGAATCATTGCATTCTGACTACAGTGTGTAGCTACTGTAGTGGTAAACAGATAACATGGTGGCTGAATTTGAGTTTGATACTTTATTCCCACAAGAAATATTTCAACAAAAGGTAAAAACTGAATAAAGATAATTGCAACATAGATCTATTTAACGATACCTAAATCTGTAACAAAGGTCTGCCAGCATATGCAGACATACTTAGCTATGTCATTCTTGCTTAGATATGTCTTAGGACCAAATCACTCCCCTGTAATTTAATCTCTATTTCATGCAGTCAGTCTTGAAGTGAGAAGGTCTGATAAATCTGTAGAAGCTCCTGTTGAGTTCTCCTAATATTTAAAAAAGTAATGCAATACTGTTGTAGTACTGAATATTATGTATGTTATTATATGTATATACAATGTATATGCATATATTAGGTATGTCCATCTCAGTAGGTTCTAACAGAACTCCGAGGAACTCTCAGGTGATGCTGAATTTTGGGTCAGACATTGTCCCATGCTGAAGACAGGTCTAGCAGCCACTGGCCCATTAATGCATCCATTTATTTAATTTACACTTGAGTAAATATTTTGGTGAGAAAGAGGGTCTGAGCAATTCTTGTTGCATGGCTTCATCCACTGGTAGCCTGACCTGTACTTAGCCTGATCTAGACACCATCTCTGTCGTACTGCTTACTCAAGAGACATTATCATTACAGGACCAATCTGAAACTCAGAAATTCCATCGTCCAGTGATTACTCCACCTTTCAATTTTTTTTTTGCTCCCAAAGAAAAATGGGGGGAATGGAAAGAAGACAACTTTGCCTGCTGAATTAAAAAAACCAACCAACCAACCAACTCAATAATGTGCACAGACTTCAGGTTTAAGCGTGAAATGCTCTGCTTGGCATTTTATTATAATAGCACAGTTGAAGTGAAATAAAAAATACCTTCTGGACTATGAGGAAGCTGTAAGGAGTATTAGCTAGCTGCCCTTGTGTTTAAGGTAGATCAGCAGAAATAGTGTTCTTTGTTGCCTTTGTCAACTTGATAGAGTTGGAAAATTTATTTGCTGAGTAAACTCACTGATACAAGGATGCTCTTCATTTCAGTCGAGTCTCTGGCATCTACTGTCCTGTTATGAAAATCAGCATGTCTCTTTCTCTGGCTGCAAGTTAGAGAGTGCTTGAGTCCAAACCGTAGCTGCTTTTCCACCTAAGAGGGAGAAGATGTGGGACTTACTGGCACAGAACTGTGAGATTTGAGAAGGTTCCAAAACTGGGAGTCAATACTTACAGGAAAGGGACTGAACTGTTCTTGTTCATCCCAAGACACTGTAGAATTCACTTCACTGTTTTTATTTTTGTTATTTATATAAACATTTAGTCTTTAAAAAAAATAACCCCCCAATACCTTTGTCTCAGAGAAAGACATAGTCATTCAGTACTTGCCATTTTAAAATAGAAACACTATTTTTAGACACATGCATAACAGTATTTTGCAAGTAAAGATCCTCTATCACTAACCTGTCTTTCTGTAAACTGCTCTTTTATAGATTTTTTTCTTTTGTTCTTATTTAATGTTATTGCTGAGAAAGCTTCTGATGTCCTAGTTTGCTGGAGTACTGAAGCAGTGCCTTAGACATTCAGTCAGGATTTCATTAGCTTATATATTACACTAAACCTCTATCTTCATTTAAGTGAATGACAGTTCTGACATGAATCTTGTCAGGATCCTTCTTCAGTTATGTTACCCACACCTGAACAAGCCTCAAAAAAGCTTGGGAGTGTTTTCCAGTGCAGAGACTAATGGGAAATACTGAGGCTGATGACAGCTTCTCAGAACAGCACAGGCCAGTGGAATGAAGGATTGATGAGCTGGTAAGAAGAGTTTGCCAATAATTCAGTAGCAGGAAAGAAGAATGGGGAGGGACTACTGAAGCCAAGCCACTTGCTTGCAGCTGACCTCAGCTGTCTCTTCCTTAGTCCAGAGCCAACTAAAGAAAGTGCTTGTAAATGTTAGCTTATGTATTGTGTCTGTGTTATGAGTGGAGCTGCACAGGTGTGACAAAAAAGCGCCCCTAGTCAATCACCTGCTCATTTGCAGAAGACTTTAAAACGTAACTTTTTTTTAGTTAAAATGTTGTGAGGTACAAAGCCTTCATAAGGAAATCTCCAAAGGCTTTTTACATCTTGCCTCATGTTCTTCTCTGACAACAGCTAGCACGTTTTCAGATCTGATTTAAGAAAATATGTGCTTCATCAGGTATATCTTGGTCACTGATCACACTGAAAAGGCCTCTTATTTCCCTGAAAGAAAGGAATGAAAATCAAACATGTTTTAAAACCACCTGCAGCTTAGAATTTCTTACCACATGGCTCAGCAAAGATTTCATTTAGGTGCTTCTGGAGACTTCTTTGTTGTGGCTGGGTTCTCCTAAACAACTTACTGCACAGCCAGTGATTTGGTGGAACTTCCTAACTACATAGGTTTGAATTTTTAATTAACTGTTAAGTGCCAAACTACTCCTTACAATATGGTCAACTACTTAAAAGCCCTATGCTAATGATTCTTCACAGATACTCAGTGACTATGCAAGTAAAGGTGTTAAAAATTCAGCTGCTAATTCACTGTTCAGGAAGGCTGTTTCCTTTGAGGTTTGTTGCTGAAGTTTGGGCATCTGCCTATTCACGTGGTAGCCTCATGCCCCAGGTTTCCCGTTTTGTGTGAGCAGAGTCAGATCTGCATCTGCACCTGCTGAGCAGGGCTCGCAGTGCTGTGTACAGTTTCGGACATTCCCTCTTCCCTCCAATGCAATTGGGAATGCTTCAGCTATCCACAAAAGTCTGCTGTTCACCCAAGCTGCTGGTAGGTGGCAATTTGCTGCACATTTTATCCTGTTTTTACAGGATATGTGCAGAAATGTAAGCAGCATTATCTTCTAGAAGATGATAAAGCTGGTCTGGACAATACAATTGACACACAATAACATCTTCCATCTCATCTGTTATTCCAGCTGCAGATTTATTTGCCTTCAGATTTTAGTGTTATTAACTCCTCTCTTTCCCTACCCAGCCACAATACCTGAGGTTCATCATAGTAACAGTCTCTCTCATCATCTTTCCTTATCTCCAGGGGTAGGAAGGGAAAGAAAAAGGTCTCATATGGCCCTGCTTTCAGAATATGTGACACTTTCTAGCATTATGACTAATTAAGATACCTGTAGGCTTCACATTCACACCCCTGCATACTCCCTTGTCTTCTTAATTAGCACATCCCACCTTAGAAGAGTTTGGTGTTAGAAAGATGGGGCACTACCATATAACCAGTTTTCTCTGTGCAGGATTGATATGAGGCTATCCTTTTCTCTTTATATGGAATCCACTCTGTAGTGGAGCAGATGCTTTGCTACTTTCTCTCAAATGTCTTAGTTATATTTACTGGGGGGAGGCAGAGAAGTGAGGGAATAATATCCTCATTTTCTTTCCAGCTGAAGGAGATGTGGCCTGTGTTCCTTATGTTTTAAACTGGTTTCGGACTTGAAAGTAAATTATTAAACCAGAGTGGACTGGTACTGAAAGAGAAAAAAAGCAGAACTTGCCAAAGAATCTGCACTTGAAGCTCAGGGACAGCAGAATTTTCTTTTGCTGTCTCCTCATTAAGCTGGACAAGGAAAGGAGAAATCTGGGGCTTTTTTCCTTCTTTCTTTTGTCAGTTTAATTAAGTTAAATTGCCTGTGGGGAAACATAGCCACTCCCACCTGAGGAGAGCTAGCTAAGGAAACCTGTACCTCCATGCAGTCATAAGAATATTTCTGGTGTGTGAATGTCTTTTCATTGTAAATTGTTTGCCTTGTCTCTTACCTTAAGTTTGTCATTAAAGTAGAAAATGCTCAGACATCTTAACCTTGGATCTTTTCTGTCTTCCCTGGCTAATAATGATTCTGATGGAGCTGCTGAGTTAGTGTTATTTCTTGCCTGGTTTGTGACCACCCAGTGGGATACTGACAGAGAGAGTCAGGGCATTCTCTAATGCTGTCCCTGAAAAGCAACCTGTATGCCAGTTGAGCAGCTACCGTATAAATGATGGTATGTAGCAGAAAGTGTCTCCAGAGGCTGCAGAGGAGGAAATACTCCCTGAGTCTCCGGGGAGGTGCTGCATGCTGATCTGAGGGACATAAATATGCAAGGGCAAAAAAAGTTCCCAATGCTGTATAGAACTGGTCTTTGTGGTTATAAAGTTTGCCAATTCAGTTTAAGGAAGCAAAAAGAATCACAAAACAAGTATATAAAACAGCAGAGAAGAGGCACACTGGGAATGGGTGTTTTACAGTCCTTGGGTTCAGGTTAAGAACAAGGTTGTCTTCTCTTTCCGTCCCCTATTTTGAGTGATATTTATAGCTGGGGCAAACACACTGGAAGACTGACTAGCTAGTGTGCTGCCTGTCAGCCATGTGTAACTTGTGGCTGACAAGTCCTACGGCTGTGGTGTCTTACAGAGGTTGATAGCAGGAGAAATGTGTTCTCTGAAATGGCACATGCTTGTATGTTCGGAGAAATCCCTGGAAGAAAATCCCATTTACCCAAATGTAGTACAGACCATGTCTAGGACAGAACCAAGATAGTTCAAAGATATTTTTGAAATAGAGCATTTATTTCTGACAGAAAATTGTAGCAAGCCTCTCCTTGTTTTGTACTAGTTGGAATAGCATAATATATGCCCCAGAGAAATACAGGTGTGCACTATGTTTAGATGAAATGTACATTAAAACACAGAGGGTCTGTGTCTATCTATTACTGTCTACCTTTACAACAGGTGCTTTTACAGTATTGTTTTAGCGATATATTTCGCAGTGATCTTAACAGCAGCAAGAAAGGAAAGCAGACTATGGTAGCTGCATCTTTTTTAGCACCTCAGTAAGTACTCTGCTAGTACTGATTTACCTTTCTTGCTAGCTCTTTCTTTTTGCAGCCTCAGGTTTTTGTTCTGGTTCATTGCCAGTTTTGTGTTAGCACATAGAAGCTGTCATTATGGGACACAAATTTACTAGGTCCTCTCCAAACCAAGAACAAAAGTATCACTGTCTGCAATGTCCCCCTGTTGTCTTCCTATTGTCCAGCACTTACCCTTCAGGCTCATTTCCTTTCTGCTCACCTGCACTTTTTTCTGAGGATTTTAATTTCTATGTTTCTTTTTATATTTATTTTCTCTCCTTTTTTCTTGCTTTAGTTCTTCCCACATGGGCTTTGAAATAAAGATCTTAGTTTTTAAGATAAAAATATAAGAGGATGCTGACTGTTACACACTTAAAATATGTCCTTTATTTAGGCACCCAAATGAGAGCTGAGACTGACCTATCATGGAAGTAGGTGCAGGTCTGTTAATGGTGTTACAAGGGGCTCAAGCTTGAGCATAAGGATCATTCAGGTCCTTGCTCTTTTCTCTGTTATGCCTGCCTGGATTAAATGGAAAACCAGTCCTTCTGGGGGAGATAATTATTTTCTTCTCTTCTTCAGTGCCTCTGTGTGTGTACCCTTGGACACATAACTTAAAAAGTTCTACTCAAGTCTAGGCTGAGGCCAATTTTTGGCTGTGATGTGCATCTTTGTTTCATGCATAAAGCATGTTTATGTTTAAAGCTCATCTTTTTACTCCACCCCCAGTGAAATGAAGGGAAACATACTGATAAAGTCAACACAGGACTCAACTGGGAGTGAAACAGTTAGCTCTCAGAGAATTAGGTACTTGTCTGGGCTGGAGGCAGCAGATAAAGCCCTTTTTCATTGGGTAATCTGTAGCCTGCTGAGATCTGTGACTGACTGTCCTAATATGTACTCATCAGCAGTGGACTAAGTGGATGTTGAAGCTTGTCAGACCTGCAGGTCAGTGCAGTGTTGGATGTAGCCATATTTGATGTGTTCTGGGAGGTGATATTTAAAGCAAACCCAAGCTCTTTTTCCAGACTGCTTTTGTATATCCTGTTTCTGCACAGCATTTCTATATTGACCACAAAAAAAAAAAAAAAGAGATAATTCCACTATGACAAAAAAAGAGAGTTGATATAATATTTAGCTGTAAATTGAAACTATCCAGACTTTGAAGATGTCAAGTAAAATATTCTGGAATTGTCATCTGACCAGGAATGAAGTGAAAGCTCTGCACTCCCGTAGCACTGTGTCACTGGGATTCAGGGACTTGCTGCTGTTTACAAAAATATAACTGAGCTCCTGTTACAGGACAGCTGCTTGCATGTTGTCATGCTTGAATCTTATTTCTGTACCCATATTCTCTGGAATATGTCCTGAAGAGAGCATGTTCCACCTGTTTTCTTGAGCAAATTTATCTAAAATAGTCTATGTCTGACAAGATGTTTACAGTAAACCAGGATGCCCACTCAACTGGAGTGCTGGGAAAGAGCAGTAAGAAATGCAATGAAATTCTTTCAAATGGTCAGAGAAGGAAATGCATCTGGACCAAGATAACCTGCTCCCTTGAGGAAACAACTGCAGGCAAATAGGCATTGGTAGTTTTTTAATGTTATTGCTTTTTTATTTCAGGAGCACAAGAGTGATGTGTCTAGATCACTATTTCACATGCAGTGGGACATGGGTGCGTCAGCAAAGAGCTGTGGAATCCACCAACGTAAAGCTTTGCTGTGCTGCTAACCTGGAAAGGGTAAGGGCAACAGCAACCCTGCATTCAGGCTGCAGTGAGAGAAAATGATGGTCTAAGCACAGAATGCTTTCAATTTTGTCAAAAAAAGCTCAGCTCCAGAAACAATGTGTGATTTAAAACAATGAAACACCTGTTCCCATTTCATATAGCCCTTTACATCTCTTCCCTTTTCTCATCCTGTTTTTCCACCCTTGAGAAAATGATCAACAGATATTGAAGGATACCTGTTTAATGCCATCTCTGTTCTATGGTTGCCCAGTCTGTTTTATGCTACTGTTAGAGAACATGAAAAGACTATTTTTTGCCAGCCTTTATACAAATGTTGGTTTTGTTCCCCCGAACACATGATTACCCAAATTCTTTTTGAGATTTCACCAGTCATCTAGTACAATCTGAAAAGAAATTGCTCCACATGCCACCCAGAATTTTTTCCCTGTTGGTGCACTCAGGTATAGCCCACTTTTGAAAGGTCATTTTTGTAAGTAACTCCTTGAAGAACCTCACCTAAACTTTATATGTATCCCTTAGAATGATCTATTGCTTACTTGATGGTTGAGCACTTGGTTATGTCTAATTGTCTGTCCAAGCATGGTTTCTTTTGAATATTAGATTTTGAAGACTAGCTGTGTGTTATGTTTTGTTGGGTTTCAGGTGTGTTGTGGGGTGTTTTTTGTTTGGAGGGTGGTGGTGTTTGTTATTTTACTTTTCATCTCATGGTAATGTAAAATGATAGCAGAAGAGACACTGTGAGATTCAGGTCACCTCCGCTGCCGTGTCCCAAGGATACCTAAAAATCAGTAATGCACTATCATTATTATGCTGGATTTCTTTATGCATTATAAATATATATGTGCTCAGAACAATCTTCCTTTCTAACTCTTACAAATAAGTGTTAAGATGATGCTGTACAATTCTTGAGTTCAGTCTGAAAGTTCATTGTTTTTTTCATTCTCCTTCCATTTCCAGTCAGGGACAAAAACAGTGTGGGTAGTTTTGTTGTATGAAAATACTGACTGCACTGAAGTCAGCAGAATTTATTTCCACAGTCTTTAACGGGTAAGGATAGTACTCTACTCTATGATTTTATTAGTAGGGGTATATTTATATGTAATATGCTAAATTCATGACATCTACATAACATAGATTAAAAGCTATCTGAATTTTGTAATTAGTCTGCAGTTTCTACTATATCCCAGGGTAGTTTATTCTTTCTCACAGTCACATGAGCTTATACATATGCTTGCATGAACATACGCATGCCCACACACACACACACACACACACACACATTTTATCTTTTTCTGTAAGCACTATTGTCTTGTGCTTTAGAAACTGGGATATGTAACAATGATGTTCAAGTAGGTTCTTTCAGGTTTTCAAGTTAATCTCTTCTGTAAAATAACAAAAACATGTTAATTAGAGCACCAGTGAGGGAAGAAAGCAATGAAGGTAGGCTTACAAGAAAGAAACACACACGGTCCAATCAAGGGCCTTCAGCTTCATTTCATGCATTATTAGTTAGATTTGAATTGGACTCATGACTACAGCACTAACTATAGTTCCTACTATTATAACATGTTTTACTTTAAAATATGTCATGTGGCTGACCCACTGATTTGGAGAATGTTTATTGTGGAGTGAAAGGTTAATGGCCAGACTTTGGGTAGATCAGAAAAGATTCCCCTGATATATTGTGAGAGAAAATAGCAGAATTTTTTAAAAATATTTTTCCACCAGCAAAAATATAGAAACTGATCTAGTGATTGAATATTTCTGTAGAAAATGAGGCCAAGATATTTATTTTAAACCTGGTACTCTTTATTCCCCACTCAGCTCAGAATGAAACCTATGAGAGTGGAGAACATATTTTTAGCCAGGGGCCCAGCAGAACAGAACATTCTCAGTGTGATTACCTCATGATCTTTAGGAAATTGTGAAAAATCTTTCTGCCAGCAAAAGGAATTACTTTTACTTCACAAAACTCCTATTGCAAGAAGAACATTTTGTCACCTGATAAGTGAAGAGGGTCAGATGCTGTCAGCTGCACACAATGAACTTCATTCTTGCTGGTCTTTTTTTCCATAGAGTGTGTTTGCCAATGAGGGACAATGGTACAAAATTTTCCCTTCAGATACAATGATACTTAGTTAGCAAGAAATGCTAAACTTTACTACTGTTTCTCAGCTTGATTGATGCTTAAGAAATTCATTAGTACTGCTATTGAAATCAAGCTGAATTATTGTAAGTGTGTTGGGTCTGGCTGAGATGTAGTTAATTCTCCCCATAGCAGCCCTCATAGTGCTGTGTTCTGCACTGGTAGCTAGAAGGGTGTTGATAACACACCAGTG
>JANZLQ010000237.1:0-13681 GCA_026212715.1 Elanus axillaris | reverse complement strand
CTGAACTCAAAACACAGCACTGTACCAGCTACTAGGAAGACACTTAACTCTATCCCAGCTGAAACCAGGACAAATGGAAATACAGAAAAATAATATAATCAGAACCTAAAATAAATTTTAATAGGATCTGCCTGTTGATTTAAGATTTAGAAATGGCTGTAAATTTCAAAATCTCAAAATTTTTTTGAAAGTTAGAACACTTATTTTTCATTTTATTCATTTGTAAATTACCCATATAGATTATTCACATTAAAAAAATGTGAATTAAAAAAGAAGTCCCTTATATATTCCAACATTTATTATTCCTCTGTGTAGCACAAAAACCATGATTCCCTGCACTTTCCTATGCATATTGTTTAAGATTTTTCTTCGAACTTCTTACCTTGAGGATCAATAACAGATATCCACATCATCTTTTCCTTTTTTTCATTAGTAAAAATGACTGAGTAAATATTTCACTGCTACTTTTTGCATCTTCACATGGGTTGTATGCTATTACTGCACCTGTTTTTGTATTAAGTTAAAAGGCATCTGGAATGTTGAAAATCAAACTCTGGAATTTATATTTACTGTCACTTAGAGTATGACTCCTGAATTGTTCTGTTTATGTTTTGTTCTCTGAATCTTTACTGTTAACCTCTATAGCAGACCTGGTCTTGCACAAATACAGCCATGGAGTTAATTTTTGCAGAGTAGTTCTGTTGCAGTCCGTAACTACATGAATGTCTGTACAGTAACGCATCTGAACTGTCGTGGGAAGGATCAAGACACAATTACGTGGTTGGCATAATCAAATGCTTTGTGATAAAAAAGTTGTATTACAAACTGCTCCAACATATGTTTTTTATTTTCTAATGATATGATTTTCATTTGGATGGCAAAGGCATGCTTGTATCATGGAAATTTTTACTCCTATTAGCTAAGCCTCTGAAGTCATTTCAAGTCATATGTATTTGAACTGTTTTATTTCCTTTTCTTTGAACACTTTTCAGAATGTTGGACTTTATAAACTATATTTAGAATCAGCAAGACTGATTTAGAACAGAAATACTCTTTTCATGAATAAATTTTCAAATTTTATTACATATCATAGATGAAATTTATCTTCATCTGGAAAGAAGATTTTTTCTGAAACTACTCTTAAAGCAGCAAAGTCACATTTGAGCAAAATCTCAACACTTTAGTTAGACAGCAACTTCAACACTTTCTTTGTATTATTTAATCAAACAACTTTTTACTATTAGATCTCTCCAAGCTGGCTTCCGTAGAGTCCTGTTAATGTTCCCTCATGTTTCAAATGAGTGCTTATGTTTACTCATATTGAGATACCTATAGGACCATGATGCCAGAAATTTAAGTTCTTTAATAAAGATACCCCTTGTTACAGATTTAATGAACTCTATACTATATACTACACACTATAATGAACTACTTTACACAGAACAAATGAATTTGATGTATACATGCATATATATTTACAGCATCATAGGACTAAATATACTAATAAAGTATGCCATCAGAAAGAGAGCTTTTAAAGTTATAAAGTATCACCAATGTAAAAAAACAGGATCTTTGTAACTGTTAGACTATCTGGCAAAGTGAGTAGAAGCTGAAGGTGCTGTGAGAGGCCTAAAGATCTCTTTTAGGAGATCTGAACATTGAAGCACACACCAGCTATATACTTATTTTGTCCATTTTACACCCAAATATTTGATCTTCTGATTAAGATCAGACGGCATGTTGGCCTATACTTTTTGTTTTGCCATTCAGTATTTACAAAACTATTTCCACCAAAAATAGTCTTGACAATCAAATTAAATATCATATATAAGTAGAATGTAATACCGTATTAACTGTCACATCATATGTCACAGAAATTAATGACCTTTTTCACAGACCTGAACATACTTCAGTGAGAAAGAAAGTCAAAAGTCATCCTTACCTGGCCTTTATAGTACCCACAGCTAAGGTGAACATCAGAATTTACTAGACTGAAAAGTAAACATACATACCAGCACTCTTTCAGCATTTACCACAAAGGATCTTTAGTACCACTTAGTTATGAAGTCAGTAATGAACCTCTCTGAACTACCCAGCTAACAATCAAACACAGAGCAGTTGAGACTTGTTTTATTTTGGTGTCACTGTAGAACAAAACCCTTACTTTCTCACACACACCCCAAAATAATTTATGAGATATGTGCCATGGTTTTTATTTTAGTTTCAAAGATCATGCTTTGAAGTCAGTTGCATAGGAAGAAACTCATATCCTTTTCTTTATCATCATTAGTCTTTTTTTGGTTATCTTTAATATATCCATGACAGAAAGTACAGTTCATTGTGTCCCTAAGTGGAACTTCTCTTCTGATGTGGTATTTAAACTATTTTTACTTCTCAAATTAAAAAGGAGGAAGATTTTAATTCTGACAATGGAATGAAAGTGGAGAGACAGTTACTTTTTCAGGCCTGGAGGGAGCTCTCTGAACTGTAGTCAAGAAAAGAATAAGCCTTTTCATGGTCTTCTTTTAAACTGTAAAACTATTAACTTAAAATTGAAAGCACCGTTTGTTTTCCAAGTGACACTTTGAAACGGTGCACTACCATTTGCCAGTTGATAGCAAATGTTATCAACTAGCATATTTACCTTCAGTACACTTGAATAGTGAACTGGAAATTCAGCCAGTTATTCAAAATATAAACAAGTGCATCCATCACTTGAGTAACTTCTCATGCCATAGTTTGAGCCAAAATTTCAACAAATGTAATGGAGTAAATCCATGAAAGAAAACCACTATTCTCTTATTTTTCTAACTGTAAATCTAAATGATGGCATGAGTTCCTAAAGTGTCAGGAATACACAAGGAAAGTATTGGCCTGTCCACACTGGAATTAAAATCTGTTTGGAATAAGACTTTGTTGGGTGGAGATTAAAGTATTTCATATCTTCAGTGAATTTGCTGAAGGAGATCAGTAACACACCTTCACTGATAGGCTATAGGCAGGAACAATGATGCTGCTTTTACTCTTAATGATTAGAAACTCAGTTTGCTTGGGCTTTGCTTAGGGATCAGTACTCTAACCTAAAATGCTGCTGCATATTACTAGCATAACATTTGAAGAAGATATGTTCAATAATATTTTAATAACATAATCACAAAAAAGGTCTATGAGTGGTAAACAAGAAAACTAGTATTGAATAGTTGGAATATGAAATCTGTGCTAAAAGGAGTTACTTATAAGTGCCTACATAAACTGAAAATAAACAAATTAAACATTTACAGATCAGTGACTGCCAAAAAACAACTCTGCAAGCATGTTTTACAATACTTCACTTATGTCTTAAATTTTGATTTTGTAGGTAAAAATGGCCCATGCTACATTACTGTATCTACTAAGAAGTCAGTTTAATAATCTACCTATGTCAAAGAAAAATATTATGTCTTTTAAAGTCTACTTCCAGAAAATTCATGAGTAGAAAAAGGGTGTGAAAAGATCCTATGCAGAATATTCTGTGATTATATCATTGAAGTTCTCTCATTTAGGTGCTGTATGCTTCATTGCCTTCCCTCTCACGCAGTCAGCTACATACATAAAAGCTGAATACAATTAAGTATGAACCTTTGTAACTCTGAGGGATTTTATTCAATATTTGCATAACAAAGGAAGTGGACACCATTACACTAAATTTGCACAAAGTATCATACAGTCAGAGCTAGGGATTCCCATGAAAAGAATCTTTCACAAACATTATGCATAACTGACCCAGAGATCTCTAATCTGGGTTCGTAGTTACAATAAGGTTCTGATGGATAAGTTCAAAACAATGAGGTACTAAAACTTCTACAGCAAGCAGACTAATGCAGACCTAAATTTCAGTTTACAAGCTGTACCTTAGTTTTGGTGAGGAATCTTAAAATAAGCAAATATGTATTATTATTATTATATTGTAATTTAAATGTTTTTGACACATGAATTATGACCAAAATCAGCTATGAAACATCTTTTTTCAGCATAGCTGTTTATTAACTAGAGACATAGTTATCACCTTATTAATAGAAGTTGCTTTAAAGTTATTATTGTGCTGACATTTCTGGATGGTAACCTCTAAAATGGAAAAAAAAAAGATAAAATAAGTAGAAAGTTTTTAAAAAGAAAACCTTGGATTCCTTTTTTTTTTTACATATATTTGCAAGAATACTTTTCCCCTTTTATCAATTTCTTCTCTCACTATTTCATACCTACTTTCTTAAGGTCATAGCCTTCTACATTGTATAAGAATAAAATAATTGTGCTAAAGAAACAAGGTTTTTTGCATTATTCTGGATGGTCTCTATTTTGCATTATAAAACTCTAATCATTATTATAAGGTGTTCAAGTGCTATAATAACAGACACTAGAGCAAGACAATTCATAGAAAAGACCAAAAGGCAATTATTATTTTTTTGCAATCATTTGATATATTTGACAGTTAACTTTCTCACTTCTTCCTCCCTCTTGCCTTATGAAGATTTTTCTTTTTGTTGAATAAACAAAGACACTATGGTGAAATTCTTACTTCTGGCAAAAAACTGTCCAAAGTCACAGCAACAAACAACAACATATCTGAGAACCTTAGGCTCAGGGGTAAATTCATCAAAAGGGTCCAAGTCACACCTGACATACTCTTACTATTAGTGTAGAATTATTTTTGGATTAGGATCCATAGATTGGGTGAAAATGCACAGAAATAATCAGGTTTAAATCATTTGAAAGCAAAGTACCATTTGTTTGAAATGAATAAAGTCAGCAAGAAATTAAATATATGCCTTATGTCTCTCATATAACTATAAAAAGGAAAAATAAAGAGTGATTTATTTTTAAGAAGCAGAAAAATATGCAGAAAAAGCAAATTCATTTCTATTTCAATGATTTTGTCTTTTCTTTGGCTTCTGCGGTTTGCCCTGCAGGGATTTAGAAGACATTGAGAAACTACCTTCCAGGGCCTGTCACATTCCGAACATACTAAAAAAAGAAGCATTCACGTTGACCCTGATTTCCATAGGAAATAAAATCAGACTCTCAATATTCAACCATAAAAAAACATATTATTTGAGGAAAATAATTTTTCTGTAAGTGTTCTCCAGAGAACCTCTGTAGGCTTCAATTGCTGAGATCCCATGAAGCCTGATTCTAATTCAGCTGCATAAAATCTCACCTCACTGGCCCTGCAGCACATATAGAAAAGGCTTGCTTTTAAAGCCTTCTGATCCACAGAAAATCTCCTGAAAATCCCGTCTTGACCAGAGCACCCCAGAAACTTCGTTTCAGATTCAGGAAAAAGAATTGGAGTGCTAATAAACCCCAAAACATGTTACATTAACAGTAAGCAGTACCTCTTATGAAGCCAATAAAGCAAGCTATCAGAAATGTAAATCTCCTGATGAAATTCAAAGACAGTATCAAGCTGAATAATTTAATTGGTCCAGTTTCAGCTGAAGATTTGAAATTTCACTTCTGGCATTCATTTACACTCTGAATCTGAGTTCTGGTAAACAGAATCATAAAGCTCTTGTGTGAGGACTTGACTTAAAAATTTGAAAGTCAGGGTGTCACAATAAATTTGAGAGATGTGCTGTCTCTGAGGTGAAATTACTTGTTTCTTTTCACAGTCAGTCAGGCTCAACAAGCAAGTAATAAATCTTTGTCTCGGGAACTCATGGAATAAAACTCTTCCTACCTTATTAATTCAATACAGCTCTTGTTTAAGACTCACATTCTCTTCAGCTCAGCTCTATGCAATACCTTTTCCACTAATACATTCTAGAAGTGTATTTCTTTCATCAGTTGTTTTTTTCTGGGTTTTGGGTGGGGTTTTCCTGTTTTGTTTTGTTTTTAATTGAGAGAACCCCATGTAATTAACATTCTAATTTAAAAACTCACATGTAACATATACACCCACAAAAAATAAAAATCTGAGCCTACAAAGCTCTCTGCTTTTTCCAGTGCAATAGTGAAAAGCTATTTTGGAAAAAAAAAAACCCAACACTTTTCAGTACTGAAACTGTGACTTGTATAGAGAAACATTTGCCTTCTTTTAGCTTTAATGTACTGCAGTATTACCTCAGGGCTAATTTTTGCTCAAAATATGTATCTGGATGACAAAGATGTTTAGCAACACTTTTTTTTCAATTAGAGTTTTTTAGTTAGCATTTTAAAACACAAATATCTGCAGATAATGCACATACTGGATAAATCATTCTTGTAGATTCCCCAAATAAAGCATATTCTGTATTAGCCTCTCAGGGAAAAAAAAACAAAAGGACATAAGGGCTGTACAGCTCTTCTTACTGTTCTGCATGAATACATTTGTTACCCCAACACAATATCCTGAGTTGCTGAGACTATAAACTAGTCAGCTGTTAATTTTAAAAGTTACCATCCTTACAGACTCATGCCTTGGAATTACAACAGTTGGCACCACTGAAAGGATTCCTAAATTAAGACCTAAAAGTTTCTACAGGTGGATGCCTTCTAATGGCTAGGGATGCCATAATTTGCTTTAATCAAGTATATAGGAAGTCTGGCTCCTCAGCAAACCTTCTTTGGATCTAATGAAGGCTTAGCTAAATCACATGTAGAGAACTCCTTTATAGACATCTATATTTAGGGGTCTGAATTTGAAGTTGAATTCCATTTTTAAATGTGTAGTGACCATGCTGTCCAAACTGCTTATTGGGGCAGTAATTCGAGCCATCTAACTATGTAACTGCTCTTAATTTTGTCTGCAATGATGCACAGTTTTACCTCTATGGGAAGGAACCAGTGAACAGTCTCTGATATGGGGAGAAGAGGAATCATACTGACAAAGTAGTTGCTTAGAAGCTTAGTTATTCAGTCCAAACTGAAATCTAAGGGGTCCGAATGTGGTCCTGAGCAGGTCAGTTATTCAACTGCTCAAGCCTGCCCGAAACATAAAACTCAACATTTCGGCTTAAAACTGGTGAGGGACCCAAATAATTTGGAGTTCTTAAGACATCTATTTAATGCACAGAAAACAGGTTTTTCTTTTGTAGGTTCCTGAGGTTTTTCAGTTTGGAGTTTTTTTGATTTTTTTTTCTTCCTGAGCACTGAAATAGAGGACTAACAAGCTGATCATTTGTGATTATTTCTGGTGACATATGGTCCTGCATGGCTGATAGTGTCCCATAAAGCTAAGGAAACAGCCAAAATATGTTTTGTGCACTGGCATTTCATAAATGCAAACATTTTATCTTTGTCAATTATTCACTAGTGTTAAATGAACAAACCACATACCTTTCTTTGTATCTAAAATAAATAATACGTGGCATTCAAAATTTTAAGCAGATGTCCATGTTACAAAAATGATGTATGTAATTAAACATGGTTAAATACCAAGTGTATACAATTTCTTTTTGTTCCATATATCTCATTGCTAGAATGAAGAACCAACTTTTTTGCTCTGCCATGTGCACAGATACAGGTGACAGGCATAGCCATCTGGGTTCTGAGTTTGCTTTACAATCCATGTGCAGAGCATTTTTTTCCCCTGTCTCCACACCTCAAATGAACACCAAATAAAACCAAGCAAACAGTAAACCCCAAGCTTTCCAGATGACTTAGTGTATTTATTCTGTTCTGCAAATAGGTAGTTATATTTTGTACATTGGAAGTAAAGAAAAATAACAGACAACTTTCTTTTTCCCATCAATATTCACACTTTTGGTCTATAAGGTAAATAATTCATTGCACACAAAAGACTTTTCTGGAAAGAATAAATTCTGTAATTTTCAGCCTATTTTTTCTGGATCACTGTAGATCTGTGAAATTCTGCTTAGCTGACAAGAAAGTAAGCTTTTTGTGAATATTCTTAAACTGATTTTGTGGACTTCCAGACCTATATTACAATCTTTTATGGAAAATATGTATATTGGGAAAAAAAACAATTATGCAGCTAGCAATATTAATTCCTCTTTTATGATTTTTTTCAAAGATCAGAGTAATTTTATTCCAGAATACTGAGCACTTTGAGTACATATTATGACACTTGACCCTCTCAGCCAAGTGTCTGCTCAGTATAATTAACTGAAATCATTCCAAAGTACATTTTGTTAATTTGATTAATCTCATAGGGCTCTGATAATTGTTTATAAATAAGTAGTAGCAGAATTGACTGACTAAAAAAACATTTGCAGTAAACTATATGGTTGCTTCAGATGAATCAAAATGACTTTGAAAATATATTCTGGTTGTCATTGTCTGGGAAGACAGCTAAACCTATTTTTCAATAAATTCAATAAGAATAACAAACACATGATTTAACAGTACTAGAGCAACCATTGCTTTTCCTTCTAGCTTTTTCATCCATAAATTAGCAATCTGAAGGTTATCCTCATGCATATGGCATGTCAGATGTCAAAAAGATATCAATATCAGCTTTGAGTAAGTCCCTTTGTCATAAATGATCATATGTTGCATTTTCCCTAAACTGAGGATGTTAACTTCCAAAAAACAGATTCTGAGAATTTAGGACTGTTATTTATTTTATGAATTGATTAAAAATATCTTATTTTAAATGTCACATGTCATATCAAAAATATGTCGTTTTAAGAAATGCCATGCTTAGATTATCTTCTTCACACTTCCACTTTAGTAGAAGCTACATTTAAGTGAAAACTGTCTCAAATCAGACAATGTAGCTCTATGTTGTGATTGAATCCAAAGTTAGTTAAGCCATCATTCTAAATGGTTGTTTCGTGACATCAGAGGGACTCAAAATATCTGCATGCTGGAAGTACAGCTGATGAAAATACATCTTTATACATTAACACATGCAGATTTTCAGGTTTAAATTACCAGTAAGTTTTTCCAGATTGGTCTGTTAGGATAACCTTATGTTAATTTTTTAACACCTACACTAATATTATCTGCTCTAAATCCTGAATCCAATTTAACAAAATTTTTCCTTGTTTTTGTTTTTCACCATCAGTGAATATTGATTTATTTATTTGTTTCTTCTTTATATATTTCAGTACTATTTACATTTTTAACTATTATATTTATTTATAAATGTATGCTATATATAATGTACACACATTTCTTCAGCAGTTACCCATGTAAGGTTCTCTGAAAAATCGGAAGTGATTCTTGCATGTAATTAAAAAAACAGACTTCCACACAAAGAATAGTCAGAAGCCCAGAATTACTGTGTTCAGAGAGAAAATGTATCACTGAGAGCTAAGCAGTGCCATCTTCTCTCCAAGCAAGACAGAGGTGCCATTGGTGGCAAGGTGCTGCAGAGCAAAGCTGCCTGCTTCAAAGGGTTTGTCAGACTGTTGTAGGATTTGCTTCTGAACATGGACTTAAATACTAACCTTGTCGTTATCAAATCAGAACTACTTAGGATCACCAGGAAGTCACAGTTTTAATTTTGTAATAGATGAAACACAGACATACTTGTGCTGGTCCCTACCTCACATGAACTGCTAGATACTGCCTGCTTAGCCACCACTGTGACTAGGCTGAAGGTGAAATTCAACATCGCAAGCTCCCATCAGAGGGTCTCTAAGTAATGTCCAACTTCAAGCTGCATTTTGGAATTAATATACATGTAAAGACTGCATTCTTTGGTATTGCTGGTGATTTTAAGAATAGCTAACAGCTTCAACAACAGCTGAGACCACCTCAGATAAACCCCAGATCTCCGAGGAACTGAGCAATACTCTGTGCTCACTGCAGAAACAATGTGTAAAGCTTCATAAAACAGAAGCAAAACAGACAGGACGTTGATGTATTGTTACCCTCTTTGGTGCTTGTTTACAATGGAATTTACCATAACATCAAGTATTCCACACCGTTTCACCAAATAGTACATTGGTCTTAATGATAGGATGTTTAATGCAAGCTGAACAAACCTGTCTTTCTCACTTTGCAATTAGATCGGCAAAACCACAGCACTAACAATCAGTGAATTTTCTCAGTTTATCTCATCTTTCACTTCTAATTCTTAAGGACAGTTTTGTTATCTTTTGAGAGTACTGACAGGCTCAGGAATGTAGCTGTCCAGAAGTAGCAAGTTCTTTCAGTCACAGTACAATGTGGAATTTTAGTTGGGGCATTGGATATACAAAGCGTAATAGAAATTAAGTTTGATGAGATTCTGTTTACAATCCTCAGATGCTCCACTTGTGAGACTGGCAAGACAATTCACTCTCTGTCTGTCATGAATCCTACAATTTTTCTCCATGTGGCTTATAATTCTGTTGTGCAGCTCCTCAAGGGGCAGAACTGGAGGTGCAAACAGATCTCATACACTTTACCATCCTGGTAAATTAGTTTAAGTTTCTGAACAAAATTGCGTAATACAATACTGAAAATGCCATTGCTGATTCTGGTTTTTTGGTTTGTGTTTTTGGTTTTGTTTTTTTTAATCAATCCTGCTGCTCCAGTAGTAGTCAGTAAGAATGACAGGTGAATTAGTCTAGGTTAAGTCAATAGGCTTCAATCTTCTTCATGGATTTATATATGTGTGTTTGTATAATGAATATATAATGCTCAAATGTATTATTTTTTTCTTTCTGTTGATACAGACAGATAAGAACCAGATCTTCTGTGAAAATTCTCAGTTTCTTTGAAAGAATATTAAATGTCAAACATTTTCAAAATAAATTATGGAAGAAAATGTTTTTCAGTTAAAAACTTTCTTTCTAGTTGCTATGACAGAAGATGTTTTAAAGTGAAAAGTTAAAGTGATATATTTAATGAAAAATCAAAGTATTAACAAAAATTAACATATCTTCAATTCTTTAAGTGTTATTCTAAAAAAAAAAAAAAAAGAAATCTTTTGCTAAAATGTACTTCATTCCCAGCTATTTAGATTTAAGTAAACCAATATTTTTAAACAGAAAAAATATTTTTCAGTCCATGGACTGTCAGTTTTCTCTTCACCAAAGGGATATATAATAAATCAATCAAAATAAACTTGTAAAAAGACAAGACAATCATGTTTCAGGGCATAAAGGAGACTATCAGTCATGTGTTTTAGGAAGAGAATTGCTTTGCTCTGGTTATTCCGTAAGTCCATCTTTTATAAACAGGCAATCTGTATAAGACAACAGACTTCAGGGGAAATAACTTGTGCTGCTGCTTAATTTGGCTATTGCAGAACCCTGGAAAATAATGCCTTCTGCTGATGTGGCACCTCCTGCAGTGGCCCTGATTGAACCAATGTGCTAAGCATATTCTAAGCTAGCTCCTCTAGGGCCTTATGGGGAGGATTACTGATTATTATTATGCTCCACTTGGGCAGATGTGTTTTTACTGAGGTGATTTTAAAAACATGCAGAGAGGGGCAGACCACCCATGTCTTCAGAGCCATCAGAACATGGGCACTTAGACCTATTTTTCAGCTGAGTTCCATTTGATAGACATAGAAATTTTTGCAGAATCCATCTTTTAGGTTTATCCTTATCTTAAAACTGAAAGCTGCAGTCCTAAATCAGGCAACTTTCCAGACAGTTTCAGGACTGGGAGTTCTGTGCCAGTGCTATTTAGCCTGACCTTTCAGTTAGCTGTAAGTAATACATTTAGCCTTATGTGATCCAGAGTAATGGGGTGAATTTTTCATTGAAAGAATAGTTTTTAAATCTCTTCCCTCTGACTTACATGAGAAACCATGATTTACCTGGTTTGCATAGCCTTGTTATGCAGTTAATTCTTGTGAAGATATTTTCCCTCACTATTTAAAATTGGCCAACATGTGTAACTGAAGAAACAGAATTTTCAGTAATTTGGCTTCAATAGAAAAGTGAGCCCTTCAATAGTTTTCCACTAATTTTTACTTTTTAAAGACAAGTTCATCAGTTCAGAATTTGTCCAAAATACTAGAAAACAATATTTTCACTCATTTTTCCAACTGGAGTATTCAACAAATAGTTTTAATATAGTCTTTTGGAAAAATCAGAGAACTCATTTAATGAATTCACTCTACCTGTAACTACATCAATCAGCCCTGCTTTGTATTATTATTCCATTTCAACATAAAATACCTTTGGGTTTTTTTTAACAATATCCAATTCTACTATAAATCTTACAAAATAATTGTCAAACTTTCCATTATTCCTCTCACATATGCTTGAAAACTGTATTTTTACAGCTCTTCAGTGGTAAGGATTTCCATATAGCGTCTTTTGTCTCAGAATTAGCAGCTGGTTCAAAAGAAAATGTGAATATGTTTTCAGCAGTTCCTGATGGTTTGAGCAGCTACTGACCTCTGGGTAAAAGAATAAACAGCAGAGCTGAGAACAAAAGGAGTCCTCAGGCTACTATTAACTCACAGTAATAAGGCAGACATGAAGTACTGTGGTCAGTACAAGCCCCATTTGTAGATAAGCTGTAAAGAAATAGCATTCCATCACCAAAGAAAGGTCAAAGGTTAAAGTATGATATGATTGTTTTTAACTAATCCTCCAGTGACAAATTTCTGAAATATGAAGGAGTTCTTACACTTCAGAAATATATTTTGGGGTATTTTTATATGGCACTTGATGTTTCAAGATGCACTTAGCAAAGAAAAAGCTTCTTGGTAGACTTTGGAGGAAAGGGAGGGCTGAAGGGAAGGGGATGTTAGGTTTCTTTCATAAAGCAGTCCAAGTGATGTTTACACAAAATCTTTACACTTTTCTGGCACCTAATCTTTTGAAACCAATCTCTTTTACCTAGCATAACTTATGTTAGTAGGAGCATGAAATATAAGAAGGAAAAAAAGATTTTTAATAAATTACATTGACAATTGATAGGAATATGTAGAATACCTCAAATATAATTAAATAAGGTCAAGTTATGTATGTTGCCTTACTTGGACTTCATTCTTCAATGGTATTCCTGTTGTCATGTAAATTTTCATTATTTTCCGCACAACTTCAAGGCTTGGATGTTATCCTTGAGAAAAGGAAGAAAGAAAGAAATAGCATATAAAATGCCCTCAATTTCCTTCCAATCAGAAGCTGATAGTTGAATATTTGAAAATAATATCACTGTTAGTTTAACCACAGTTGCACTTTTCAGTTGCAGCCCCTATACAACACAAGCCCTGAACAGCCTTGGGCCAGCACACTATACGTGCCTTGATTATTCCTATCTAGAGATTGTAGGGTCTGTCTCCAATTTTTAAAACCAGAACATGTTAATGAAGATCCTGTGGCTGGATCCCATTTCAGTGCTTTATTGCAAACCTCCAGAAAAATGCTAGCCATCTTTGTGAATACTCAAATACATATTAAAGAATATAAATAGAAGGGCTGTGGCAAGAATGATCACTTCTGATGTTTGATACTAGGGTGTCGTGGTATAAGCCCGGCCAGCAACAAAGTGCTGTGAAACTGTTCTCTCATGCCTCCTTCCAAGCCCTGGTGGGATGAGGAGGAGAAAACTTAAAGAAACACTCATGGGTCGGAGACAAAGGACAGGGAGGGATCACTCACCACATGGTCATGAGCAAAAACCAGACTCAACTTGGGGAAAAAACAAAATCATTTTAATTTACTATCAATCAAACCAAAACAAGGATAATGGGAAGTAAAATCCCAACATGTGCTTCTCTCTCCCCAGGCTGCAGGTGGGCCTCTGCTCCCCCGCTGCCCTCCCTGGGCTGGGGGGGGACAGCCTGCCGCCTCCCCACGGGCTG
>JANZLQ010000236.1:0-13720 GCA_026212715.1 Elanus axillaris | reverse complement strand
AGACCATGGTGAGGCAGGTTGTCCCCCTGCAGTCCATGGAGGTCCATGGTGGAGCAGATCTCCACCTGCAGCCCAGGGAGGACCCCACACCAGAGCAGGGGATGCCCGAAGGAGGCGGTGACCCCGTGGGAAGCCCACGCTGGAGCAAGCTCCTGGCAGGACCTGTGGATCTGTGGAGAGAAGAGCCCAGGCTGGAGCAGGTTTTCTAGCAGGACTTGTAACCTCATGAGGGACCCATGCTGTTGCAGTCTGTGCCTGAAGGACTGCAGCCCAGGGAAGGGACCCATGTTGGAGAAGTCCATGAAGGACTGTCTCCCATGGGAAGGACCCACGTTGGAGCAGTCCATGCAGGACTGCAGCCCATGCAAGGTACCCCATGGTGGAGGAGGGGAAGAGTGCGATGAGTCCTGCCCCTGAAGAGCATGAAGCGGCAGAGACAACGTGTGATGAACTGACCCCAACCCCCCATTCCCCACCCCCCTGCACCACTGGGGGGAGGAAGGAGAGAAAATGGGGAGTGGAGTCGAGCCCGGGAAGGATGGAGGGGTGTGGGGAAGGTGTTTTTAAGATTTGGGTTTATTCGTCATTACCCTATTCTGATTTGACTGGCAAAAAATTAAACTAATTTCCCTGAGTTGAGTCTCTTTGGCCCATGATGGTAACTGGTGAGTATCTCTCCCTGTCCTTATCTCAACCCATGAGCCTTTCGTTCTATTTCCTCTCCCCTGCCCAGCTGAGGAGGGCAGTGATAGAGCAGCTTTGGTGGGCACGTGGCATCCAGCCATGGTCAACCCACCACACTGTGCTAAGGTCTTTTTTTCTGTTCAAATGGCTCTCATCAGTCAGGGAAGATGGACAGGCCTTGACTTTTAATTGCACCTGCTGTTTTACTAAAAGTAACTTCAGAAACTGCTTAAGCTTATGGATCAAATACTAAATTACTTAGCAGCTACCATTCAAATTATTTAACTGTATTCAGCATAGTTTTAGGAACAGCACAACTCTTTTTACTGCAAGAATAAATGATCCTCAGGTACAGGGGTTTTCATTATAGGAATTCATTAGCAGGAGGCTAATTTTCCTGTCAGAAATTTTCCTACTTAAGATGTCAGAACGACACTTCTATACGCATTGAATTTTAGGTATGTGTGCAATCTCAGGGACAAGATTCTAGTACAAGATCAAATGGAGATGCACATATTTATTGTTGCTAGCTAGTTACTATTATTGTTACTTATTGTTACTAACTATTGTTACTACCTTGTTATTGCTGGGTATTCCTATTTCATAGTTTAAAAAGCTAAGATGTTCACTACAGTGATAAGATCAGAATTATAACAGGCAGAGGAATGAGGGCATTGCATAATTTGTAAATTCACATTACAGAATGGTCAGCAATTAGTAGAATGGCAATTGGCAGGCACTTAAAGAAGTAGAAATCACTTGTAAAGGTTATCCTAATGTCACTATTTTGACAGTTCCACACATATTAAAATAATTAATTCCTATGATGATCTTTAGTGGTGAAATAGGTATGCAGCAGCAAGCAGATTCATAGAGAAATAACTCTTGACTGGGTAAACTTTAGTCATACTATTTGGAATATTAAACTTGAATATTGGTAATAGTAGTGATGTAACAGCTCTGTTTTGAATTTGTAAAAAAGAGAAAGTTCTAAATAAAAAACTGGGAAAAAAATAATTTTAAAGATTTTGCGTGCTTGGCAGGAAGAACAGGGTCCATACAAAAGCAAAGGTAAAATCCAGAGTAAAACAGGGACAACAGATAACAGACCCCTCTGTATCCAGACCATGAATCTATTTTGGTGTTCCAATGAAAATGCCTTTATAATACATGTTAATGACTAGTCCTCTGCAATATCCCTAGGATTTTATGGCTCTGTCTTCCCCACATTTTTCCTTATGTTATCACGTCAATTGTTGATAGTTCTCAGACCCTTCAAAAGAATAACCCTTTTAGAAACTCTGAAACATTTACATTATCAAGCACTGATGTAGTTCTACATCAATCAATATAAATTAAAATTCAAATATGTGACTCTCAGAGAGATCTTAAAAATTTATCATATGGTGGTAAAGATGTCTGGCCATACTAAGCATAGCATATCCTTTCAATTTTTTTTTCCCCTATGGGCAAAGGAGAATACTGCTTTCAAAGGTTACTTTAAGGTCAGGAATTTCAGTATGTGATAAAAGGAACTCATTCTTTATCTTGTAATGAGCCCAGTAGGCCCATTTGATGTAGACCAAATGGTCAAAATTAAATCTTTCCTCTCTTTGACATTGATGCAGACTTTCTCAGCTTAACTTGCAGCTATTTCCCTTTTTTTTTTTAACCCAAATGAGCATCAGTAATATGCAATATGCATTTTGCTTTTGAGGTATTTAACTATTCTTCCCAGAATTTACCAGATAACTCCTATGGTTTCCCAAACAGTGACTAGATTTAAAAATACAGATAATACCTTTTAAACTGTTTCACTTGGTGTATGAATATAGCCCACTGTTTTGGTGAACCAAATGAATGAAAAAGCTATTATAAAATGTTAAGTTAATAATAGGTCTGTGTTTAACACCTCTTATTTCCACGTTGGTTTCTAACATCAGCCAGTTGATATTTTTATCATGAGACAAAATCTCCCTCCACCTCTCCAAGTACACAGAAAACTCTACATCATATGCCTTCTTGAAAAAAAGTTATCCAACTAAATAATAACAGGCAAAATATTGTACACAGAATCATCATAGGACAGTGAGAACAGCATTTCCCTGAAGAAAATGAACTTTCTCTTCCTTCTACTACTGTCTCAACACTATGCATTTCCTAATGCTGACGCACTTCTGTCAATCCTCATTTGGCACACACCATATTGTGCACATCACTGGCCTCCACATTTAACATACAGGCAAGAATTTTTGTGTTGGAAGCTTTACCCTTTCCAAATCTGATTGGACTTTGTCAACACTGTTGAATAATTATTAGTCTCAAGAGCGTTGTCCAATATAGGTGTAATTAAAATTCTCTAATCCCACACAGCAGCTAGCAAAGCTTTCTCAGAGTCTGAGCATTTCTCATCTCTCAGTCATTCACTTGTTTACTGCTCTGAGCTGTAACTTGGTTCTTATTCCTGTGACTGCTTTGTGCACTCAGTGTTAGGAGCTAGGCCATCTTGAACACAGAAGAATTTTCTCTTTATGCAGAAAGGCTAAGCAAGAATTACACCACTTATTTTTCACTTCACTTCTTTCACTCTGTTCCAACTTTCAAAACTGTAGCCAGCCTTACTCTCTGAATTAATGCAATGGCTGTGCCATTCCAGACTACCTTGGGATCAGATAAAAACAGCTTTTTTTTCTTTTCTTTTTTCTTTTCTCTTATTCCAATTGTATGGCTGATCTTTAATCACAGATGGTTTGAACCATTTGCCCTAACTTATGCTCTCCTTGGCAAATACTGAACAATACTTTAAAACAATTACTCACAGTTTTGGCTTTTTCTCTTCTATTTGTGCAGTGACATTTCTTGGGCAATTTTGCCATCTGTAAAACAAAATTAAAAGGAGAGAAGAAAGGGTGAAATCTCTATCCTCTGTTCTGAAATACCAGTTATCCTATTACCTTGTATTTATGTGGGATTGTCTCTTTGCATCTTTTCAAACAACCTTGGCTCTGTACCTTTTACTGTCCTCACTTGGAACAGAAAAATATTTAATTTGGGTGGGAAAAAGGCATTTGTTAGCTGAAAATTTATAGTGTTTTCCAAATTATTTACAAAATCTAAACTGCAACAAGGTGCTTTTGCAGTGTTAGAGACACAAAAGCAAACTCACACAAGCTGTTTGTCAGCATACCATCAGTTTCAACATAGGTGTGAACAGGAATTAGTTTCAGTGGATTATCACCTAGTAGAACCTAGATGTTTGTAAAGAAGAGAAAAGATCTGCTTAGGCTTTGCCAAAATGTGTTAAAACTGGATATCCGTTTATTTGCAGTAAAATACCTGTTTGGCAACTTTTAAAGTTGTCGTCTTATTTACCACAACACTGAAAAAAAAAAGAAAGCTGAACTAGTAACACAAGACATGGTACCCACATTATTCATATTCAGTATGCTGACTCTATCTTTTGCTTCCACCCTGAAAACATGAATCATCAGCTTTTAAGCTAGAACAAGTCTTCATCTCAAAAAATTCACTGTAGCTAACAGTCTTATTAACACATACACAGTTACCCCAATCAGCCTTTCAGAATCCTAATCCATGAACAGAGGTGGTTAAAGTGTTTGCCATCTTTTCTCAATGGAATATATACTACCATCTTGATTTCAGTTTCTGCCCATGCTCTTCAAATACTGAGGTTGAAGCCAAAAAGCACCCCCTCCCCAAACAAACAAGCAATCTTCCAAATCCCCAAATCCCAAGCTAAATCAATCTTATTTCTGCAAAACATTTGGAAAAGGTGAAATTACATCACCTTCCATATGGCCATGAAATTTAGTGCCGGTTTGGCAGAAAATAGTGTTCTTCTGTCAACAGAATGACCACAAATAAAACAAAACCTGTACTGACCATATGATCATACAATATTGTATTTAAATTGATTGTCTTTACCTATTACCAAGAACACAGCCCAAATTGGAAGGCTCAGCCCCTTTTATCTTTTTTTCTTTATGACCTCTGCAAAAGCATGCAAAACATTCATAAATCATAGCGCTGTCAGGCTGCTCCCCACTTTTTCTTTCACTTTCTCCTGATGGCGTTCTAGCAAGCCTTGAAAGCATGTTTTCCCTGCATCCTTTTTCCAAAGCAAATGGCAACTCATACTTCTATTATACCACTGCTAACTCCTTATTCAAGTATCATCCAAGGCTGTGTCCAGTTTAGCAAATCACATATGTAAGACTGGCTCCTTCAATACATCCTAAGAATATGCAACAGAATAGGAATCAAGGGTCAGTTGTTACTACCATATGGTGTCAATAGAAAGCATTGACCTAGCATATACTGAGTGCAGACCCTGCCTTAAATCTTGTAATTGTTTTGAGGATGTGAAGAGGCAATCCCAAGCCAAAATATTTCCCCGGCATCTTGATAAGGAAAACATGATCACACTGACTGGATATGTGGGAACTGCACAGTCCCTTTGGTATGCAAAGATGGATGACCTAGCCAAATCTTTAAAAGCTTTATGCCTTTTCTGACAATCTTCAGCAAAACACTGAATCTGGTTCTGCCACCTGTATTTCTCCCATTTACTACAAGCGATCCCCAACTGGGATAATGTATTATTCATTAAATAAATTGTTCTAAAAGAATTATTGAGCTTTGGGGAAGAAGGAATATTTCTCATCTATGTCTTTTTGAATAGAAAACTGATGGAGCACCACCACCGCTTCCTAAATGTCCATCAAAGACTCCAGGTGATCATCTACTCTACTGCTCTTCCTCAAAATGAATTACAGTTTGGATATTTCTGATAGTAAAGAAAGTGTAACAAAGTGGATACATTTCTGAATTTTGTTAGCTTCTGTTTAATGACCTGTGAAAAGGAGAGTCAAATCTGTTGAAGAGCTAGATAAGAGACCAGAATAGCATATAGGAAGACAAGGATTACAAGAAGTAATGTCGTCAGAAAAACAGACTGGATCTCAAGAAGGCAAAATGCAATGGCTTATGCTACAGACTAAAAGCAAGTTGATGAACTGTGTTAAGAGAAAACAGCTATTTGCGCAAAAGATAATGCTGGCAAAATGACTAATAGGAATAAACTATCCATGAAAGCATTTATGATGGAAATTAGGAGGTTTCAGCCATCAGAAAAACATGGAGTATCTTTCTGACAGGAATAGTGTGGGAAAAAATGAACTAGTCTTAAGCTTAGTCAGTTTGGGAAATGGATTATATGCCCAGGCTGCCAGCAGTAGCAGCAGGTGGAACTAAGAAACTAAATGGTTTCTTTCCATCTATGCTCCACAGAGTAAATCTGGCTCAAAGAACTGGCATTTTTACTTAGTAAAGTGAATGGACAAAGCCAAGGCAAAGACATAGAAGGGTTTTAACTATACCATCTAGGAAAGAAATATGTCAAACATTTAAGTAGGCTTCATCTAGCACAACTTACACCTCTTAAATTTATGTTCTTAAACCTGTTTCAGGTAAATTGAACTCTCCCTTTTTAATCAAGGGAGAGAAAAAAGTAGTGCTAGAAACTGATTTATTAGATCTATCTTAAATGTCTATCTTAGTACAAATTTTGATTTTTATCACCTTTTTGAGGCCCCAGCTTTTCAATGCCACAATTTTATTTAGAAGTTACCTTTTTCACTTTAAAGACAAAGCTCTCATTTAAGGTTACTTTTATTCATCTCACACAAGCTTCTTTATGAAAAAATAGGTTGAACTCTCCTTTATTAAATATAAAATAATACACAATAAAACAATTCAGAAAACCCAGATTTGCTTTTATAACAACATAAAACATGATTTAAACAAATTTGTGTTACTATTAGTAAGAAAGAAACCATGTATCCTCATGCTTACCTGAGATTGGTGAAACAATTTTTTTCAAAATAAATGCAAATGAGAAAACTAAAAAGAACAGAAAGGTGTGAAATGGTTGTTCTGTTACCCTCAGGCATGGCGGTACGTCTGTTAGTTTAAGATTACATTAATTTACACATTGGCAGAGCACTTCACTGAATGGTCGTGTCAGATTATGAACTTGTGAACTGGTGATGAAGTAAATTCAGTAGATGGCTTTTCTCTTTGCTTTACTGACAAAATCCAATTAAAAGCACCAAATACACAGCCAGTGTCTAATGCATTGCTAAAACATGCCTTTAAAATTCAAAAGAGCCATTTACATTAATTTAAGTGAGCTCAGTACTTAGCAAAAGGACAACTTAACACAGAAAATAAGAAATACAAAAGCATATGTCTAAAAGACCACTCAACAAAACCCCTCAGAACAGTTAGGCTCCCTGAAGAAAATACCTAGACATCCTAGTATTTCTTCTTCATAAACAGTTTCTACACCTACCAGCTGTGAATTCTACAATAGAAAAGAAAAAGAGAGAGAGAGAGAAAGAGAAAGAGAAAGAGAAAGAGAAAGAGAAAGAGAAAGAGAAAGAGAAAGAGAAAGAGAAAGAAGGAAGGAAGGAAAGAAAGGAAGGAAGACTAGATAGGGTTCTCAGAGAATTGTTCTTAACAGACTGAAAGAACCCAAAATTCCTGACAAAGTGTCTGCAGTATTCCAGCCCTAGCACATTGTGGTTTTTTTCCATACAGCCTGTTCACACTAGCAAAAGTTACTTGTTGAATTAGCCAGATGATCCACGTATGCTAGTGTCCATTAATCAGACGTGGTGAATTGAAGTCTAAATTGTTTAGCCTTCACTGACAACTCACAAACAGTTACTTGCATAGGTAGCTCTGCTGAATTAATTAGGACTCTGTGAGAACAATAGTCATAAGAGATGAATAGTCTGATCTGAAGTAGGTTTTTGTTGCCTGGACAGTATATATGCTCTGCTCTACCCTCTGCAGCAGGCACGAGGGCTCAGGAGAAGAAGGGGGGTGAATGAAGTGTATCATTCTTGCACAATTCTGCAAGCAACATAGCTGGGTTGAGTGATTTGGGCTAATTTCGCATAGTTTTGACATGTGGTTGACAACATGAGAGAATCAGAGAGCTTTTTGACTCACAGTACCGTGTGGGCACTGTGTTTATAACTGGCTGAGAGGCTCCAGTCCATCAGTACCCTTAGAATTTGCTATTGAAACAGGCTGTGTTGCTTTTCAGGTCTCACAGGACTTTCTTTTACTACTGTGTCTGCAATATTATTTACCAATCTCTATCTTTTATCTACCTACTTTTATTTACACTTTCTTCTTTTCACACCAGGAAAGTACTGAGATTTATTCTTAATGTTATTTGTACACTGTTTATGAGAATGTTCAAATTTTGGAGAAGAATCTGGATCTAGCTCTTACCAAATAAATGCAGGCTTGACTCTTTTCTTATCAGAGGGATTAGTCCCTTAGTTTAGGGGCTTCTACTTGAAGGCTTTAAGCATTATCCACAAGGCTGGGCTCTGTATTCCACTAATGCCAATAGGAACTCTGCAACCTAGGCTCCTCCAGTATTAAGCTGGATGTTTTACTTGATGAGTTGCACATTGTTCCTGAACCTCAAAACTTAATTAATATTTGGAGTGCTGGTATTCTAGCAACATAGATTTGCTTTAATTAGATAGTTTTTTTCTTGCATTGATTCCTAGGAAGTTTTAAACACACAGCTTCCAGTAATACTAATAGGAGGTGTTTTTCTTAATCCTTTGGTCTTCAGTGAGAGAACAAGCCACCAAGAAATCAAAAGCCACTAGCCAGCATTTGAAGAAGCTAAATCATTTTGAACAAAAAATTTAAGCAGCACAGGACAGTCTTCCTGATAGCAGTTGCTTTCCTAGAACCTCCTGCTCCATCATGGATTTTAATACTGGTCACTGAAATAATAAAAGGAGCAAATAGTAGGAATTAAAACATGGCCTGTTCTTACCTTTGAGAGAAATACTTTTAACTAATATAAATATACTAAAAATAATGCCATTCCTCATGTAGACAGCAAAACAGCATATACTTTTCAATGTTATGTCAACTAAGGGAGGCCTGGTTAACATCACAGCTTCCAATATTTCTAAATGTGTGGAGACTTGCTAATTCTGGTTCATCTCTATTATATTCAGTTCAGTTATATTTTGTATATGCAAATGCCTGAAGGCAAAACAGTAGTAGTAGCAGAGATACAGTACCAAAATCATTGAGATAACACAACAGCACATTAAGACACATTGACTGACATAGACTGTTTTAAAATACAGTAAAACCAAGTAGAGAGTTTTATATTCTTTGGCACGTCTCTGACATTACCTGCTGTTTTTCTTGCTAGTGCTGTTTGTTTAATCTATTACAAATGTTTATTTTACTCTTCAAAGGATATAGCTTTCTGAGAAATTTACTGGACATTTATTTCACTTTACTAACTAAAAAATCCATTTAGAAATAAGGCTCTCAGTGAGACTGCATTTGATAAAGCCATATTGGTCCAGACTCTATCCTGAGTTACAACTTGAATTCAGTGGAGTTAGAGAAGTATAACTGAAGCTTGAATGCCATCCTGCATATCATTTCAAAAGCTTGAGGTCCTACTGTCAAAAATACAACTGTGAAAGCTGACAGTAAATAAAAAAACCCCAGGTTTTCCCATGGTGCCAATGGCTAGAACAGATACACCAATTTCACCTCCCTGTAGGCATACAGAAAGCCAATGTCTCAGTGGGGCTGCCTTACGTGCTCCACGCCTGACCTGGTCCCTGAGTGCTGATAGGAATTGATACAGACTGTCTTGCCTCATCTCAGAATTTTTCTATGGGTACATTCAGCACTCCTCAGGTAAAAATGGCAACCACATGATTACTGATGACTTTCTGTTTCTCCATTAGTTTGCATTTGCCCTCTTCATACATTGTCCATTGTCCTGGTTTTGGCTGTGATAGAGTTAATTTTCTTCCCAGTACTTGGTATAGTGCTGTGTTTTGGATTCAAGCTGAGAATAATGTTGATAACACAATGATGTTTTAGTTGTTGCTGAGCACTGTTCAAGGACTCTTCATCTTCTCATCCTGCCCTGCCAGCAAGAAAGCTGGAGGGGCACAAGAATTTGGGAGGGGACACAGCCAGGACAGCTGACCTAAACTGTCAGAGGAATATTCCATACTGTGTGATGTCATGTCCCAGTAAATAAACTGGGGGGAAATCTGGCTGGGGCCACTGCTTGGGAACTGGCTGGGCGTTGGTTGGTTGGTGGTGAACAATTGTGTTGTGCATCACTTGATTTATATATCCTAAGTCATTATTATTATCAACATCATCATCATCTTCTTCCTTTTCTGTCCTATTAAACTGTCTTTAACTCAACCCATGAATGTTACTTTTTTTCCCAATCCTCTCCCCCATCCCACTGTGGGGGAGTGAGCAAACAGCTGTGAGGTTGTTAGCTGCCTGCCAGGTTAAACCATGTCTGGGATTTTAAGGAGAAAACTCTTCTGCAGGCTGCACCTGGTCTGTTATCCTGCTACCATATGAAATACAGACTTCATGCTGCTTCATGATGCTTTCTGTCTTATACAGGACTAAGAGAAGACCCATCTGAGTCCCAGTGTTTTATCAGATACCTTTATACACAGATACCCTGTGTCATAGCAGTATTGATCACCCCGTGGAATTACATTGGCACATAAGCTTCAGTTCCCTCCTTCCTTCCTGTTTTATTTATTTTGTGCCAGTGTGATCCTGGCCAAGAAAAGGGCTAGAAGATATTGAGGAGCAGAATAGGCCTTCATGAAGCAGCTGAAGTGAGATTGCAAGTTGAACACAACACACACAAATCTGGCTAGCACTGAAAGGCATTGTCGCTAAAATCCAAATCGATGATGTTTCTCTATTGCTAGAGTTTCTATAGCCTGGTGTTAAAACTAGAGTTTCAGTTGATGGCTGGACTTGATACTACAGATGTTCAGGTTTCTTGATGTATTTAAGGAAGCCCAAGTGAGTTATCATCATTAACTCTCAAATTCATACAGCATAATGTTCTTTGTCATCACTTCTCAGGAGAGAAGATATCGCAGCTGCCTGTAGAAAGAACGCATATACTGTGGCCCTTTACTAGCACAGTTAAACAAAGTTCAGAATAGAGTTGTCACAAATCAGAAGACAAAATAGAATGAAAAGAACCTATTCACAGCAGAGACAGTCTCATTCTAAGTGGCATTAGAGGTTTATTCCTATTGCACTTTCCTTGCTTTTCAGATTCATTAATATTGTAAAGCACAGAAGAGCTTCTTTTGTGTCCACATCAAAATCATTATCCCAATAAGCACTAATTAGCACCTTTGAGCAGAATCATGTTCCCACTGCAATCAATGCCAAAAAAAGGCATTGATTTCAATAGAAAAAGAATAAGGTATTTTGCCAGTAGCTTCAGAGAGGTCAAAGAGAAGCTGATCTACCTTCCTAAATCTGGAGTCTTCACTGTTTGTATTGGTAACTTTCATGCAAACTTACCAACAGCAGCAAAGCTGAGATCCCTAGAGGCTCAGACCTTACTGACATTTAAAGACTAGGAGTTAACATTCTCAAATATGCTAAAACGTCTTTGGAATGTCAGCTTTGGTGACTTTCAAGCAGCTCAGTCTTCTATATGTCAGATTTTTAAATGCATTTAAGTGACCAAAGCCACTTTACTTTGCCCAGGTTTCCAAGTTAGGAGCATAGGTTTCTTTTACAGGTCCACCACTGATTATACTGAAATTTCCATCTGAAATTGATTTCAGCTATAACCTTTAAGTGCTCCCATACAAAGAGTCCAAAAGAAAATAGTACAAGAGGTCTGTAGGTTTGTGTCTGGAGGGCTTAAATAAAATAGGGACAGATCTAAGCTCTGGTCCCTAGTATTTGGATGTCTTATGCATTAATGCTTCACTAATGAAAATCCAGAAATCCGTCTAGGAATGGGACTGGAAACAAAGCCTGGAACCCTTTCCTGCTATAAATACCCTTAATTTATTTGGAATTAAAAAAAAAGGGCCCTCTCAGCCCCCTTAGACTATGAGCATGTCATTTGTCTATAATATTTAAATGAACTTAGATATCTAAGTTGTTTTAAAAATTGAGTTATGGGTTCTTGAGTCACATGGGCTCAAAGGAGTCAGGTCCTACCTAGGTCCTTTTTTCCTCTTATTTTCAAAATATAGGAACCCTGATGATTATGGAAAATGTAGTAGCCATTCATCCAACTTTTTAGGACACCTAAAACTTCCCTGAAAGGGTTAGCTAACATAATGCTTTAAAATGCTGGATCCCCTATGCAATTGTTAAGGAGAGCTTCCAAGGCAGTACATCCACTTGTACCATATACAGCCCTTGCATCTGAGACTAAGAAACTTGCACCTGTGCTTTGGATAAATAAAGGGCTTCAGTCAATATCACTGAGTCAATTGTTGTAAAGCCCTGGTGGTAGTTGGAAGTTATCTCTCTTGAGTCAAAAACTTGCTTTCTGTCTCACGTTTACTGCTAACCTTAATAACAAGTGAGGCAACATAGAATACTTACAAATTTAAATCTATTCACTAATGATGCTGTACTGAATTATTCTGTTAAAGCTTCATCAATAGGTAGCAATACTGTCAGTCTTCTCAGTTCCTTGGAATAAACAATAATTAAGAATCTTTGCTTAAAGATCTGATTCAGACAACAAAACAGATTTATAGTCTATTAAAATGCTGTGAGTATTAACATTGCATTTCAGCTGGGTCTGCCCCTTTCTAAGTGCACAACCTTGGGAAATCAAGATAAAGACAGAAATTAGTACTGAAATCACTGGCAGTATACAGTACTTTTTCCTCAGTTAAAGGATACTTCACTGCACTGTGTTTATATGAGTAGGACCTATTTCTAGGAAATAATTTATTCAACAAGTTTATGGACATTTTTTCTGCTCATGTATTATCCACAGGTTTTTATGATTTTGCTCACCATATGAAAATACATGGTGAGGTCTCAGGACCATGCCTGTGTCATTTCACAGCTCTTGTGGGAGCAGGGCTGCACAATCTTCCCTTGAAAACTACTGTAGTAATGAAGCGTGAACAAAAATACATTTCTGGTGCAAGTTAGCTGCTTGCTCTCTAGCCTTCTTTCACTGCAAACCAGCAGAGAAGGGCCACTCGCAGCTTTCTGGTCCATTTTCTTCCCAAGACGCAGGATGAGTTTATCTATGTTTTCAAGAAAATTGGAAGGAACAGTGCAATTTAACCTATTTAAGCCAAGAAATGGCAGTTATTAACAGAAAAGCTTTAATCAGGTGCTATGAAAGGATTTGAGGTTTCCAGAGAGCTAATATTGTCCCATTCTAATCTCACTTCAAATGTTTTAGTCCCACCACAACATACCTGCTGACATAGAAATACAACTGTGGATCAGACTTCATGAGCACATGACTCAAGGTTCTTGACATCACAGGTAACAAAGTCCTAAAATTTTCTTAATCAGAGATTGAGTTCTACCTTTCACTAACTAGTTTTTTTTGTTGCAAAGTGTATCTAGAATTTAACAACACTGGTGGTAAGGTTTTATTTCCTTTTTTTAAAGAATTCACTTTTAGTTTACATTTTTCTTGAGTTAATTGATTCCTCTCCTCACATTTATTTCAACGTGATGTTTGTAAAAAAGAGGGTGATCATATCCTCTCCATTTCACCTTCTGTGACAAACAAAAATTCCTTTTTTTTTCCCTCTTATGAAGTAGTTTCTCCATTCCTCTGAATATGTCAGGACTTTTTTTTGCATGCCTGCTCATTTTGTGCTCATCTCTCTTGAGCATGGATCATGATAACAGAACATTGCATTTAGAGGCAATGCCTTACTAATGCCTTGCATGATGACACAAATATTTCCCTGTTTCTAGTGGAATTCTTTCCCTTGACTGAAGACCACCAAAACCCAGTTGCCTACTGGAGCTGTGTCCTTGTTTTGGCTGGGATAGAGTTAATTTTCTTTCTAGTGTATTGGGTTTCTGTGGCAAGGTTTTGGTAGCAGGGGGGAGGTTACAGGGGTGGCTTCTGTGAGAAGCTGCTGGAAGCTTCCCC
>JANZLQ010000235.1:0-13904 GCA_026212715.1 Elanus axillaris | reverse complement strand
GGGAGGGACCCCACGCTGGAGCAGGGGAAGAGTGTGATGAGTCCTGCCCCTGAGGAGGATGAAGCGGCAGAGACAAGCTGTGATGAGCTGACCTCAACCTCCATTCCTTGTCCCCCTGTGCCACTGTGGGGGGTAGGTGGAGAAGCCTGGACTGAAGTTGTTCTCGGGAAGAAGGGAGGGGTGGAGGGAAGGTGTTGTGAGATCTGGTTTTATTTCTCATTACCCTGCTCTGTTTTGCTTTGTAATAAATTGAGTTAATTTTCCCCAAGTCGAGTCTGTTTTGCCCGTGACGGTGATTATTGAATGATCTCTCCTGTCCTTATCTCGACCCACAAGCCCTTTGTTATATTTTTCTCTCCCCTGTCCATCTGAGGAGGGGTGAGTGATAGAACAGCTTTGGTGGGCACCTGTCGTTCAGCCATGGTCAACCCACCACAGTCTGCTACTGAAATTCAGAATCAAGAGTAGGGAAAAGAGCGTGATAATCTTACAATTCTTGCCTTAAGCAGCCCAGATTTTACTATTACATTCTTGTTAACTGTATCTCAGTAGCTCTGAGTCATCTACAAACACTAAAAATGTCCTGTGTCAAGCACTGCACTAAACTGTTAAGGATGGAATTCAACACATCTAACTTCAGCCACCTGAAGTCTAGTCACCTAGACGTAACTCCCTCTTTATTCTGTAGAGGCATCTCTCTCTCATTCCTCATTAAAGCTGAACATCTCACTAGATACCCAGCCTTTAGATGGCTAACATTAGAATAAAAGAACTACCTGCTGAGGGACTGACCTCTCCAGAAGGCCTTGCAAGCTAAATTTTAATAAAAAAGGAAAGAAAAAAAAAAGAAAAAGAAAAGGCAAGTGGCCTAGAGTACCAAATAACTTCAAGTCATCTTTGTGAGCTGTAGAAAAGCTTGGGTTATGGTTTATACCGCCAATACAGCATTTTGTGTCTTGAGTGCTTCAGTTTTATTGTGTGGGGATTGAGAGAAGGGCAAGTTTCCATAGTTAATACTATTTAAAAGAACAGATTCTTTGTTTCTAATAACTTATTTTTTAAAAGTTTATCACAGTGGCAATAAAACATGCTCAGTGTGTATGTGTTCTGGAAACCACAGGCTCAGGAGCATTACTTTTGAAATGCACAGACTGTTGCTTAGTACTTTATATATATATAATTGTTTAATCTAAATTCTGTGCTTACTGTATAGAAGTCCATATCAAAAGAAAAAAAAGAACCAACATGATTAAATGTAGTGTTCATCCTTTCAATATGCAATATTGTCACAGGCAGAGAGTTCAACAAATAAATGGGTATAGTACTTGAAACCACTTGATACTCATTCCTTGAAATATAATCCAAGAGTAGAATGAACATACATGCACTGCTGTTGCTTAGTCTGCATTTGTTGGCAAAGCTGTGTTAGATTTCATAACAAGTGAAATTATTACAACATGAAATGTAAAGAGAAATACATGGGAGGAGGGATTCCAAATTTATATTTAAACTTCATACTTCTTTAAAAATTATTAACTCTAAGCTACTGCCCAGTAGCAAGATGTTGAGGTTATTGACAGTTACATGAAAATGCCATCTGGAAATGGTTGGAATCTAGGAGGACACTTATATGGAAGGGTCATATATCCTTGCCGTCTTGTACTTGGGTATTTGGATTTGGCTGCCATGTCAGACAAAGCGCTAGGCTAGATGGACCTTCAGTCTTACCCCTGTGGCCCTTTTTATTTTCTTAAGAACTTAAACATATTTTGTATCATAATGGTTGCACACATTCAGTTCTGAAAAATCTCAAAAGTAAATGTAACTATTGTTCTTGCACAAGTTGCTACAAAGTGAATATAAATGCAGACATTTCTCATACCTTTGAAATACTTCTGTGTGAAGATTAAGAAAGGAATGAATATGACATTGGTAACATTAAAACAAGAACTAAAATAAACTAGTAACAGAACTGATGTTAAATAGAACTTAATTTATGCCAAAAATCCTGACTGTAATTCATAGAAGGTAAAAGTCATCCCATTAGTGATAATAGTACATATACTAACATCTCTTCTTCCAATGTAACTACCACATTACAAGGGAACTTTAAATGTATTTTAAAAATTTTCATTTCAGAAAGGCATTTTTGTCCAATTAACTGACAAATATTCTAGAAATGTAGTTCTCCCTCTGTGACCCTGAACATTACAGAAGGTGATGTTAGATAAATAGAGCAAGAATGGATAAATATTCTTTGTAATTATATAACAATAAATGAACTATGGCAGTTTAGTGTTATGGTATCAGTCTCTGGGGCATTTCTTTATTTGCTTAGTTGTTTAATATGAACATCTACATGATAAATTCTTTGTGCATATGGACAGAATGTGTTCAAGGTGTTTCTATGCTACAGAGTTATTCAATATTTAACATATTTATGAAATAAAATAGTAGATTCTATATAAATATTTTAATTGTAAAATACATAAACATGTATAATAAAGTGGTAATGCAAACATGGAATTCATCCAAATACCATAAAATTTCAGTAGCTTTACTGTTAATAATCAGTTAAATAGTTATGAGAAATATTTCCTATATTTTTTAATTTATTGCTATAGCAGTAGGTCTGCAAAAAAGGTAAGTCCAAAGGGTTTAACTGTTATGATGGCATTTAGATTGCTCAGTCATAGCTTTGACACCTAAAGTTTCTTAAGTTTTCAAATAAAACACATTAAACAGAAGGACAGATGTTTTCAATGTCATTTACAATCAATAAAGATAGATAAACAATCTGGAGGATGACTCAGCCTACTAAATTATCCTTTTTAGGTTTCCACTGGTTTCCACTGATTATAGAAAAAGTCTAAAGTGACCATGCTCCCAGTTTGGGGACTCAGTGAGGCACATAAAGTTCAGTAGGGTACATCTACATTTTGTGTGTGCTTGTCTTTAAGCATTGATGACAACACATTTTTAAAAAGGAAGTTACATTTTTCTTGTGTGTTGAAATACTAAAAAAAACTCAGAGAGATTAATGTAATATATATGGATTTAGTGTGTGTCAATTTCTAATATTCTTTGACCTTCTATATTTTTGCAACTTTGTTCCTGATGCAGAAATATTGACTTTTTAGTAAGGACACAGCTTCACAATAAGCATTTTATAATGATGGGTTGCTGAAGGTGGGTGAATTACTTACTGCATTAATAATGAGTTAAGCAGTTTTCTTCTTCTTCCCCCCACCCCCCTCACCTTTGGAATTTTTGTTTTATTCTTCCCTGATATTTTCAGGATTCAGTAAAATTAACATATTCCAATTCTTATGTACTATTTCACCTTCTTAAGTAAGAGAAAAGATCATAATTTCTTTTTTTTAATATATATAGTCTATTATAAAATATTTAGAAACATAAATGCCAAATTGTCACTGGTGTGAATGGACAGAACTCCAGCTTAAGTCACTACTGAGAATGCAACCTACTGGCATGTCATATATTTTTGGTTTTCACCACAACTATTAACAAGATTAATGTAAAAAAAATGTTATAACAGGTAATCACTGTAGTAACAGCATTGTAGAAAAGCAAAATATGGAATATAAAAATATGTTACAAACAGAGAGTCACCTATGGGAAAATTGTTTGCTTTTCCTTGTAAGTTATCTTGTTTGACCTAGAGCATAAAAGATGTTCTTGTCTTAGAAGCTAAGTGTAGCAGCAGCACAAAATTATTTAGTTGCTCAGTTAGCTTTTAATTGTGAAAAATAAATACATAAATAACTGGCAGATCATTAAAAAAAGAAGAGAAAAAAAAGAAAAAAATTATTAACTACTGTGGTTTGAATACAAATAGCTGACAATAAAGCTGTGCAAATACAAATGTATGAACTTTTAATTAATTGGACATCCAGATAGGACCTTTCGCCCTGACATGCATTCAATGGGATAAATCCATGGATTCTGAGGGACTTGGCTAACATCATTGCAAGACCACTCTCTGTTGTCTTTTAAAGATAAAAGTGTCCTGGTGACTTGAAAAATGAAAATGTTACACTCATCTCCGAGAGTGTCAAGAAGGAGAACCTAGGGAAGCTGACCAGCCTCATTTCAATACATAGGCATTCTTTAGGCATGAATATTGGACCTGATGTTGCTTACCATCATCATCAACAACCTGAGCATCAGTAGAGTATCCATCAGCAGATCTGCAGAAACCATTAAAATGGTAAGTGTATATATAGAGAGAGATTAAGATCTCTGTTTAAACAATGATTAATTTGGATTGATGCATAATATATGCATGAATGTAGAAGACATTTTCATGGGGTAAGAAAGAGATTATTCTTTAATGGATGGAGAGAAAGAAGAGGATTCTCTGAAAAACAAGTTTAAGGAACAGTTAAACAGTGGAAGAAACAGGAACAAACACAGTAATGGAAAAAAAAAAAAGGGTTATATTTCATTAAGAGCACATTTAACAAGGTTGAAGGCAGCTAGCCAGGAAAGAAAAGGATGGAGTACTTGAAATCAGAAAGTAATCACTAAACAAAAAATTACTTTGGACACAGTAATTTGATTAAAGCATAAGGTATAGAATTCGCTTCTGGGAAGAAAGATATAACTGACCAAAATAAACTCAATATGGACAGTATGACAAAGCATTCAGTAATGATAAGAAGAAATTAAATAGAAAAAGATGTAAAATAAAGTGTGATTTTTTAAGATTGCAAAGGGTATAATATGTTTTAAGTTTGAGGAGAAAGATTCACTGGAGCCACCAAGTGGTAAAGACAGTGGCAGCTGATTACAGTAAGTCCCTGAATCTGAATCAGGGAAGGAAGAAAATTCTAGAAGGCAAATAGAAGACAAGTTAAAGAAGAAAAGATAGTTACGATGTTTGTTGTATATTTAGAAAGACAAGTATCTGTGGAAAAGGGAAGGCAAAGGAAATCCGAGTCTGAAAAACAGAACAGGAGGAAAAAATGGCTGGAGAAGTTACATAATGTTGTTACATTAGAGAAGCAGGAATATTGAGAGAAAAAGGTGACAAAGAAGAAGAAAACAAATACAGATGTTTTTTATTCATTTCTAACAGATGTGCTTTTTAACATATGATTTTATTTAAAAGTGATTAGCATAAACGTTCAAAATTTAAAGGACTAGCTGGAAGTTTAGCACAGATGATTTGTGTGGTTCAAGAAACCATACTATTCACTGTTGAATCATATCCACATACACGCATAGTATTTTTAAACCTCATAAAAGGAAAATTTCTGCAATCTGTGGTCATATTCTACTGACATTGTCTCTGCTCATGGTTGCTTGGTTTTTTATTGTTCTTGATTATACAGGTGTATAACATTTCTGTGAATGCATTCTGAGTATTATCAAGAGCTTCTGATAAGGTATTAATGTGTTGATACAATGGTGACAATATGTTTCATGGGACTAATAAAAAACCAAAAACAAAACTAAAGAACTCATAAAATTCATTAAAAATTGTATACATTTAATCTGTGGATTTTTTTCATAAAGTAAACTCAGGGTTTATACACATCAGAAGTCTACACTTCCTGCTTAGTTTACAATGTTGCCTACCTCAACACAAATTCTACCTAGCAAAAAGAAGGTGTACCAACTCTTATAGAGGAAATGTGACTTAATCCCCTGGTGTTCATACCATCTGCAAGAGCTGAATGACTATGAGTATTGCGTGTCTGTTGGGACTTTGCTCAAAGACAACAACTAGGCTTGAGTTACCATGCACATAACTCTGGACTCCTTAGTTTTCAGTTGGGTTATTTCTCTAAACATAAGTTTCCCGAAGGATGTACAGTGCCACCTTAATTTTGCACAGTGTTTTTTTGTCAATTAGGGTTTTTTTGATGTAGAGGCTAGACTCTGATTAAAATTTTTCATGCACAGAACTAGAAATGTATTGCATTGAAGGCAAGGAATGTCACTGTATCTGTGTTGTAGAGTATTAGGTCAACATATGGTGCATGGAAATTAAATACAATGTTATTTTTATTACTGTTTGCTGTTCCTTCTTGAGGACTTTGAGTCCTACAATTAAACTTGACAATACAGATAAAACAATAATCATTTTAAAGATTCATTGACTTGAAACAAACTATCATAATTATATCAGTTGAGAATTTGTTTCCTCTTCTCCTAATAATGCTGGTGCTAGATGACTGTTACAGTCTTCCATCTCTAGTTTCTGTTTCCAGGAATACCATCTGTGTTGTCATTGCACACACCACATTTGGCATCTTTCAGTGCTTTCTGCTTAGAAGTCAGTGAGCTGAAAGAAACTTGAACAGGCAAAACAGAGAATCCAAGGACAGATTAGAAAAGCAAGGAAGACTACAGGGGTGTTTATGTGTAAAGGAGAAGGAGAATGTCCTTAGAATAGAGTCAGAGTTGGAGACCCTTTTCCCAGTAACACCACAAGCGCTGCACAGATGCCGTTATGCAGCAAGGTGAATACAATAAAGCCAAGTTGCAGTGGTAATGGCTACATCACCCTAATAAATCCTAGGACCTTCAGACTCATACTCAGATAATGATGTTACAGCTACAGTTATGGCTTATTTATTTAACCAAGGGCAAAGTTGTTGAGACACAGTTTCATTTTCAAGAAAGGCCTGACAAGGCAGATGGCAGTAATGGCACAGGAGAAATGAACTTCTTCACTAGCCAGACAATACAAAATAAAGCACAGCTCAGGAGGACAGAGTGTATGCTCTTAAAAGGAAACATAAACCAATGAAATGAAATACTTACTGAGCATTAATAAACCCATTAGTGAACATTAATAAAAAAAAAGGCTCACTCCTTTACAGCCCCAGGAGTCAGCAGCTCCAGTCTCTGTGAACTATTTAGTGGGGATGGAAGAATGATTTGAGGAGGAGAGCTGGGAAAAGAGTAAATCAGTAGGTACATTTTAGTTAATGGGCAGGGACTGGATATAGCTAAGGGCTGAATCAGCTGAAGTGAAGGTTGGAATGAGTCTATGAGGAAATTAATAATTCTGTATACAGAGAGGGGTTTCAATAACATGCAGTAGATAACACCTAGGGACACACACGGAACAATGAGGAGGAAACAAATCACTGAATAGCTGCAGTATCCTAAGTCACTGTCCCTCCTACCTGATTGAGGTGGGGCTGAGGTAGAAAAAAAAGTCTGTAATTAAATACCATATCAGAATGAGAGAGTATCAAGGTTGTGCGGTTCCTTATTAAGGGTTCCCAACCCAGACTATTTGTCTTCCCAATACTGACTGGATTTCCTCCATGTTAGAGTTACTGATTTCTCTCTCCTTTGTTTCTCCTTGTCTATCTCCAACCTCTTCTCAGTTTTTTTCAACTATCTTCCCAGAGTTTGTCTTTCCTATTGTCTAACTCAAGTACATCTTCTCCTTTCCAAATCCAGCTGCATGCTGTGCTAAGGGACTGTATCCATATTTCCTGATTAGTCCTCCAACATCCCATCTATTCTATGTTCAAGAGAGGGTCATATAAGAACTGCACAGAACTGATCTCATTCATTCATTCAGTGAATGAGTTCTGTTTCCCCCTGCACACTAACCTTTCATGATTCTTGTCGCAGAAAATAAGACATTAATGATTTTATAAACAGCACAATTTTTTCTTGTACTCTTGTACAAGTGTTGAGTCAAACATTAAGTTTCTATACATTAAGAACCACATCTTGGCATGGTTGCATTGTTTGTCCAATATGCCAGTAATGACTATTCTGCCTCAAAAAGGGAATGTGAGAGATAAATCAGGGACTAGTCTGGGTACCTAGAGAAGTTTTGAATAACAAAGCCTTGAAAAATAAGTCAGGAGAAATCAAGAAAAGTGGGGGGTGAGGGGTTGTGGGGGTGGTACTTTATTTTATTTTATTTTATTTTCTGAATTTAGATTTTACATGAGATTTCCAAATTTTTTGTGTAACAAGAAAAAAAGTATGACATGAAAATATGTCTTTATTAAAAAAAAAATAAAGAAAGGAAACCAGACCTTGTGTTGGTAGGGTTTTTTTTTCCTGAGAGTCAAAATAAATCATAAAAGGGTTCTTAAGACATACAAAACCTTCAAATTCTCTTTAAATACTTTGCAATGGTCTACTTCGTGAATACAGTTTACTAGGTGGGTTTTTTTCTGTAGATACTGTTGGGTTTTTTAAATTCTAATTCAACATAATTTCTAAATTGCCAGTGAAATTTTTGAACAGTAGCTAAAAAAATATCTATGAATTTTTTAGTAGCAAATATATATTGTTTCCAACCTATAAAAGTTTTACCCAATTGTATTATTTAAAATACATATCCTAAATCCATATTTTTCTGTTATGTTCTCAATTAATTTTATTTAAATTTACCAGATGATAGAAATAGTAACATTCTGTTACACCTACTAAATCAGGATTGGGGATAATTCACTGCAAAATTATTCTGTAACTTCATTTTTTTAAAAGTCTTATTTATATATGGAGTTGTTATTATAATAACATTCATTTGGTTTTATGTAATTCATAAAAATGCAATGAAGTCTCTTTGGACTGATATTAAAAAAAAGAGGACAGGGGAGGAAGAGGAAATTAAACTAATATTGTGGTAGGGTATTTGAGTGACAGATATCCAGACAGACCAGCATAAACCCATCAGAAATCTGTTGATCATGTAGAAAGTAACTTCAGCCATTCTGGCTGAGTGACAGAGGCCCAGAATACAGCTGTGGTAAGTAGTGTTTCATTTTATAAATGGAATTATCAACATTGCCTGTATTTCTGCCTATAGTAATATAAAATTCAAAGTGTGTATAAAATTACTTTTTTCAACATACTCCATGTCAAATTGCTAAAAGCATGCTGCAAAGCTTCTGAGTGTGTAAAAATCACTGCTTCTTAGAATAAAAATAGGAAATAAAAATAATTCATTACTGAGAAAGTAGTTGTGATTCTCATTTTGCCTACATTAATGTAAGTAAAGTAGATATAGTTAGCACAAAAACCTTTATAAGAGAAAAAGAAATATTCTGTTATTTCAGTTGGCATATAATACTGCATCAGAAGCCATAAAAAAATAAAAATTATTTATGTATTTTTTCCAAATAAACTCTTGGTATAATTATTTAAATTAAAGTTGTTTGTAGAATTACTAGTTCTTACAAAGACTCTATTTTTAGAAGTTAGTATTTCAGCAGTTTCTTCATAGATTTCTATTCTTTGATTGCTTATATAAAACGGGCTTGTGAGTCTGTAAATTTGACTTGAAACTATATTGGTTTGTGAATTTAAATATTTTGTCATACACTTAGAGCTGAAAAAATATAGAAATAAATTCACTATACTAGCATGTTTGTATTCAGTCATTTGACTAGCAAATATATAGGAAGGTACAGAAAACCAGACATGTACGTGAATCTATGTTAATCTCAGGAAATATTATTAATAGCACTTGTATTCTTCTCTGGGGCAAACAAAGATAATACCAAGGATCTTTACAGCATTACCTTATCTTTCTAATAAATCTACAGGACATTTAGTTAGATTTTGTGAGTTTAAGCTGAAGGAATGATTAAAAAAAATCTCAGCATACCCTGTTTAAATGCACAGGTCATGCAGACACCTAGGGAAAAGGTCAGAGAATTTTTGCTACTATGAATCATCAGTAGCATACTGTCATGGTCCACTCGATGGACACGTGATGGAAAGGTTCATTTGCTGTGATCTCGAAATGCAAAAAAAAATCAAAGGCGGACATGCCACAGGGGCTATGCTTCAATCAAACAGCGAAACTTTATTGTTTTGCCCGTAAAGGGACATGCAATAGGAAGAAATAGTGATAGGAAAAGAGAGAAAAGAGATAAAGTGAGGAAAGTGGATGATAGCTACCACCTCTGGTCCCAGGTCCAGGCAGCATCCCGCCGGTCCTTCTGATTGTCATGATCCTTGGTGGGGAAAGCTTCCAAAGCTTGTTTGCTAAGAAGACATCTTTTATGACAGGCAACACATCTTGCCCCTCCTCTGTAACTGTGGCCCTCTGCCAACTCGAGCAAGGCTTTCATGCATGCCCAGGGACGAGTGTCCGAGGCATGGTCTGACTTGGAGGAGTGTAGCTTTTGACCAGGAGGTGTGTTTTCATATTATAATGACATTATAATGAGCAAAGTTCACTTGAAATTCAAGATTGCTTCATCAAAGTTGGAAACAACAGCTGGAATCAATCTTTTTGAGGGCAACTATCCAGTTTTTATAGTTTCGGTACGATTAACAGGGAGTGGTACAGGACCGTTCATACACTGTTATCAATGGAGAGTGGTACAGAACTGTCCATACCATGCAGTACTCTCCCTTCTTCAGAGAACATACCACATCTTTTCTCAGGCAGGCCGCTGCAGCCTCCTGTCAAGATGTCAGTCCAAGTCCAAGTTTTGGGGTATAGTAAAAGTCCCTGATGACAATGTTGAGACAAAACTGTTCTTCGGACCAACTCTTACACATACCTGACTATGATAAATTGACCTTTTTGACACTTATATCCTACTTGAAGCTACAGACATTCCATACAAACCTTCCTGAACAGTTGGCCAGAAACTATGAGTTCCTAGCTCATTTTTTTGTTGGTAGAATATTGAAAAAAACCTTCTCCAAGGAAAGAGTTCTCTTCACCAGACCATGACATACTCTGAGAGACAACAGTCTTGCTCTTCTGTTACATCTAAAACATAATTCTAGAACTGAAAGTCATGAAATCACAGACATATGACATTTAGCCTAGGTTGGAATTAATGGCTCCAGAGACAAAAAGGGCCAAAAAGCCCAGATATTGGTTATACAGCTTTTTGACTAAAACATTCAGCTTGATAAAAACATTGGGTTGGGATTTTTTTGGTTGGTTGGTTTGTTGATTAGTTTGGGGGGTTTTATCACTGCATTTGCTTTCTCTTATGATATTTTTTTTCTATGATTGCCTATTAAAGAATGAAAGACATTCTAGGAGCAGAACCTCCCCCAGCTGGGGTGTCAGGTGTCAATAATGAGAATTATCACTAAACTCCATATTTTTTTTGCTAGGTGTTTTGAAATTATTCTTTTTTTTTTTTTTTTAGTTAAAAGACCGTTAGTCCTCCATGTCATCTTAGTAAGTCTTTTTTTGCAACTGCTTGAATTAATCTATCTTAAGTATGATCAGAGGATTTATCTCATTTACATTTAGGCAGTGAATGTTAGGTATCTAAGCTAGGCCAGTGGGTTATTTTTATGACTAAAATTTTATGATTTATTGATCACAGTGATCTACTTCCATGAGCTCCAGGAAGAACCTGGATGATGTTTATGCTATTAATATCCTGTTTTTGTAACTAAAACTGCTTAAGATAACACAACAGGGTAACGAGAAGTGACTTGGTGCTCCAGGTGAGAACTCATTACCTTTCCATTAAACGTGTTGTTTCTAGTAAAAATACATTTTCAGATACATTGTAGGATCATTTGTTTTATGTTCCTGTTATATTGACATTCCTCTGTAATCAGATACCCCCTCCAAGTATTTTCTCATTTCCAGCTCTGCTACTATTCTCTAAAGGCATGACCATGCCTCTGCACTGTTGATTTTTGTCTCTAACCATCAGAAACATCTAATTCTTGTACTACGGTATCTTAAAGCTCTTCATCAGAGAAAGAACTTTATAACCAGACTGGCTGGTTTTGTGTGTATGCAGTTTTTATTCAAAAAATCATTCCCATTCTCTTATCTGAATTAGGCTTGATCCTTTTCACCACATTAAAAAAGTTCAATTTAACTGAAAATGTCATCATCCAGAAGTTTAATCTTTCCTACCCATCTCAGTAAGAAGGAACCTTTAGTTAATGTAAAGGTTTTTTTAATCTTTATTTATGACATCTAACATATGTTTTCTAACAGAAAATTTGAGATATTTTGATTTATTCCCAGGCTCTGCTTTTGTCTCATATCTAGGTTCTTCCTTTTCTTTTAAGTTTTGTACACTTTCACAAAATTTTACATGACTTACTACAAAGTTCCAGAATTTTACCTTCATCATGCAAACTTTGTATTGAAATATGATTTTAAATTAATCCAGGAGCTACAGGAATTAAAAGGTTAAATTTTATCAAAGATATGACACACAGGCAACATCTATTACCCAAATGCCAGTGGAAATTCCACAATAACTGAGATAGAACTGCACGTTAATAATAAAGTTAACCTATAACTGTTTAAGCTATTTATTTTAGTGCACATACTAGGTAAGAGTAATAGAAAGACATGGCTGCTGTTGGCTGTATTGGTGATTAGTGTCACACTGGTAAATCTGTACAAATTTGGTGAAATAAAATGAAATCTAACTTCAGTGAGACCTAGATTTCACACGCATAAAAATTAATATTTCCATAGATCCTTGAAAGCAATACTTTTCAGTGTATAATACAGGATGCTCAGAACTTCTGGTATTTCCAAAGGAGGAGAGGGAGTGGGAAATAACCACAGAAAATGAAATAATATTATCTTTAAAAGACACATATGTATGTACCCTCTATTTATGAGGAAAAGGAACTTTTCTGCTTTTAATAAATATTTAAATGATTTTTTTATACTGTTGCAGTTTTGAAAGTCATTTCAGTACTAACAAGAATTAATACCATTTGCTTTTCTCATCACCTGCTTTTATTACAATTTCAATTAAATCTGATGACATGATTAAAGAACACAGAGAACTTTTTTAATACATATGTAGGTTTTTTTTGCTTTTTGCTTTTTTTTGTTTTGGGGGTATTTTTCCCTTTGACAATGTTTTTGGTCAATCTGTCATAGCATATAGTGCATAAGAATGCCATTCAAAATAGTCACATTATTGCTTATTATGTGTTCATTACCTTTTTCTTTAAGGATTTTTTCAGGGACCAGATTTCTTGTAATTCCTATCAAAGTCAACACAAATTTAGTCATTAACTTCAATAACTATTAGGAGGGATATGCAAACCATGCTAAGTGTAATCTGTTTTTTTTTTCATCCTTATGGATCTTTCTAAAGTTAAGAATCATCTTGTATAACAGTAGATATTTTAAAGTTAGAGATCTAGCCTCTGTATTCAGAGTTATATATTCTATTATATGCATAGAATATCATTATAGTTTTGAGGAGTTACTGATTTCTATTAGACATTTAATTTATTCCCTCAATATCCTCTATCGTCTCCACTGAATTGGAACATAATATGAATAACTAGCCCACATATAGATATCTTCAAGATTAATTTGGTGAAGTGAATCACATCCTCAATATGTAAATTCTGTCTACAAAATTTCAATAAAGTATTTACTATGAAGAGAATTACAGGCTATGATAGAATATTTCATATTTGTTTATTCCTATGTCTTTAAAAAAAGTGGTAGCATATTGCTTATTATTTAATGATAAGAAAATAAACAATATACTAAATCTGATAAAAAGTAAACAAACAGCTTTTCAATACAGGAATAATTCTTCCTTAGTCAGTTTGAGACAAAGCATGGCATATTTAATAAAGCATAGCAAATGAGGCAGTTGGAAAAATATTTTAGAAAAATTTGGTATTTTCTATTTTATAATAGTACTATAATAATTATGTTGACATTTTATTAAAATACATGTAATGACACAAAAATTAATAATTTGTTTAATACTGTTAAGTAGCTATTCACTCAAGTAAAATAAAAAAAAGCTTATAAATATGCATAATATTTAGTGTAAACAAATGGATATAGAATATCAAGCCATAGAATGGTTTGGGTTGGAAGAGACATTTAAAGACCATCTAGTCCACACAACCTGCAGTGGGCATAGACATCTTCCAATAGATCAGGTTGCTCAAAGCCCCAT
>JANZLQ010000234.1:0-13952 GCA_026212715.1 Elanus axillaris | reverse complement strand
GGCGGTTATATATAAAGTTTCTCCCAAACCTGACTTTCATAGGAGCACAGTATGACCATGAAAAGTATTTCCTGGACAAGAATCTAACTGGTTTCTTACACTGACACTATCACAGTCTGAAGCAACAGGGCTCCAGTCTCAAGCACTAGCCCATTAGTATCAAAGGGTGCAGGTTAAAGCAACAAACTTCTGTGCAGCTGCAGTGTATATTAGGGCACTTCCTAAGCACACAAAGCTCTCAGTGCAGACACGCTCATTTGCTTACGACTTCAGAAAGATCACCCACCTACAGAGAGACCCTCATTTTTTTTAAGTTTTCCCTACTTTCAGTGAGTGGGAACCTAAATGCAGCATGTTCTCAGCCATACAAATAATTTCATGTAAAGTTCCCAGAACTTTTGGTAGTTTCACTGTTTGCATTCCTGCAAACCAGAACATCATGAGCAGAAGGTTTCCACTGATAAAAAAATGGAGCAGCAACAGTCATGAAAATTACACACCTTGCTCTAAATAAGAATGGTTCGATAACAACATTACAGATTATACTGACCAACATATAACTTGTTAGTAAAGGATAAGCACATTTTGTTCACAGGCATTATACAAACTTTTGTCTGGAAACTTTGAGTCACATTTTGTCTCTGTGTGTACCACTGGCATTCACGATGAAGACAGTTTCGTTCACAGTTATAAGTTTACTCAATTTTATAGTTAAAATACCATTTCTGATTTGATTGTGTACAGCGTATGTACACAGACAACTAGTATAGTGAGTCAAAAGAATAGTCAGTTCAACAATTCAACATTTTTCACAAAAACGAATTTCTACGAAACACCCTTTTTTTTCTAGAACTATGTATGAAAATGCAGATTCAGAAATCCATGAGGGTCTCCCATTTAGATGCCTTTTGTGCAAACGCTCCTCCTCAGCTGGGTTTGCTAGCATGGCTGTATAACCCAAGAGCCCGGGTATCTCCTGGTATTTTGCAAAAGCCCATACTTTTGAAACAGAATTTTCAGAAATGCTCTATTTTAATATCAGATCTGAAGCATCCAGAGTCCTAAGTCTTGAATGCTTTGGCAGCCTCAGAATTATTAGTCTACGCTTCTTTCAAATGCTTCAAAGTCTGAATATATTTGGAAAAAATTATGATGTCTTGGCTAGCAGTCAGAAAAACATACTTTTATTGCACAATGTATTCTTCCAGAATTCTGGATTTAAATATTTTGAGAAAAATTCATGTGTGTACATGCATGTAGATCATAAATATATACATATTTTGTCTTATTTACATGCAGTCCCTACCATTTAGACTTTGGGTAGCTTATGCAGACATGTCTGCTAGTGGGAGTGAAAAACAGGTTCAATCTGATGCTTATGCACATCTGGCAAAGAGATGTGAGAGTAGCTCTTCAGGGGCAGAGTCAGCCTGGCACACACAGGGTCACTCTCTGTGCACAGAGGTCTCAGATGAAGAGCTACTTATTCCAACAGACACAACACAACAAACATGGGCTCAAAGCCTCCAGCACGGCCAAATCTTGCTGTATCTCTGCTTAGGTCTCCAGAGCCCAACATATTCTCACTCCCACACCAAGAATCTATCAGACCTACCCTTTTGTTCTTTACTGGGAACTTTCACAGTATACCGAACTCTGAAATTAACAGGTTTTTATTTTTAAGTAAACAGGGGCACATACATTTAAAAATCCAGGCTAAAGAAGAACGTAATTTTCTTTCCAGTGACCCACACACCTAGCACTTCCTGGCTCCAGCAAGTCTTTCATGTGAGGTTTCTAACTATTAAAAACATACTATCATTTGTGTTGCCTCTGGCCACATTTAGATTCAAACTCATTCCCATTTTACATACATCTCATGTTTCATTTCTTTTACTATGCATCATCCACATTCCTAATAATCATAATGGGATGCTGATTTTCCTACAGCAATTCATCAGCATCTCCATTTTTCCTGTTTTCCTGCTCTCTGACCCCCTCCATCCTTACAAGGGCCTGAACATGTCATTCAGCTGACATTTTTTTGGACCCCCTTAAGCGAATCCTACTAAAGCCATTTGGACTACCAGATCTTTTAAAGAGTCTTTGCAGAGTTTGGGACTTGCCTCGGGGCATCTGTGCTGTTGAGCCCTGCACGGCCGCTGGCCACTGGCACAAGCTGCACATCCACCGGAGCTCTGGCACCATCACCGCCCGAGGGCTCCAGTTCACAGTATGTCCTCCCAAACACTGTGTGCAGTCAGTGTTACTGTAGCAAAGAAATGTCTATTATTGGGACATTGGAAATGACTGGGAAGTTTACAGCATTTAGTTTCTACTGGCTTAGCAGAAAAATAGCTGAAACAAACTGGGATCTGCTTTATTTCAACCTCTGGACTACACAGGAAATAAAACAAGGAGAAAGGAGACAAACCATTCGTCCTCTCCTGTGTACAGGAGGGAGGAGAAAACTGCCCTTCTCAGCCTGGCATGGGACAGACTTTGTTGCTCATCTCCCCTTTTTCCTTGCCTGCTGAAGTAAAAGTTACCCTTGTTTCAGCCTACATAGATCCTAGGATCTAGAGCTGCTCTAAATGAGATCACAAGACCATGCCCCCCAACACCTTTAGGTCAGCTAAGGACCACAAGGTATGCAGACAATGTAAACAACCAACTTGCTAATAACCAATCCCAAATTAGAAGAAATGAGACAGGTAGATCTTGGACACTGCAGGTAAGTACCTATCTGAAGACAACCTTGTGCATTACAAATCCCTTGTTCTTTTATTTTGAGGATCACTTATCTTGAGTTTTGCTTTAAAAAAAATTCAGTTACTAAGTTAAGATGGACATAATATTTTAGGAAAGAGACTTCAAGGAACTTCCACATGCTTACCTAAATAAGTACCTTGACATATCTGAGTGCATTTATTAGCTTTGAGGCTAAAAGAATTATTCAGCAGAATGAAACTGAATGTAAAATAAAAGAGTCTCTACACACTCAGGATGGCGGCAATCATTAATAATAAAAAAAAATTGCAGGTTTCTAGGCCTATAAGATTCAAGTCAATAAAAAATACAGTTGATATCATGGCAAAGTATTTAAGAAAATTAAAAACGTTATGTACATTTTAATGACTTTAGCCAAAGAAAATTCATGAATGCAAAGTGTGCTGTCGAAGAAAGTTTCTAACAGGAAAAAAAGCAGCTATATTTCAGCAAATGTATACACATGTATCCTAAATGCAATCATAATGAATGAGGAAACATATTGTACATAAACATCTGAAAGACAAAAATATGATCCATAAAACATACATCATCAATATCCATAAACCTAACTAATAATTGCACCACATCCATCAATTCAGAGGCAGGTAAAATATAGACTCTAAAACAGAGGACAATATGTTCCCGCTTACAATGTAAAATGGCCACTCACCTTAAGCACGTAAAGTGTGCCTATGTTGCTCTCTTTTGGTGAATGTGCAGTACTGACATAAATTTCTCTGCACAACAATTCCAGCCCTTAAAAAATATTTATTCAGCTCTAATTCCACACAAATAACCCTTAGCTTCTGATTTTAAATACTTTTAAAAAGCTGGTTATTTTTTCATCATCATTTCAGCTAAGAAATGGCTAACAATGCAAAAAGTTAGCTGCTTTTGTCCTAGCTCCTTCATCAGGCTTAAGACTTTTATATGCCACATGTTACTTTACCAAAGTGATCAATACCGTATCTACATGCACACAAAAGTATTAATCAAAAATATGCATATTGAAAGGGAAGAATAATTTTGGAAAAAAAAAAGATTATGGTAAGTTGTTTTGGTTCTTTCATATGGCAATGGCAGCTGTACTTTACTACTCTTGAGGTTAAGGCAGGCAGGTAAAGCAAAGCCCAGCAAACAGTAAAGCATTCGCCCAAAATTTCAGTGTAAATAGTTATTTGTGCATAGTGGCAGAATAAATAGGATATGACAATTAAAACAAACTGATCCATTCACTTCCTGCTCTAGCTCGTTGAGAGAACCCCATCACTGTTCACACGGAAGAGACCTAACGTGGCATCCTAACACAGTTCTTCCCCCTTTGTATTATACCCTCCTGCATCTCGCCCTCAGTGGGCCTTCCTACCCTCACAAACCACCCCGTTTAAATTCTTCCTTACCTGACACCTTCTCACCAGAGATATCTCTACATCCTTGTTTTCCTCAGCTGTTGTCCTATTTTGTCTCCTCTGTGTTAGACTGTTTGCGTGTGCATCTGTTGTGCTATAAAAATGTTTAATAATAATCCCTGTCCTTTCCACCTGGGCTGCAGAGAACTGCAGTAATAATGTTTATAACCAATTCCATGTGGTAGTTATACAGGGCCAAGTAACCTTCAGGCTATTTCTCATTTGGGGCAAATAATCTAAATTAAAGAGATTAATCCTTAGGGTACACATGGGCTTATAGGTACTAAAGGAAGGCAAATACTTTTCTCCATTTATTTTTGTGAATAAGTCTAATCAACAAAGGACAATCTTCTTAAAATAAGCACCTACAATAAACCATTCAAAGCTACATGTGTAAAAATAAATGAGAATTATTCCTCATTAACATAGGAGAACAACTTAACAGTTCTCTTGCATTTCAGTAGCACAAAATGAAATGCTCAGCACCTTTAAATCCTTTCTCTGTAACTGAGATGTAGTAATATGGGTTTGGCATATAATTTCAGCCACCACAGTTTGAAAGCTTTGTCCTCCCCTTTCCATGAACAACAAATAAAGAAACACATAGATTTTGCATAAGCATAAAAAAATAGCTACTGAAGAACTTAACCGATATTTAGAAAAATCTTAGCTTTTAATATCTTTCAAAAAGCTGTTTATCCTGCACAACCCAGATGTACCCACCTGATCTGTAAATCAAAGCAAATCACAGCAGGAAACGAGAGAGTTAAAGATGTTCAGAAACTCTCATATGATTTAAAACTTCCTTAAAAATCTGTAAGGGAACTTGTGTAGTTAAATTGCTGCAACCATACACAGAAGAGAGTAATAGCAAGAGAATTCTTGTGACCATGCCATTTGATTGGTATTCCCACTACAGCTGCTGTCCCAGGAGTAACTAGAAGTTATACTTAATGTAGCTACCCTGATGAGTGAAACTTTAAACTAATTATTACATATAAATAGTAAAGAGAGAAATCGACAGAGCCATACTTCAGTCAACAATTCTGCCAGAGTCATGGATGTTGAGAACACAAACTGAGTAACTCATAAACAGCACCACACCTCTGGAGCAGAAATTTAGCTGTTTTAACTACCTGCCCTAATTCATACCTTTGCAACACACAACAAAATCAAAACAGTAGAGTATTTCAGGGGAAAGGATATCAGATGAGCTTTAATAGTGGAAATTGATATCAAGAGCACCAGAATGAAAATCTGATTATATGAAAAATTGAGGTTAAAACTTTATAGAAGATAAAAGATGATCACAGAGTAATTATTTATCACAGTGCAAAAAAACAATTTTAAAATAAGACCTAACTATTGCTTATTTAAAGTACAACCTGCATTAAATAAAACCAAAAAAATCGATTATTGATAATTCAAGTTTGAATTAGATATCAAACAAGCACTTCTGAAACTTAAAATTGGCACCAAATCAACGGATGTGAAGATTTATGGGAGGACCCCAAGAAACAGTCTGCTGCAGCTCTTCTCAGCCCCCTCCTCCTGCGAGTGGTTTCAGAACTCTGACCTTGGGCATCAATCTGTCCACGAGAATGCAGCCACAGAACCACATCTTGGATAGCAAAGTGTACAGAGGAAACATTCTTCTCAGGCCTACTATTGGACCACTACTACTTCAGAGAGTGCCTCAGGGCAAAAACCAAGGAGATACCTGGGCTCAGCACAAGGACAAACCTTGTGGATCACAGCTAAGGTGTTTGGTATCTACACTCACTGCTCATACACTTTCACCGGGTACTCTTGCAATTTGCTATACAGCCATAATTCTTTCCTTTTCACTTGAATACTGCCTGCCAGCACCTCAATGGGGGTTGTGCAATCACTCTGAGTCAGGCAGAAGACAGTGCTGCTCTAAAGGAAAAGTAAATGAATCCCCACAAACTAATTGCAGAACAAGTATTTTTAGCTTTCTGCTACCCTCAGATACAGACTTGTCACTTATGAGACCAACTACAACACAAGTAAGTGCGTTTTAAAACCGCACTGCAACATGTAAAAGCTCAATCTTTCAAACACTTGACACAAGCTTAGGTCTAATGCTTGCTAACATGGGAAGAGTCACAGTGACATCTCCACATCCCGCTCCGAGTTTGTAAAATCACTTGTTCCAAGGAATACCACCCACTGCTGCATCTCTCTGGAAACCAGCCCTGACAAACTGCAAAGCAATTTCTACTCAACACTTTAATTGTGTCTTGATCCCCCAGAAGGACCACCCCATACAGTTCAGCATCCCACCCCTCTTCCATTTTTGCCACCCTGCAAGCCAGCTCTAGAAAGCAGGAGAGAAGCTGCCGCAGCCTGGAGACCAAGGTGAAGGGAAATCTACGGCTCCGTCCACTCTTTCAGGTTGGATCTCTCCGCAGCTGGCAGGATGCAGCCCGTTACGTCCATGACCCTTCACAGTTCAGACAGGTTAATACGCTGTTGCTGACCTGAACTACAGCTTAACAACTTCCATTACAGTTGAGCCCAAATATTAACAGGAGGTAGAAATTTGCTGGTTACAGTCCCTCAACACTGCTGATATATCTGAGAGCAACTTCCTACCCCTGAGGTTTTATTAAGGGTCACACAGATTATTTAGCTTTTTAATTTACAGCTTACAGAATAAATGCAAGGTTAAATACCAAATCCCAATAACCGATAATAAGTGGGGCAAAAATATCCTGAAATACTGAGCTTTAAAAAGTCAATTAAAAATATAAATAAATAAATAGCCAATCACTGGTTTTGCAATTATTTTAACTTTGATCTTTAAAATCTGCAAGTTGACTTATATCCTACTGCTACAGAAATCAAATCATTTTTTTTACAGTTGATAAACACTCAAGTTTACTAGTTAATTAAATCTTTTTGGGATTTTTTTTTCCTCTTTCAATTTTAACAGAGGAAAAGTTTAAGCTTTTAATAGCAAAATGGAGCAGCATTATATAATTCTTCTACTTGATGTTCTTAATTGCAATTACTGGTTTAAACTAGAGAAGTCCTTTGGGGGGAGCTTAAGAAGAGTTTGGGTTTTCCTCCTTAACTAGAGCAGTAATTAGAAAATATTTGGCTTTTCTATACCTCTGATAATCTGCCTTTTTTCTCTTTCAAACTGCAAATTTCCCATATTGCTAAGATTACATGAATTAGGTTTGCAAGTTAATTACCAAATTATCTGTGACATACTTAGTTCATACAAGTTGCACATTAATGACATTTCCAGCTCCTGAGTAACACTCATGTTTTATGCTACATTATAAAAAGATACTAAAAATGTAATTTTCACGTGATGCCACACAACTCAAAATATGTAGGAAAAGCAAACGGCTTTTAAAAGTGAGTAAACTTAAGGATGCTACCTGTGGTTTGTATTTTCGTACGTGACAATTGGCTTGATCCTGAAAGCATTTTTACTAAGTGCCATCATTCACTGTGTTGCGAAAAGAAGCCCTCATGTTAGCAACTACTCAGCCTGAAAAATATTACAACCCAGCGGAGCCTGACTGAACTCGATTCAAAGCATAAGGTTTTCCAGAAACCATCACGACAGATTTCCTTGCAACCTGCCAGCCTAATACTGATAGCTTAAACCCATTCATTCCTGCTGCCCAAGCCCATCTCCTCGGCAGCTTGACTGTCGACAGGTCTCACCACCTCCCAGAGCTCCCATGAAGGGACAGTGGGGCAGCTGCAGAGCACGGCTGGGTTTGCTTTTGGTTACCTGTGAGGGCAGAGACCACCAACCCTAAAGGGCTTGGTGCACGCCTAATTGTTTCGTAGTTCCTGTAGATGAACGCTTCTTAAACTACTGTCTGACAATATCTGATTGCACAAATGCTGCTGGCCCTTATATTCCACTTGCTAAAATAATGTGAGATTTAAAAAAAAAAAAAAAAAAAAGGATACTTACTTGATATTAATTTGTAGAAAACTACTGTTATCTTAAGAATTGCTCCTCAGTTAAGTAGGGTTAGGGTCATTTGCATCATTTGATTAAAAAGAAAGTGTCCACAGGAATTAAAGCTTCCAGGAGAAATTTTTCCCAGTAACCAATAATTACCAGTACAAAAAGGCTAGGGTAATTACTGCTAGATGGCTCTCTCACTTGACCTTGGCAACAAAAGTTGGGAAAAATCTCCCTTCCTTCTTCCCCAGTGATTTTGCAGAAAACAGTAATAATAATAATAATAGTTAAGAAAAATCATCATCAGTAGTGCTGAAGTAATTCCTTTAATGCCATGGCACCACAAAACCTTAGTCCTTTGTGCTGAAGGGCTTGAGTTTGGAAATTTATTATTTCGCCAGTGATTTGAACAAGCATATCCTGCAGGCTCAGACAACCCCCCCTTCTTGGAGAGAAAAATTATTTTTTATAAGCTTGATCATGCAGACTTAGAGAATCAAAGTACAAATGAAGCACAGCATTAGAAGGATGGGAGGAAGGGGACTTCCTGCAGATGACAAATTCTGCCTGGCGCAGGCCTTGCTATCAGAATCTCTGCTATTGGAAAGCTGCTTACCACGTGTGGTGTGACTGGTGACATTACTGATACCTGCTGAGGACTGGAGGTAAGACAGAACACTGCATAGGCAGTATGACAGCATGCAATCTGCAGTACATTGGTGCTTTGTTGTATAGCTCAGTTGCTTTCAGATTTCCATATACAGTTCCCAGAACTAGAAATAATCTCAACACTCAGTAGTCTAAGACCAACACAACCAACCTGTGAAACCGTTTCTCCCCACATAAGAGCAAAACTTGGGATTACATTTTATAGGGGTACAGCTACAGACACAAGAAGGGAGCACTGCTAGACTCCAATTACTATACTATATTGAAGAGTGATGGTTCACCAGTAGAGATGCAATGAAAGCAAAGTTACATCTGAAAGATATGAAGTTTTCTTTAAAAAGAATGAAACACAATAACACAACACAGGAAAGTACAATTTATTGTTGATTAAATAATTACAGTAGAGTGTTATACTTCCTGCTGAGGCTCTGCAAGCTAAACTGCAACTCAGGTGATATACCAATTCCTGAATAACAAAAATGCTGATATAACAATATGCATATTAGTGTTACTGGATGTTGTTACCGCTGTTGATACAAAAAAAAAAAAGAAAGATATACAATTGTCCACCTAGAAATGTAGAACAGGTTATACAGCAGCCAAATAAAACAAAAGCATGTACCAATTTTATTTACTTGACTTGACTATAATAGCCAGTAAAGCAATCCCCACTGTGTTGTTGCAGCCTGTACAGGAGAAAAAAAATTTACTGTGAAATAGACCCCATCATTCCAAAAGCTCGACCAAGAGCCAAGCTTCTTCCGAAAGTGGGTGTTTCTCAGGTAGGAGTAGTTATCTGATAACTACAGCTTTCTAATCCCAAGTAGGTTTTCTATTATTACTCATAATACCTGTATTTGTGTACTTGAAAGAAGATAAATAACAGAGATGTTACAAAGTCTATTAATTGGATAGTATTCAGGCAACTCAAACATGTTTTCTATAAAAAGAGTTGTATTCAAAGACAGATAAGAACATACACTGGGATAGTCTGAACACTGATTCATATTAGGTGATAACTCATATTGCTATTAAAGCTTTTTCCTCAAACACAGATTTGTGCACATTTAGAAGTTATAAGACATACAAAGCTTATTGTTTCCTCCACCCAAGCAGGCTGGGGGTGGGGGGAAGGAAGGAAGGGAAGAAAAACTTCACACTTTCACAGTTCAGAAAGAACAGCCTGTGTTAGCAGTGCCCTCCTCTACCACAGCAAACAGCCATGACATTCTGACAGCTGTAACGATGTGTGCGAGTAAGGTACCAACAGCCTGTAAACTGGCAAGTATAAAACTACTGCGCTGTACACTGCTTTGCCAAAAAAATTCTCTTGCTACCTATGTTCCTATTATTCACCAGTTGTGACCGGTACCATCATACTCAGTGGCAAACCTGTGGAGCAAAGCATTTAGCTTCTCAGTATGTCAAGGCTGAAGAAGTTAGGGAACAGTCTCCGGTTTACATCGCATGTTTCAGAACAAAACCAGAGGATGTGGTGACAGGAGAGGAACACACACTCTGAAACCACTGCAAACAAAAACAATGGTGTGCACAAACTCTACTCTTGGCCTGCAACATAATGAAGTTTAGTGCACCCTGAGTATAACCCAACCACACAGCTGTAGGCAATCATGCTGATTAATCTGGCAAATCATCCCACAAATTATGTCAATTAAAGATTGGAAAGATGCTGTCAGGTCCAGCTTACCAGTGCTGGCAGAAATTATTTTAAGTGCCAGAGGAACTTATTTTTCACTATGCCAGTAAGTTTTTTCAATTGCTTCTCACTGCATAATGTATTAAACACTAAAGCAACCAACAATGATGTGACTAAACTTAAACCAACCTATAGCATATTTGTCTAGTACTATTTCATTTTGATGCAGCTACTTTATTCATTCTCTGAATCTGAATAAAAGAAATCAGATTGCTTGAATCCTACACAGTTGTGAAAAAAAGCTCACTCCCACGAACAGCACAAACCTGGCAGAGGCTGTATGCCCAATGACCTTACTCAGCAGAATGCCTGCTATCACCTAATAGGGCTGAACGGGAAAGGGTAGCTGGGCTGGAAGAAAGTCCAATTCTTCCAAGCCTGACATAGCTCTGAGATTGCTGACTATTTACCAACATGGTCAGTTACCAAAAATATGTCTACACTGCACAATGCTCCCTGATTCATTAGGTACCAGAGAAAGTACAGATCGTCGCAGAGGACAATGTACCCTACTTCTCATTAGCAATATTTAGTTGTTTGATTATCTTACTGCCTTTGTAAGGGATATTGTGCATCAGTTATTTTACCAAACAAACACTTGTACTAATGAAACCTCCAGCTGCATGTGGCCCACAAGTCTCTCAGAGCAAGCAATGTCAGAGCTGCAAGGAAGCGACTTCAGCAAGAGCCAAGACCATTCGGCACTCAGCAGAGAGGTGCCTACATGCAAGGGCTGCTTGGGGCGCAGGTGCACACTCCTGGAAACACATACTGAGTTCTCATCTCTGTCTATGCATGTGCCAGATGCACCATTGCTGGGTACTGCTGAGTCCACCTGTGTGTCACTCAGAGCTGTATTTCTCTTTGCAAAGTAAATTAATCCCATCCCTCTTGTGCAATGATAACCAGAGTGCTTCCGATACCAGAGTCACATCAAGAAATCTGTGCACTGCATAGAAATCTGCAATACACTTATTGCATGACACTTTTTTTATCTTGAAATGGAAAGCTTTTATTTAGAAAATAGGGTCCTCTATGTCCTTCTGAGAAGCTTCTAAGAGACACAGTGGACTGTAGGGAATTGTAGCGGGAACAACTAAGTGGGTCAGATGACACTATGCCACTTGGTTAAAAATCATACATAGCATTAAATGAAACAGATTTTTGTTCTGCTACAACAGAGCAAATCATTTCCACAACGATGGGCACAAGGAAAACCTTTAATGTGAAACCTACTCCAAGATAATGCATTTTCTCACCAGATGTCTTGAATTCTCATACCCTTTTTGGGCTCTGCTCTACTTCATGCCTGCCACCCTCAGCCTTCAAAGCCAGTGCTCTGCAGTGAGTGAACTGCCTATGCTGCCAAACCTATGCAGCGGCACACTGAGCGAGGATGCTCAGCAAAACTGCGTGACAGCAGCTGTGAGCAGCGATTTGGTGAGGGCACAGCAGGAAAGGCAGGTATGGGTCACTTCCCTCCGCTCTTCTACCCTTCGCAATGCCGCTGATAACTCCTGACGGGCAGGCACACAGGGTGACCGACTGACCGACCACTGTGCAGCCACCTGAGCCAGCATGGCCTACCAAGTAGTTTCTGGGCATCCGTGTCAGCCACTGTTTCAACCAGGTACAGGCTCCATTTGGCTCTGTGGCACTAAGAGCAGGCAGACCGGTTCAGAGGGCACTTAGGGGCCATACACAGAAGTTTTAACTGTATTATTTTATAGTATGAGTAATAACATCTGTGGTGAATGGAAGGCAGTTCTAATTCAGTACTGTGAGTTCTCCTTAGTAAGCAAATGTTGCCTTTTGTTTTAAAAGAAGAAATGAGGATATACTTAAAAAAAAAAACAACACCAAGAATGCATGTTTTGCTCCCTCACAAGCAGAATCTTCTCCTGTTCCATATATGTAAATGGTAAAATTATCCCTGATTTCCTTAAGAGTCCTAAAGTGCTACAGGTATTTACACACCAACAAAGACTCTTCTACATTAACAAGCAATTTCAACAATGTAGGGAACCGCACAGAGGTGGCTGGCAGAGAACAAAGAACATAGATGCAGAATAACTAATGCATGGGAATTTTACCACATACAGAAAAAAATTACAAACGTTTTTAGCAAATGCTGGAGTGAAAGATTTTCTAATAAGTATGCCGTTTAACACCAAATTATTTTCTCCAAAAAATGGGAATAAATGCAACAGCTTCAAGTTAACTGTTTTAACACTGCATGCAAAGCTAACTTGGAAATACTCACATTTGCTAACACTTAAATTAGATGTTATAACTGTCAGTGCAATTCCATCTTTTCACTTGAACACAGAGGGAAAGTAAAAAACCATAAAATTATGGTTTTATATTTAAAAGCGAATTTGTTCTAGAACTAGCCCAGGCAGGGAACCATTCAGATGTAATTTTAAAAGCTGCTGAATTTGTTTACTTTCTTGTACAGACGATCAACAGTTAAGAGACTAACTTTCCCATAACGAGGACAAGGTGTTCCTTTCTAGAAAAGTCATTAACCCAAGGCTGAGGCCTACCAAATGGGTATCCTTATGAGGTATTTCAAGCAACTCTTGCTTTAACATTACACTGGCAAAGCAATGCTTTGAAGAAACGCGTTTTCCTTGCTCTTTGGACCGTAAACAAAGCACGAAGTCTTTGTAAGGTTTCCTAACTGGCATTTCTACAGCTGCTCATCCTGCCCTCGCACTCGTGAAAACCGGAGCATGGCGCAGCGAACCTGCGTCCCCACCGCGACGGTCACGCCAAGAGCAGGCTCCTTCTTCCCAAACACCCACCTGACAGGCGACCTTGCCACAACTGCACCGTTACCAACAAGAGCTTATTTCAAGACAGCAGATCTGGGGGAGAGGCATCTTTTACGGCGATTACGGTTACTCACAGCCCCCCCCGTCCTGCACCTTCCTGCTCCCCAAGGAGCTGTAGGAAGAAGTTGCCACCCCCAGGCCAGCGCAGCACAGTGCCCGAACCACCCCGAGCCTTGCCGTCCCTTACCTGCCGCTGTCTCCTCGTGGGCCTCCCTTGGAGCGGGGGCGGGCGGTGGCAGAGGGGAGCGCGGCCCGGGCTCGGCTCCGGGCTCCCGGCTCTCCCGGAGCTGTCGAGCCCGGCTCCCGCCACCGGGCGGCAGGTAGGCCAGGCGACGCCGGGCTGGCAGGACACCCCGGATTGCGCTTCCAGCCTGCTCTACACAAAACAGTTACAACAACCCCGTAACGGGAAATAAAACTCCCTTCTGACCAAAAGTCCGTGGGTTTCTGGAGGTGCAGTTACTAACAGAACCCAGCGAGCGGAGGGGAGGGAACCGCCGCCCCGCGTCCCCCGCCAGGACGCGCACCTCACACCTCAGCGGCCGCCAGCGCGCGCGTCCCGCCGCGGGCGGGGCCGGGGCCGGGCG
>JANZLQ010000233.1:0-14002 GCA_026212715.1 Elanus axillaris | reverse complement strand
TGTCCCTTGCCTCATTCCAGGAGGGTTGGACTAGGTGACCTTGGAAGGTCCCTTCCCACCCAAACCATCCTGCGATTTGGTGATTCTAAGTGAGCCTGTGCAGGGGCTGTTGTTTCAGCATCTCTGTTCCGCAGCACAGGCAAGTGTTTCTGCAGCTTTCCTCGATATGAAGACAGGTCTACTGAGGAGCGTGCACGGCTCTGCTCCTCCGCGGCCACCACTGCAGAACTCACTAGATGGGAAACTCTGGGATGCCTTTTGTAAACAAAGCAGAGACAGATTTGAATAGGTTTGTAAACTCCTCTCTGACTCTGTTGGAGTTGCAGCCTTACAAAATCCTGGGAGTTATTGCATGTTCTTCCTGGAAACTGCACCAGGGAGGACACAGAAGATGGATTTCAATTTAGAAAAACAATGAAGGAAACCTCTGACCTGGCTCCTGAAATGTTTGGGAGCTGACTTCTATTTATTGGCCCCAGCATATCAAGTCTTGTATACAAGAGTTCTGAGGTTTAACCTAAAACCCTCTTAATATTTCCTGAAGAAAAGAAGCAGAACTCTGGCCTGTGCATCAAACCCAGTTCAACGGAGGTACAGGAAGCAGTGACCGTAATAACTTTTAGCAGGTATACAAAATGTTGTCGCACCAGCACCTCCCTTGTCCCAGCAGTTTAACTGGAGGTCCCCCACCTCTCTGGTGACCTGCTGTCAAATATTCTGCAATCACCATGACAGAGGAGAGTTTTAAAGGAGAATGGGATGAAAGAAGCATTGAAAAATTCAGGTCGGAAGGAGCCTCAGAGGGTGTCCAGACCAACCTCCTCCACAGAGCAAGGTCAGCTTTGAAGTGTTGCTCAAAGTCTCCTTCAACTGATCTTTGAAAATCCCCCAAAAGGGAGATCCTACCACCCCTCTGGGCAGCCTGCTCCAAAGTTGAACCACTGCCATGGGAATTTCTTTCCCACACCAAGACAGAACCCCCCAGTCAATCTGTGACCATCACCTCTCGGTTTCTCCATGCACCTCTGGGAAGGCTCTGGCTCTGCTTTCTTCTCGGTCACCCGTTAGGAGATGGAAGATTATAGCTGGATTTCCCTTTTGCTCCTCTTCTCCAGGCTGAACACAACCAGCTCGTATGTCACCCTGACCAGAGGGTTTTGTAGAACATTAGGAAAAGCTTCTTCATGGGGAGGTCACCAGAGAGGTAAGGGACCTCCAACCCTTAGAGCTTCCCGAAGCTTGCCTATGCAAAGCCATAACGGACTTGCTCCAGTGCCAGCAGCAGTCCTGCTTCAAGCAGAAATTTGGGCTAAAGACCCCCCCGACGGCCTTACATTTCTACAGTCTACAGATGTTTACTGAGAAACTAAGAAATCTTGCTTTGCAAGAAATATACGTTGATCGTAATGCATTTTATTATGTAGCATGTTCCTATGAATAGATTAAAATAAAAGAGATTGTGTATCCATATAAGAACAAAGAGCTAACAGTTTTTAGATAAGTGATTTAGACAAGTAAACATCTCATCGTGCCCCAAATAACTAACTCCAGAACATACAGCAGAAACAGAACAAAAATGAAAATATGAACACGTCGCCTACAACTCTCATTTTTTGTTCTGCATCTTTGCTGTAGGAGATAGAGCAAGCCAGAGGATGTCAAACAGCATCTAAGAAAAAGCAGGGGTCTTCATTAGAAAGTGAAATGGCAATGGGTTTTTCATCTGCATACCATGCGCACTCGATGCCTAATCCACATTTACCATGCTTCCCTTTGTCTTTGCTTAAGAATCATGAGACAGCTCTTGAGCCTGGCTTCCTCACATCGAGTATCATGGGGCTCAAGCTGAAGAGCTTTTATAATATTCACTGTAAGTAATTGGAGCTCTTCTCCATGCTGCAGGGCCCTTCTTGGAAACAAAAGCCCCTCTCTTCTGGCCCAGGTGTTCTCTCCATGTCAAGGGCTGGGGACACGCGCCGAACCCACCCCCCGAGGCTGACACTGCCCATGGCTTTCTCTGTGACTCTCTTCTTGTTCAGACCCTCTATATCCCCACACTTTCAAATAACACTGACTTCGAATGACATTGCTCGAATGGGCAGAGTAACCTCTCCTGACGTCATTGCATGTACCGTGACCACAAAATATGATGTAGCAGGGAAGAAAAAAGAATACTTTCTGCATATTTCACCAAAAAACCTATCAAGCAGGAAATCAAGTTATTCTTTCCATGGACGTATAGGTCATCTGCCTAGCCTACATCATCTGTGTTTAAAACTTCACGCGCACATACAACCCCAAAGCCACAAGCCACAGTGCCCTTGCATTCCTCTGCTCATTTTGGGGCTGAGCCAACTCAATAAATAGTGTCGAGGAGCCGGAAACCAACAAGCTGAGACAATCCCTGCACTGAGGTTAATTTTGTTTAGAAACGTCTTGAAATACTGGGGAAATTTCTGAGTCCCAAAGAGTGCAAATATTTTACTAGACAGAGTATTATGGAGTACCGCAGGCAGGTTGGGCAGACAGCAATCCTCGGCCAACGATCACTCAAACAAACCAACAAACCCAGAAGTTTTTAACGACGAGGAATAAATTACAGAAAGACAGCAGATGTTGGACAAGTTGGTTTTGCTGAAAACAGGCCTTGCCAAATAACACTTGATTTCCTTTCTTGAGAAGATTATGAGTTTTATCGACGAGGATAATTATGGGGAAATAATATCCTTCACAAGGCATTTGATTCAGTAATGTGTGACTTTCTGATGAAAAAAGTGAGCAGTAGGCAGCAGCAGCAAAGCGCACCCTGCACACGGATTAAGCAAAAGATGACTCAAAAAACGTACCTCCGAAGGGCACATCCTACTGAAGGTGACTGGGGTTTGGTCTTCAGAGCAATGTAGTGCCCAAGTCCTGCCCGACGTCCCCAGCCGCAGCCACGTGCTGTGCGCTTCCTCCTCCACCCTGACCACTTGCTGGCATCATTTCCCCCCTTTTCTTTTTTTTTTTTTTTTGCAGTTTTCGTGCACACTGCAATGCCCTGCCTGTCCCCACTGCTGGAGCAAGAGCAATCCCTTTGTGTGCATGGACATGCCCGACGCGGATGCGGAGCACCTCTTCCATTAGACTCTATCGTAGAACCAACATGCGGTAGACCTATGGGAAACTTTACGACCGTTGCCACAGAAGTAACAAAAATAACTTGTGTTTACTGTAATGTCAGGCACTTTTTCTGCAGTCACGAGTTAGGGAAACTGCTGTTTACAAAGGTGAGGTGCAGGGAAAGGACGTTATTTGCTGACGCAGAAACGAAGAGCATCACAGAAAAACGAAGCTGTAAGAAAACACCTCATCCACCCCTGTGCACCACAGCTGGATCCGCTCTTCATAATCCCCTCCTGACAGATGTTTATCTGACACGCTCTTAAAAACCTCCACATTCAGATTTTCCTAAAGTCTAAATGAAACTCCTAAATGAAATTCTCAGCAAGTGGAGACCGTGGCACGGCCCAGCCCCGCGGGGCAAGGACAGCAGCTCTTCCCTCCCTGTGCAGCAATCTGTGCTGTGTCTTAAGCCTTCTCTAAACCTGCTCTCAGTCCTCTCTTCTCCAGGTAAACAACTCTGGTCTTTCAGCCGTGTCAGGTGAGCCAGCGGTTCAGCCAAGACAAGCTTCCTTACCGACCTCCCCGGGACTCGCCGCACCTTTCTGGAGAGCTGGAGCCCAGGGATGGGCCTCCTGGCTCAGGTGGGACCCCAGCGAGGGTCGGTGGAGTGGGAGGCTGGTTTGTGGGTCTAGTGAACCCCACAGTCACCTCTAGTCTTTCTTTTTTTTTTTTAATAGCATGAGAGCATCGACTCATGTTTGCTTTGTAATCCACCAGGGCCCCAGGTGCTCCTCTGCAGAACAGCTATCCTTCCAGTTGCTTTGCATTTCGTATTTGCTTAGCTGATTTTCCCACGTACATACTGCATATATTCCTTCCTACATACCAAAATCAATTTTTTTTTCCCCTCCAAATATTCCTGCAATTCTTCAGGATAATTTTGAATTCTCATCCCCTTCGCTAAAGCCCCAGCAATCTCCTCCTGCTTGATGTCAAGAGCAAATCCAAGTCCCTTGCAGGAAGGCTGAATAGTAATTAATTCAGGACAGAAATAATGAACTATAGAGGAATTTCAATTTACACGTCTTTCTATTTTAATAGAAAACCCTTGACAACTGATCTTGGAGAAAACTTTCCCAACCAAAATTATAACTGCTTTGCATGAGGCTCATCTAGCCTACGCTGCTACAGCTCTACGGGCGGAAAAAAGGAGTTTGCTCTGGAGTAGGTCTGCAAAGGAGAACTACAAAGGGGATGCTCACCCTTTGCTTCTTTTTCCCAACACACATTTACTCGAATTGCTTTAACCTGTGATAAAAACTGGAATGCTGTTAAGCCGGTTTGCTGTAAGACCGTTTGGTCTTGTCCTTACAGCTTTTGCAGAGAGATCAGGTACATGCTGGAAGCGTGACGACGCAAGCTAGCACTGCTGCAGCTCACAGGTACAAATCCTATTTTCCCGGGACACCACCGGAGCCGGAGCCGGAGCCGGAGCCGGAGCCGGAGCCGTCATCCCCGCTCCTGCTCTGCAGCCCCTTGTGCAGCCACAACTGCAGTCACCCTGCAAGGTATTTCTCCAGAATTTGGGTCTGTATCGCCATTTGCGGTTTTCCTTTTTACTAGTAATTGAAAAACTATTTATGTTAACCAGAAACAGAGAAGAAAAATCCTTTCAGTGCTGCAAATGAAACTATTGCTGTTGCTGCCTGAATAATTCCAGCTCGATCGAAGCGAGCGCTAAAAATGATTCAACCCCCTCTCCACAAATACTCTTGGAGGAAAATATTTAAAACAGAAAATAAGGTCATTAAATCAGAGCCCCCCACCAATTGGTCCCGTTAACCTTATTCTTGTAGGAAAATTGAATTTTGCTGTCCTCTGTGGCACATCAGTCAGGGCTATCGGCTCCAACAGGCCTCTCGCTGCCTGCCGCCCTTCTCCAAGAACAATCACGTCAAGGAATACATAAAAGGCTTATTAGTTGGGTAGGCTAATAACCTTTCTGAGGCATTAATAAACCCCCCTGATTAAAACCTAAGGCAGGGCTGTTCTCATGGCACCAGAGGGAGGGAGGTGTGATGCCCTCTCCCCCGGCCCCCCCAGCGTGGATGGGGCCGCTGGCCGAGGACCTCCGTCCTGCCGCAGCCCGTCTAAACACATCACGCTCCGGATTTGCACCGGCACACGCCGCTCCGAAACACAGGGCGAGAAAAGTGCTCTGCACGGACACCGCGCTGCTGGCACCCCAACCTCTGTCCATGGACGTACGCACCTACCTATGTAAAATAAACACGTATTTCTATACAGAGGGCTCAGGTGGGCGTGCGTGGGGGGAATGCGTTTCAAATATACAAACACCAATCTCCGAACCAAGGCTGCTCTGGTTTGGATCCCCGCTGCTGCTGGGCTTTTCGGCTGATGCCAACCTGGCGATGCTAACTGTCTAACCCAGCGGTGCAGTGCAGAGTCGACGGGGATTATTAGACAGCACACTGCCTGTTGCACCGAAAGGTTTGCATTTAATTGTTCAAAATCACATAATTAGATTAGATACACAAAACCACCCAGCAATACTGCGTGGGCTGTGAGACAGGCAATCTGGCGGAGAGGCTGAACGTGCCAGGGGGGCACACAGAGGGGAGGCGAGGGGGCTAAGACTGCGCACCGAGCAGCCTTTGTTCTTAAATCACAGTGTTAATTAACAACTAGTTTGCTTGGGAAGAAAGTGGCTCTCCCCTCCCGACCGCAGTGCGCTGGGCTGGGAGCTGAGGACAGGCTGGGGAGACCCCCGTACCGCCCGACCGTCGCATCACGGACTCCGAGACCGCCGGGCTGCAATGCAGCTACGATCGTTAGCGCTAAATTAAAAAAAAACCGCTTCCCCAGAGTCCCCAGTTCCCGTCCCAAGGGCAGGGCCCTGTGGCAATCGCCTCCATCCAGGCAGTGCCCCCCGGAGCCGGCAGAGCCTCCAGCGGAGCGAGCAGCTAATCCTGCGGCAGCTGGGCAGGACTCGGTGCATCCTTCTGCCAGGCTGGGAGACATCTACCCTCGGTCTCGTTTCCACCGCTGTTCTGGCAAGCGCCTGGTATTGCTCAGCTCTTTTTACAATTTGCTTTGTCAGCTTTAACTCTAACGCACGGCTAACCCGTGACTCCAGGACAGCTATTTTATGCAACTTTGCCGTCGCTGCTTTGGGAGGTGAGTATTTTCAAGCCATTTACCCATCGAAGCTGGGGAGCTGCTCCGCGGTGCCGCGGAGCGTGATGATGGCCGCGCAGGCAGCCCTGCCTCCTCTGCCTTCTCCCTGCAGGCCAGGCAGGGCGAGCCGTGCAGCAGAGCCAGCCACGCTCCTTGCAGAATTAAACACCGCGTCTCATAAAGGGGAGAGCGATCAGAACCGCTCTCCCTGGATTATGACGGAGAAAAGGGGGAGAAAGAAGAGAAAGCTCCACTTGACTTCTCCACTGGTCAGATTTAGAAGAATCCGTGCTTTCCAGCAGTTACCACTGAGCAACCGAACCCTTCTTTTATCGGTACAAGAAAGCAGAAGATGCGAAGCCTTCTGCTGCCCGGCTGCCGAGGAGCCCAGCCGCCGCTCCGAGACCAACCCCCCCCGAAACAGGTCTGCTCCATCCCCAGCTCCACCGAGTGCGAGATAGCTGTTTGAACTCCTCCATTCATGAAATGTTGTTTGTTTTCATTCCTCTCTATCCCCCCAGCTGTGGGATATAGAGCAGGGATCAGGAAACAATAAAATCTTGGTTACCACACAGAATGCCTCCTTTTTCCTAGCTCCTTTCAAAGCCTGACATTTTTGCTTTCATCCGCCATTTCCACAGTTATGGGGCATGTGCTGCCTCCCCTTCCAGCGGGGCCTCATGTGGGGATCCCGTAACTGCGCTCAATATGTACCAGATTGCTCCTCTCCCCAGCATCCAGCGTCGCCTCCCACCCCGCCGCTCCGCGCTCTCACTTGCAGCGGTTCCCAGGACTCCTACAGTTTCAATTCCCATCCGATTCCCTGACCGACTTGTATTACAAAGGCTAAAAGCAAGTGTTATCTTTCAAAATTATTCGAGTTTTGTTTTCAGGCTTCTCAGTTTGCACTTTTATCCCTTTAACTCATCAGGATCGCTAACGCGGCTGGAGAGCTTTCCTCCGCGTCTCCGGAGGCGAGCAGAGCTGCTCCCGTGCCGGAGGGGCGGAGGAGCTGCCCCAGGCCCCGTCCTGCAGCCCCAGCGCCGGGGGGGTCTGCACAGGGCCAGAGAAAAACGCCTTAATTCTGGGAGCATCCAGACCCACCACCGGAGCCGCTGTCTGCGGCGGCGGCTCTGGGATTTCTCTGTTCTGCAGACGTAACTAGGGGACACGTGAAGTGCCTCGGGTCCCATTTCCCCATCGTCAAAAAAACCGCTAGAAAAGTTCACCCAAGCTGAGAAGGCAGACCTGCACGAGCAGACGGACGAAGGCGAGCTGTAAGTCTAGTTGACTTTCAGCAGGGTCACACCGCGGCAGCAGTGTAACGAGAGTACGCCCATTACTGCCGATCCGGCGGGGGAGAGAAGCCATCTCCCCTGGAAAACATCAAAAGCTTGTACTGGCATCTCGTGCCCAACGCAGCAGGCTGTGGAGCGCACACCTCTCGCGGCTCCCCGTCTCTCCACGAACACGTAGCCTGATCAAAGTGTCTCTCGTCATTTGTGGCTACCGATGAGCGAGCGGCCACGGACCAGCGCAACTGCTCCAATACAGGGTCACCAGCAAGCAGCGGGAGGGAACAGATCTGGAGGCTACGATAATCAGCCTGTTGGAGCACAACACTCATCTCCGACATCTTGCTTTCCAATGTCATTTTCCTTCTCTCTCCGCACACGCAGAACTGCTCGTAAGGAGAGAGAAGTATTGCTTGTGGTGGCTCCTGGGCAGGCTACGGGTACTATGATGACGGAAGCCACCCAATTAAAGAGCTTATGGGATAAGAACCAGATACTAGTGGGTCTCTCAAGAAGTACAGCTTTTGAAGTCACTGATGAAATTCTTCCTTGGTAATAAGAGCACGAAGCTAAAAAGACAGTACATAAACAAGTTTGCACATGAGCTTCCAAGCAGGCAAGGGCATGTGACTTGCGAGGAAGTTGGACACGAACCACAGCCCCGTGTAAATGCATGACAGATACTGACAACAAAGGAGTACCTGGATGAGCTGCGCTCCCTCTTCACAGGCCAGAAAAAAACCTTCCAAAGCCTGCACCTTCTGGGGGCCACCCTAGACAAAAAGATACACACCTAGAAACATATGCTTAAACACCGCATCCAGAGGGTAAAGGTGTTCTGGTTTGCCTGATGGGATAACCATTGCCAAAAACACAACAAAGAGAAAGATAAGAGAAACAAGCCCGTAAGAAGCTGAAAAGATGGATTGCCGACTTGTGACCATGAGACAGAAGCGTGAAATCTTCAAGCCAGAACACAGAGTCATTAGATGATGCTTAGAAAATGAACTACCAAGGAATCTGCCCCAGGCACCACGCAATAACAGGCTACAGGAGATAAACCTGGTATTTGGTTTTGTTCTCCGAAACAGTTGTCAGCACAGGTCAACTAGCAAGGCAGGGTTGTGATTTGTGGCTCTGTATCACCGTAAAAGTGAGAAGAAAATGGGTTCTGCTGAAAGACAACCTGCACGCTGGAGGATACAAGAGGAATTCCTCAGGGATTCATCTATTTAATATTCTAATTACGTGCACAAAAATAACCCCACTCTAATGAAACTTCCTGATGACATAAAGGTTAGGATGAATCATTAATACAGAGGCAGAGCAGAACATTACACATGAACCGGAGGCTCAGAAGAACAGAAATGGCGTGGGGTACACTCCTGCACAACAGAGCAAGGGTTTCTGATGTCTGGGCATAGGGGTGCCCACAGGACGACAACTAGTGACTGGTTACCAGGCAAGTACGAGTTACTAGTTACTAATTCCAGAGAAGTACTAATTACCAGGACAGTGTAGTCATGGAAGTAGCCCCAGGGCGCACTCCGAAGGTATTACCATTAATACGTCCTCACCTCTACTCTAACATCCACAATACTGACGAGACACCCTGCGGAACTACGTGCACAGGATCCGGTTAGTCCTGTCCCAGAAAGAGGAATTTGAAACGGAAAAGGAAAAAAAAAAAAAAAGGCGGGGGGGAGACACAAACTCTCTTTTCCATCTTAGCAAAAGTAAAAATATTATTGCTACCTGAGGACAACAGTGTTGGGAAAACTCAGATATAAAAATATAAAATGTCCTTTGGGTATCTAAAAGTATTAGTCCAAAGAAGAAGCAAAACCCCCCAGGAATCACAGTTAACGAGGCCAATGGTGCTGACACTGTGATCACAGAGAATTCGCGTGCTTGGCATCTTAAAATCCAACTTTTTCCCATCTAGGAAAGGTGAAGAACGTAAAGAGAAAAAGAAGATGTGGGTGGGTAGTGGCATATCTTCTTAATTATTCTTCCTTTAGATATATCGTTAACCCAGAACTCCATGATCTCAAATGCAACAGATCCACGAGATAACTGATACGGATGGAGAGGTCTAATAGAATTAAGTGTCACAGCAAAGGAGGGAGCAGGATGAGCTCTTCTTTAAGCACTTACTCACAAAGCGCAGAAGTGAAGTTGCGTGGTTTCGGAAGATTTAAATTCGAGATGAGTTTGCAAGAGTTCCCCTAGGACTGCCGCTCGTGTTCAGAAAGGTTAGAAATTACAGTGTTCTTCTACAAAGCGCACCATACCCAACACAAGATTACCACCAGGACTTCAGGATGGTGAACAAAGATGAAATAACTGATGCTGGGGAAACTCGTTGTTCTGGGACCAGATTTTATGACTTGATTACAGCACAGTATTTCAGTATTCAGCACACTGTTCTCTGAAGATACTTATTTTTAAAGGCAGCAGGCTGGATAACTTGAACCTAAGAGTCCCTGAAGACTTGCTTGAAGGGTTTTTTGGCCTACTGATATCCATTTTTAATAAATCTTGAAGTAACAGGGAAATTCCAGATGGTATATTAGCATTTTCCTGGATAATATTAAAAAGGAAAAGCAGGATGATTGGGTAGCTAACACTAGTTAGCCTAATGTTAATAACAGGCAGAATAACAAAAAAAGCTGATAGGAGATTATAATAGCAAAAAATTCAAGGATTATAACTGATGATCATTAACAGGATCTTTCAGTGGGCTGCTGCGGCAAAAGAGAAGAGGAGCCAATGTGTACCGAGGGTGCTAATGGTGACGATACTGGGCCACATGAGCAAAAAACTTTTAGAGACCACATTGTAAAACAGAGAGCAAGGAGGAGAAGGTGCTCACAAGAAAAAAAGCCAAACAGAGGCGTTAGTTAAAGATTTGAAAAGACTAGGACACATCTACCTTCTTCGGTTATCCAAAAGTTAGTTAAGAGCCGACTAGATACTTTCACAGGATGAAAATATAGAATACCAGAGATGTTTAATCTAGCAAGGAAAGGTAAAATCAAAATCAGCTGAAGCCAGATACGTACATCCCGGGATGGAGACAACGTGTTTTTCAACAATGTGCGATGCAGCAGTGGGATAACCTGCAATGCAGCCCAACGGATCCTTTGCGTCGTGTTTTCACAATAACATCAGAGACGTTTCTGGCTCAACAATTTAATACAGAATGGAATTTTACTGGATTCAAAACGTGAATTAACCAGGTGAAATGTCCTATGATAAAAAGAACGTCAGACTAGCTGGTGAAATGGTCACTCACCTTCAGGAGTCCATGACCTGTTCAGACCAGTTTCCAAGATGGACATCAGGACTTTTGGGCAAGAAACTCAAGTGACAAGAGGAGCCTGTAAGGGTCCATGCCAGTCTGAGAAGAAAGCCGAGATAGGACCATCAACCCTTCCCTAAGGAGCACTGTTACGCAGTGCAGCCAGAGAGCCAAGGGTCTTCTGGATGGGGACGTCAGGGACCCAAGGGCCCCGAAAAGCTGCGCCCACCCTCCACCTCCCCAGGGCTTTGGGTGGCTCAGGGCCAGCTCCGGTGGAGTGCAGCTGTGCCGGTGGTCGCCCATCTTGGTGAGCACGGGCTTGGAAAGGGGAGAGCTCAACGCGCAAGCAAACTCCGATCTCGCACATCTTCTGTGCCACGCACTGCCTATCGCCTAACCCTTAGGAACAGTGTAGTGCATTAACCTAAGAGCAGCACGAAATCTGTACGTGCAATGTAATTTTGACATTTCTGAATATTTGAGAACCTTTGCTATGCAAATGTAAATGCATTCTGAACATAAAAGTATTCACTGAAAAGTGAAGTTCCCCGCCTTGGGGATGTTTTTAAACAAAACAACGTTTTCTACATTTAGACAACACAAACTTGGAGGAGTGCATAAATAACAATGGTAGGGGAACAGTAGTCTTCCCGAGGAATTGAAACGTTTCAGTCACTGAAAAATGGCTGCTTTGAGGAAAAAAACACCTGCTCCATGGAAAAGATAAATGACAAAAACGCATTAACAGAATATTGTTACTTTCAAAAGAGAAAACAGTTTCTTGCAGTAGCACGCAATTACTGAAAAACCTGATTTCTCTGAACTTGTGTTACTCTTGTGTTACTCAATAAAGCCTGAATGAAGGAAGTCATCCAGAAAAGAGACTTCTCAAGTCAAAACTCTTCTTTGAGACCCAATAAACACCTACATTTGCATCATGGTTTGGATCAGACTTTATCTCACCAGTCCTGACAGCAGCACGAGATGCTGCGTATTTAAGAGCAATACATGTCTCCAGTAGACATGTTGCTCTTGATGCACACAAGGTGCCCAGCCACGAGGACCCGTTCCTCCTGGGCTATTTGTTATACTGCACTTATTTTATATATTATTCACTACGGGGTAACGCTCAGTTGAGTCAATGAATGAATTTGCCATAGGGGAAAAAGTCCAAAGCTGGGCTCCAAGCCTTCCTGACACTTTGCTCCTGCCCACCCTCGCTGCGGAGGGTGCAAGCCAAGCCCCATGGAAGAGGAGCCGGCAGTGTGCCTTTGGAGCAAAGGCCAACCCCTCCTGGGGCGTGTTAGCGGTCAGCAGAGCCAGGGAAGGGAACCGTCCTCCCCGCTCGGCACACGTGGTTGGAGCAACCTGCTCCAGCTGGACCTGCTCCAGGCAGGACCTCCAGGGATCCCCCCCACCTCCAGGAGAATCATCCCGAGATCTTCACAGCCAGCTCACGAGCGAGGAGGCAGGACCATTAGCAATTTGCAACAGGGATCGCCACTTGCCAGGAGGACTATGTAAGTGCTACAAGTCATGGTGTGTACACGCTCGTAAAGGGACCCGCAGGGGCAGTCGGGTGACGGAGGAGAACAGTAATTCTGGTTCCAAATTGAGCTCTTGAGACCTTACTGACGTACGCGGAGGAAAAAAGGTATAGAGTCGTCCCAGGGGCAGACTGATGTGGGGTGGTGATGGAAACAATTACTAACTGCGTCGGAGAATTAATCATTAATTAATGATACAGCTTCAGATGCTGAAAGGAGAGAAAACACTGGATGGATTTACAAGGTTGTTCATCTGTTGTTTAAAGCTGTGGCTGTCATGTCAGAGAAGTGGTGTAAAAGCCACAGAGCGCTCAAGGCTTTTGCAGGACCTTAAAAAACGCGGCTCAAGGTTTGACTTTGTTGGAAAAAAGGAGAAGAAGCCAACAAAGACAGAATGTGGGCGAGGACAGAAAACTCGGGAAAATATTTAAATTCTTCATGGCTTCCATCATTTCCTGGAACACTCTCCCAATATTTTATGCAGTCCTCAAGGACACTGGAGATTGTGCTTGGGAAGTTCTGTGTTGGTGACGAACACTGCCAACGCAGGTGCTGCTGTAGCCTAACCTGCTGCCAAAACAACACAGGCCTGCGTTGTGCCATGGAAATGGCTGAAACAGGCATGATTAATTTAGAAATAGAGGCCGTAGCCACACATACATGTTCCAGTGCTGGCCCTGAAACAGAGGCACTCAGGCCAGCAGGAGCATGGAGCGCGCGAAGGCTACGCAATATGCTGCTTGCAGGGCAGGGACTAGGAGCTGCCTGGAATGTGAAAAAATAATGCATTATTCACAAGACAGATGAGCGCTCAGTCTGCAACCAACAGCGCTGACAAACTGCAGAGACTCTCCAGGAGCTGAATTGGGAAGATTACGATGCCTACTTGTGCTCAAAGAGTCAAGACATGAAATAATAAATTGTGACCCCCCTTGGGCTAGCTGTCCCTAGCTGAATCTGTGAACAACCCTCAAATCTTACTTTTTGGGGCTTTACGTGAAGCTTTATGCAATCAAAACTGCAAGAAGTTAACACTGATGGAGTAGCCGCAGAGGGTCTGTGCCGCTTCGTGTAACTGAAGCAGTCATCAGTATCAGGGTCTGGAAATGATTTCTAGAGAGTCCAGGAATGGCAACTGAGAAAAACCACGCGCTCGTTTGGTGTTCCCAAGAACCGCACATAAAGATTTTGCTTTTGCATCCATTCTTCCACTGAAAAACTTTTATATGCCAAAAATCAAGACGTATGAAAACTACTTGTCAATGGACTAAGAACAGAAACGGCTGAGCACTGGGGGAGGCAGGGCTTTTTGTGAAGTCTACTTTCGCTTAAGTGGGGCTGACCTCCTGAGGTCATGCTGAAGTCAATGGTGGGAGCTGCAGCATCCTCTGGAAAGTGATTCAGGGCAGGAGGCTGGTTCAGCCTCTGACTTGGTCTTTGGAGGACCACTGACTGCAGGGAGTCATAGAATCATCGAATCGCAGGATGGTTTGGGTGGGAAGGGACCTTCCAAGGTCACCTAGTCCAACCCTCCTGGAATGAGGCAAGGGACA
>JANZLQ010000232.1:0-14046 GCA_026212715.1 Elanus axillaris | reverse complement strand
AACACCACCTCCGGGTTGTACACCGGCAGCCACTTGTAGGGGTTCACAGTGACACAGAAGAGACCCGAGTAGGTCTGTAGGGAAGGAGGACAGGATGCTGGTTTTTGAGAGTTGGGGAGAGTTGCAGATAAGGCAATGGTGAATGGTGTACTGGGGTGACTACAGTAGTAGATGAAAATAAAGTGGAGGAATGACCTATCAGAGAATGGGTGGGATATAGCATACAACAAGGAAAGGTAAATGCAAGAAGGAAAAAGAGAGGGAGGATGTAGACAGCAAGAGGAAAACACATGCAAGAAATGAAGAAGAAAGACAAAAATGAGGAAAGAAGGTGGCAAGAACTGAGGAAGCTCTTCAGACAGATTGAAGGGTGTCTTCAACTCCTCAAAAGCAGTAATCATCTCCAGCTGGTACTTACATAGATCATCCAGGCTGCATAACGCTCTTTGAGGTTGTACAGCACAGCAGGTTCATGAAGATGGGTCATCATGGCCATGTCCTCAATTTTATCATACTTGGGAGGGTTCATGGAGAAGATTTGATCATCCTTCACAGTAAGAGTCTGCCAAAGAAAAGAATGATTTATATTTACCATCTGAAAGTCCACAGCAGGATTAAATTGTATTCTCAAGGCTTGAATTCTTTTTACTTACTTCTCCACCTTCAGTCTTGACGGTGACCTTCCCTGCTTCTTTGCTCTGGACTGTGCTTTTCACATAGGATTCCTTTGCATGTACCACAAAGACAGATGACTTGGCATCGAAAGGCCTGTTCTGGGCCTCAATTCTCTCCTTTTCTGACTTTCGGAGGTAGGGAGCTGCCTCCCCAAAGATGGCCATCTCAGAGTCTGTTGACATGGCTGCTGTTTACTAACAGTAGTGCAGCAAGTATCTGTGAAGGTAGAAAATACATTACAACAGCTCATAATGGAAGAAACATTGTTACGCAATCACAGATTAGATGGTGCTCTGCTGTATGTATCAACTGATTGAATTGACTTTTTCATTTTTCTGCTAATTCAGAGCTCTGTTCTATAATTTTCATTCCTTTATTTCTGCTTTATGTAGTCATATATCTAGGCCTACTGGATGGCTGCATTTACAATGGAATTTTTTCCTTTGTTGAATAACAGGATAAACAGATCCTTTCCAAGGTTCCTAACACTGCACTCACTAGATATTCCCAAGTTTGGAGTTATGAAAGCCCTCTCATGTCTTTTGTGTTTAGCACCTTTCAAACTATGAGATTTGTTTACAGTAAAACACTGGAAGGGGTGAAGTACACTGGATATTCAAAGAACTAATATTATTAGCACTTCTCATTAAAGACATTCCCTTGGGATAAAAAAGCTCAAGTTGTCAAATATTTAAATTATTCCACAGATCCATCTGCTAACAAACAAAGCTGATATTCTCCATGTTGGTACTTTTGTAACAGAAACTGAGTAATCTTGCATTTATTCTCTACTATTTAAAAAAAAATAATATCAGTTATTGTGTTTATTATTGCCAAACAATTGTCTTGAATTTTCATGCAATTGTGAAGCTGGAATTTAGTTATAATGTTCCCAAATTAATACTTTTCCAAGTTTATGTTTTTCTTTTTTAGCCTAATTTTATCTAGGTTCATCACCTACAATTGCATTTTGTGTAGCTTTTCTGAATAAATTAAGATGCTCACTTCTCTGTCAATACTTTCAGCTGTGGCAGACCTCTAGGTGAAAATCAAATAACTGGTTAACTTTTCCTTGAGATACGGTTTCAATTTGATTGCAGGAGAGAGATTCTGAACTTAGAATATTTTTTTAAACTCATTTCTAAACCCTTTATCATTTAGCAACCTCATTATTGCAGTACGGGCAGCCTAACAGACATATTTTAATAATGATCACAGTATTTTTGTACATTATAAAATTCATTCCACTCAGTATTCCACTGCTTACATGTGAAAACATTGCTTTGCCCTCTTAGCCAGCAGAGACAGACTTAATGACACAACTTAGTGTTATCAGTTCAAAGGCATGCATACAATCTCTTGACTCATGGTTTTGTTTCTAACTATGTGATTTTCCACTTCATTAAAGTGTTATTAATCAAATAAGATCATTTCACAAAACAATTACATGAGGTTGTAAAATGGACAAAGGTCTTTCACCAGCAGTTTTATCATTGCCTATAATATCTCACATTTTCTTACAAGATTCCTTAACAGGAATAATACTAGCATATTATATATATTAGTATATACTATGTTAGCATATATTATATTAGTATATATTATAGTATGTTAGTGTATATTTTATTTTTTATAGATGTATGCTATTATTAAAATGTATCTTTATGGTATTTTTACAACGTATAGTATATACAGGAGGTAAGTATACATTATGTTAGCATAATATATATATATAATATGCCAGTAGATTGCCTTACAAAGTATTTGATGAGTATTTTCTTTTTACTATTTTATATAATTTTTCCTGAAACCAATGATCTGCTAACTCTCCTCCACTTACTGAAAGCATGCTAGCTATATTCTTGTCACATGACAGCTTGTTGACATTTTAGAAATTTGAGTGTTATATTCCAGTGACAATATTTGACAAAGTTAATATAAATTAATGTAAAAATATGAACAGTTAATTTTCCTGGGTGTAAATATTTAAAGCTTTGAATTTAGTTGCTGTTCTGTATCTCTATTTCTAGTTATCCAAGTAGGTATCATCCTTTCTTCATTTCCCTGTGATTATTAGTATTTGTTTATATAATTATATCACAGTTGTGCACTATTTTCATAGGCGCAAGCAAGTATAAAAGGAAGCTCAGACCAAAATTCTTTATTTTAGGACTTTTATGTTTTGATACAAAACTTTCTAACCCCATTCTCCAAGCTTCCTTTTGAAAAAGAAAATATTAACATTATTTAAATATGTATGTCTTTTCCTGTTGCTTCACAGCGAGTGCCAGGGACCACTGATATTTGATGTAAATGCAAAAAAAAAAAAAAAAGGAGATGTTTCCTTCAAGACTATATTTAATTTATGGACAAGTATTTGGAAACTAATTCCTGATGGAGTTTTTCTTCCTAGGACAGTTTGTCCCAAGCTTAGGACCTAATGTCTGTTAATGTAGGAAACTGCTCTCTGTAAATGAATCCTGAGGAGAATGTAGGCAATGCAGCAGTGATCAGTACTTTTAAGACCGCTGTGTTCAAGAATCTTGTGGAAAAGATATCGGCAATCCAGCCCAATTCTCATACTGTATTTACACAATGGACATAAATATAAGGAATACAGGGATTGCCAGCATAAGTCCTACCTTAGACCATCTCTATCTGTCCCTAAAGAGTGACTAAATCAAGTTCTTACCTTTTGTGAGACAAGATTAATGGCTTGCAGACTGGAAACTGGTCAGTATTGTAGAACAGAATTAGCAACTTCCTTCTTACTGCTTCACAGAATTCCAGAGAAAATTTATAGACAGAAAACATATGGATCCCTTGAAAGCAAACTGAAAATCCCAGCTGACACTGGCAGTCCCCCATTGAATGAATGTGAGCGTCTGTAGGAATGCGCTGGTGCTTGTGGAATGCAGGGCCAGTTTCCCTTCATCCCCCACCTCCCCCAGTCCAAAGCCTCTGACACTCTTACCTTACAGATTTCTGAGGAAAGACAAGACACACTGATCCCAGGGTGCTTTTATAGGGCCTGATCTGCATACGTAGCCACCACCTCCTCTTTCTTAGGTCAAAACATTTTTGGCAATCTTAACTCCTAGCAGAATTGCCATTCATATTAGAAGTGAATAGATATAATTAGACATAACAGGTCTGTGAATCAATCTCCTATAAATAATTTGACAAGAGAGCCTGAGAAGGGGAGGAAACAGGAGGGTGTGCTAAAGGAGATGAAAGGGGCTACATTGGTACTGTAATCCATTGAATGCTGACTCGAGCAGAGAAAGTGAAGAGTAAGAGCCAATGTATTGTAATAGGAAACATGTAGGGATGAAGAGGTGAAGTCACAGGCTCCTGAATGCTGCAGATGCTCTGAGTCTACAATGTGGAAAAGTACAAGGGGTTCTACTGAGTTGCAGGGTCATTGTTAGAGAAGGAAATACCAATGCAGGAGGAAGCGTCTAATAGGAACTGAAGTTGCAGGAGTGAGAATCAGGGGATGATATGAATGACCAAGTAGTAAAATGGACCAAAGCCAAAGCAAGAGAAATGGGGAATGGTGAGTCTGAAAGTAGTGATAGGGAAGGATATGTACTTAGGGAAGAGGAAGTAAGTAGGGGTGTGATTCTAAGAGGATAACAGCGACTCATGATGGACACAAGGACCAATACAATGGGAAAACAAGTTAAGTCTAGAATTGAAGATAGAAGCTTCTGAGACTGAAGTCACCAAGTTAGATGACAGAGGAAAGGCATAGAAATTCAACTTTTGTTTCTGGGGCTGAAGGGTTTCAAAGACTCTATGAACAGGACTATGGAACCGTTGTACTGAACTTAAGTATATCCCACTGGAAGCAGGAGAAATACATGCTGTCTCAACATAGGGGAGTCACTCAGCAATACTTTTTCAGGATAAGTGTGCTAGATGAAGGGAAAGAATTAATAAATTTACATTCTCTAGAAGAGAAAGAGTCATGGCCTATGATAGTCTGGAAGAGAGGCAGTTATTGTTAGAAGGAGCTAAACCCCATGTTAGTTTGTGAAAAAAGCCAATCTACTGTGCTCATCCCTGGGATGTTCACACCTAGATTAAAGAAGGGGGTTACACATGCTTTGAACAGCACAAGGAAGGGAGTGGTGAAGAGGGCAGCAGAACCCTTCACTTCACTTTACTGAGAAACAATTTCATTCTCATGAAACAGATGTTGATTTTATTTTCATGTGTTGGTCTTCATTTTCCAAATTACAGTTCCTATGACAGAAAAGGCAATCTGAACTGAATCATATCTCAGCAGTTTCACCTGATCCCATAGCATACTGCCTCCCCACTTACAGCACCTGTTGTTCTCTACTCCCTCTCAGCATCACCTACTCAGAGGTCTGAATAAGAAAGTGAGGAAATTCCTTCCTCCTCTTCTCTCAGCTGACTGTGTCTCTGTGATGGCACTGTAATCCTGGGGGCGGGGAGGAAACCAGTACAGGTCAGCTTCACATGTGGAGTAAATTTACATTGAAGAATAAGACTGAGGCCTATGGTTTAACCCTAACAGCTTGATCCTCACCTGAGTATAAAACATCACTTCTTTCATGTCTCTAATGTAATTACACTATCTGACAACTGGAATTAACTGTGAATTTCAGGTATTTCAATGACTTTGTATGTTGTCTCATTTTGCTGGTGCATGCAGTTTTGACCTGGATATTAAAACTGGCTACAAACCCTGCACCCCAAAACAAAAAACTAATGGTTTTCCTAAAGTTGTAAGTAATACTGTCTGACAGCTAGCTAAAAGCCTTTATTTGCAAGATATTTTTCAACTAGAAAAAGAATAATCCATAACTTTTTAAAGACTCAAAAGGACTTATAAGAAATAATTTTTTCAAAGTATTTTTCAAAATTACGTTGAAATTGAAAATTTCCACAACCTGTAATATTTTGCATGGTCTGTTTTCACTTTTTTTTTTTCCTTGCCCTTGTTTGTACTTATGTTGCTAGTCAATATAACAAATACAATGTGACTATTGGTTTTCTATCTGTATGTATTCTTGCTTTTGCTTTTTCTTTTGTGAGCAAAGTTTTCTTAATTTGGAAAAACTGTAGCTATCAAAGAAAAACTGAAACTGTGACTTTTTGATTGGAAAAACTTGGAAAAAATACAGGCAACCTGGAGTTCGAGAAAAGAATGTGTGTGTGTGTATGTGTGTCTAGGGGATTAAGCCTTGTGTATAATTTATTTTGCTACCTTTGGTAGTTAAAAAAAAAAAGTAAAAATTAATTGTGTCAGCTCAAAAAATGCATTTTTTTTCCTCCTCCAAAATGTCAGGAAACATTTTGCTTTAATACAATGATTTTGTTTCAATCAAGCAGAATGAAAACAGCCACAAGTTTTCACAGCCTTCCACAAAAGACATTTTAGCATTTTTTTGCCAGATGTAATATTCTCTCAGGGCCTCCCCTTATTTACCAAATCCACTGCAACTCCCTCTACTACCTGCACAAGTATAGCTCTCCTACTGTATACATGCACTCCCCATTTGCTCAAGCCTTCCATCAACAGCAACCCTTCACGACAAACTATATGCAGACATGCTCTCCTACCTGTAAGCTCAGTGTCTGAGATACCATTATCATTGATGGAGTTTAAGCTAATGGAGTCTGGAGAATGATTCAGTTGTCCTAATGTGGTTGCCTACCTTAGAGTGAACCGAAACATTTGCTTGACTCTAATAGTAGTGTCTACAGTGGGAGTTTAGACATTCAGCTCACTCACCTACATATTCATTTAGGCATGAAGATGACTAAATGTAGATATTTGAGTTTGGAATTGAATCTCACCCACACATGTAACAAACCCAAACCTAGTACTGCACATCTATCCATCACTGAAATTCCTTTCTCCTTGCATCCAATTCCTGCTCATTTTGCCCCTTTATTCATTCTTAAGTTGTCCACACTGGCAACAGTTACTGAAGCTAAAATTGCTGCACTGCTGCTTGAGAAAGGGGAAGTGGTGGTTGTCTGAGCACAGAGGAACCTATAAATACTTCTAGAAAGGCTGTGATGAAATGGGAACCCTGAGCAGCCCCTTCAGCCAGCTCTCAGACCTGTTGAAAGGTGGTGCCTTCTTCAAAAGGAAAATGTTTAAGGCACTTGTAAAGGACAAATATTGCTTATTGAGCATAATGGCAAAAACTATGCCAATAAAAATTTCTCCTTTGTATTATAACTAGTTCCTGCTTTAACTTTATAACGTGTTCAGTTTGGGCTAACAATGCAACTTTCCAAGAAGTCAACAATGATCGATTATGATCCCTGATAAATGTCAGCCAGAGATCAATTGCAAGTGATTGCTGTTGAACGTTGACTAAACAAACTACTACAAACTGAATGCGCATAGACTAACTTATATATGGTATATTCTAGAAAGAAGAATAAATGCATATAGAGGACAAAATAAATTATTTCCCATTTTAGGTATACTCCAGAAGTTGTCTGGTTATCTATTGATGTCACTGATGCTTTCCTATCTACCATCACCAGTACTACATGGGCAATGTAATTTCTGACTGGTAGAAGAAAGGACTAAATAAGCATCATGCCACAATATTTTTCTTCATCCCCTACCTCTGACAGGCTCACTCCATGCTCCCATCCCTCATCCTACTGCCTCAATGCAGACATTGCAGCCAACCTGGACAGGTTCCTTTTTTAAGCAGAAGATCCCAGAGTGGTCTGTAGTGTGGATGGTCTGTGGGGCTCCAGCAGTGTGACCAGCATTCATGCTGCTGTGCCACAAGGACAGGTGGGGCCTGCAGCAGGCTGTGCCATGGGTGAGGAGACCAGGCCAGAGCTCAGGCAGGGTATGAGGCATCAGGGGCAGAGCACAGGGTGACAGAGGCTGAAAAAATAGTGTAAAGAGAAAGGGAACTACTGAAATTCACAGAGAGCTGAATAGACCACTATCCTGGGTTCAGCTGGGATAGAGTTAGTTTTCACAGGAAGCTGGGAGGGGACGCAGCCAGGACAGCTGACCTGAATTAGCCAAGGAGCTATTCCATACCATCTGACACCATGCTCAGTATATAACTGGGGAGCGGGCTGGGGGGAGTCCCTCTCTTGCAGTGTAGGAAGTGGCAGAGCATTGGGTTCTGGGTAGTGAGCAGTTTCGCTGTGCATCACTCATTTTGTATATTCTTTTATTAGTACTGTTGTTGTAACTTCTCTCCTTGTGTTGTCCCAGTAAGCTGTCCTTATCTCAACTCATGAGGTTCATTGTTTTTTTTTTCTTTCTCCTTTCTGATTCTCCTCCCTGTCTCACCAGAGGAGGGCAGGGAGGAGTGACTGAGCGGCTGTGCAGTGCTTTGTTGCCAGCTGTGTTTAAACCACAACAACCACCAAAAGGGGTTTTAAAACCAGCTTGTAGTTGGCATTCACTGGACTACCTCCCTGCACACTTCCCATGGCAAGGAACCTGTCCTCAGGAGCCAGCCAGGTTGGTGGCCGTTGCCCCACAGGAGACGGCGGTGTGAGATTTTGATGGAGGTTTCCCATCTCCTCTCCTGCTGTGCTCAACCACCAGCTGCCTGCCTCCCACTGCTCTCCTCCCATGCCCTGCTTCTGTGGTAGAGGAGCTGGACATAGGTGAGCACCTACAGGGGGAAATAAAAATGATCTATTTCCTGGTGCACGGCCAAATGAACAAATGTATTAGCAGAACACTTTGTTCACCTCCTGCCACCCTTTCTGAAATGTGGCTGGTACCAAAAACTGTGATGCTTTAATGGAGGTCTCAGATGAACCCTTAGAACAGCAAGGTGTATGTTAGTACACTTAGAAATCCTGCGATGGGCGATGCTTCTTCTCATTGCAGTTGGGTTGTGTTTAGCATTACCAATGTCACAGGGAAAACAGGTGCTGCTCATATAAAGGGTGCCACAGTAACCCGTGGGGTTCAACGGGGCACTAAAAGCACCAGAGATGCTCAGCTATGGTGGATCCTGAACTAACATTTCTAAAACAGATGGAGTAGCATCCCTTCCTAACTCCAGATGTCTTTTGCTGCCCAAATATTATCTACATGTTTTATTAAGAACCCTTAGCATTTGAAGGCAGTGGTTTCTTACAGCACTTGAAGGCTGACTGGGGGATTAGAAAGGATATCCAAAAAGGACACATGAAGGTCAGATGGGTATTGACAATTCTGGCAGCCTGGCCAAATATGCTCAGCACTTGCTTTAAATAAACAGCATGTTTGAGGTAGCTCCTAAAGCTTGTCGCATATGCCAAAAATACCAAGTCAATCTCACACTCTCTGTTTGGCAAAACCAAATTTATTTAGCAGTAACAGGAGTCCCTATACAGCTTCACTTCTAATTTACCAGAGCCCTTATACACATTAAATATATTCCCAAACCACCTAATTTACTTACCCATCTGTAAAGTGTCATCAGTAGGTAGACACACAGTCAATGCTGTACTTCATCTTATGTTACATTTGCAATCAACATGTAAATGTTGAATGTCTAGTTCAGTTTAATGCAAAATATTTTGTTTTGTGCTAATAATCTCTTCTTAGGAAAATGAACAGGAACAGTATGTTGGGAATGACAATAAATAGGCAAGAGAGTTAGCATGTAGACAGAGGAAGGAGAGCAGAAGGGGTGAGGAGAGGAGGAGGCAAAGGGAGATTCTTTGCATGAGATTCCTTGAACTTTGGCTGGGAATTGCTTAGTACTGTATGTGACGTTAGCCAGGACTTGGCCTGTGTTGAGAAATGGTCATGGAGCAGGGGGGCATGCATATAGGGAAAGAGGGGTAAGGGCATATTCTTAGCTAGAAGGAGAGGTATTTTTTGCTATCTTAGAAAGTTTCTGTTGCAATGTGGAAATCTACCAGTGTTGGCTCTGGTCATTTTCCAGCTTACTTCTCCCTTATCATATTCTTCAGTACCCTAACTGGACTGTATTTGCCCTGTCTTTACCATCAGATTTTGGGTCAGTGATGTTCCTGAAGATGATCCATGCAATTCCTCAGCTATGATGTGTGGAACATTGTAAATCATAGAATATCTCAAGTTGGAAGGGACCCATTAGGATCATTGAGTCCAAATCCCTGCTTCTCACAGGACTAGCTAAAACTAAACCATATGACTAAAGTGTCCAGACACATCTTGAACTCTGACAGGCTTGGTGCCTTGACCACATCCTTGGAGAGCCTGTTTCAGTGACTGACCACCCTCTCAGTGAAGAATCTTTTCCTATGTCCAATCTGAATTTCCTCTGATGCATCTTCATTCCATTTCCTCATGTCATTGTATCTGGGGATTGTCAGTATATTTGGGGATCTTGTTGAGGGGTATCTCTTGTAGTGTTCTTGACCATAGGGCCCTTCCCAAGATTTAGACTTGAAAAGATTAGTGTGAATGTGTGACTGATGTCTCTACTGCCAGATGAGGAAAGCAGTATTCTGTACCTAACAGTCCATCTTCTCCCAGGGCTGCTGCATGCAACACTGGCTAGCTGGGCTTGATCTGTCAGGGAAGACCTGTTCTATTTTCCTCTCATTTCCACAGCACATCTTTCTCCAGGGACTCTTTCTAATAAGGGGCTTCCTTCTCTTGGTCCTGCTCTTCCAGGAGAGGCAGATATTCCTTCATCGCTCTTGATGTCCAAGTACAGACAATTTGTACATATCAGAATGTGGAAAATATGGAAAACCCTGAAGAGTATATTTGCTTTTCAAAGAGACTCTATTGCAGGTCTCCCTACAGCAAGCAGGCATGCAGGGAATATGCAGAGAAATGAAGCAGTGAGATGAGATAAACTCTTTGATATGTGTCCAATCTGCATCAGAATATGACAGGTGAATCTCACCCAGAACATATCCTTCATTATGAAACAATGTTTGATTTCTATAGAAGGGAGTTTTTAAATATAAGCACATAAAAAGAAGATCTCCATCTACTTTTAACAGTTACTGCACCACTCTTACATTCTAAAGTTTTATGTCCTTCAATTTTTATACTAAAATTTTTCCTTATTGTCTAAAAAGGTGATTTAAGTAGACTCTGTGTATCCTTTCTTTTAAAATGAATCAACCCATTATCACTTATGAGATGACTATATTGCACTTAAATATTTGCTTCTAATACTGCTACTTAGCAAAATCAACGGTAGATTGTGAACTCCTTGTGTTTTACAAACAGCTTGCTGGAGAAATACAAACCCCCATGTATTGGGTCTGTGTGGCAAGGGTTTTTGTTTTTTTTTTTTTTTTTTTGGGGGGGTGTCTTCTGTGGGAAGCTGCTAGAAGCTTCCCCTATGTCTGACAGAGTCAATACCAGCTGGCTCCAAGATGGACCCACCACCGGCCAAAGCCAAGCCAACCAGCTACAGTGGTAATACCTCTGTGATAACATATTTAAGAGGAGGAAAAAGTTGTGGCGGGCACAGAAATGGCAGCTGGAGAGAGGAGTGAGAACATGTAAGAGAAACAACTCTGCAGACACCAAGGTCAGTGAAGAAGGAGGACGAGGAGGTGCTCCAGACACCGGAGCAGAGATTCCCCTGCAGCCCGTGGTGAAGACCATGGTGAGGCAGGTTGTCCCCCTGCAGTCCATGGAGGTCGACGGTGGAGCAGATCTCCATCTGCAGCCTGTGGAGGACCCCGCACTGGAGCAGGTGGATGCCCGAAGGAGGCTGTGACACCATGGGAAGCCCGCACTGGAGCAGGCTCCTGGCAGGACCTGTGGATCTGTGGACAGAGGACCCCAAGGAGCAGGTTCTCTGGCAGGACTTGTGACCCTGCAGGGGACCTGTGCTGGAGCAGTGTGCTCCTGAAGGACTGCATGCTGTGGAAGGGACCCATGCTGGAGAAATTCATGAAGGACTGTCTCCTGTGGGAGGGACACCACTCTGGAGAAGGGGAAGAGTGTGATGAGTCCTGCCCCTGAAGAGGATGAAGTGGCAGAGACAACATGTGATGAACTGACCATAACTCCTGTTCCCTGCCCCCCTGTGCCTCTGGAGGGGGTTAGGTAGAGAATCCAGGAATGAAGCTGTGCCCAAGAAGAAGGGAGGGGTGGAGAGAAGGTGTTTTGAGATTTGGTTTTATTTCTCATTACCCTGCTCTGGTTGACTGGCAATAAATTGAGTTAATTTTCCCCAAGCTGAGTCTGTTTTGCCCATGACGGTAATTGGTTGAGTGATCTCTCCCTGTCCTTATCTTGACCCACAAACCCTTTGTTACATTTTCTCTCCCCTGTCCAGCTGAGGTGGGGAGTGATAGAACAGCTTTGGTGAGCACCTGGCATCCAGCCAGGGTCAACCCATCACACCCCACAATCTTGTTTGATCTTCAGTCTGTGTGGGGAAGATTAACATGAGAACACAATTACCGGAAATATTTCTCTTTTTTATGATATAGAAATAACTATCCGTGTTCAAACCCAATCTCTGTCAAGTGTAGCAGACTTTCCTGATACCATACTAATACCTGAGTAGAAACTGTTAACATTCTTGAAAGTGATTTTCACTTAAACTTGTTCTTTTTATCTCTGACTTTAGTTCTTTGCATTATATTGTATCTATAATAATAATAAAAAAAACACTCCATCACCTTTGTCTGTCTTAATATATGTTTAATTGTCTTTCAGTTGTCCATAAAATACTGGTTTTACTTATGTGCAGGAGCCTGCAGCCTTAGCTATTCTTTCTTCTGTACTCTTTTTAACTCTGAGTTCTTGTCACTCACCCCATCTGTGAGCTGGCTATCATTTTGTGCTACGTATGAAATAAAACATCTTCAAGAAATAGAGTAAGGATATCTCTATAGAGTAAGCCTAACCAAATAAGCAACATTTTTCAATTAATAAAAAATAATATATCTTTCTTTAAAAGAAAAGCTGCAGGAATCTCTTTGCCTTTTCTTTTTTTTTTTCTTCCCTAAGAATTCATCAGAATAACTGGAAAGAACCTAGACTTATTCTATCAAAGAAATGCATATTTCTTATTGCAAGATGAATAGCAAATCCATATAATTGTTATTATTCCTCATGCATTTTTTAAAATGTAAATGTAAACAATTATTGCTGTTTAACATACTTTTAAATGTGAATGTGAACTGTGTACATGTACTCCAAAAGTAATGGATGCTAGAATAAATAAAGAAACAATGTTAGTCACTGTTTATATGCAAAGGTCTCTACTGTCTTTTTTACCTAGACATAAATGATAATTACAGAATAAAGCAGCATAGAGATTTACATTTTATGCATGCCTCAGGTCACTTTTTAGCCTTGGAATCCTCATTCCTCCTCTTCTATCTTCTTATGAAACTCCCGGCTCTTTGCTCGGAGCTTGTTGACTTGCGACTCTGCAATGTCAGCCCGCTCCTCGGCTTCCTCCAGCTCATGCTGTATCTTGCGGAACTTGGAGAGATTGACATTGGACAGCTCCTCCTATGTAGGGAGAGGGAGTTGTGAAAACAGCAGGCAGTGTGTGGACATTTAATATCTGAAAACCAGGCAAATAATAATTTAAATGCCATAGCTGGGCAAGCAGGTAAGGCCTAAAACCAAGGTAAGAAGCTGCTCAGGGTGCTAAATGTGCCAGAAGAGAAAAGAACATCAGAGTGTCAAAAAGGCCATGCCCACACAACACAGAGCACGGTCTGAGTGGAATTCATGGCAGACTCCTGAAGAGGCAGACTAGCAGCTGCTTCTGACACCCAAGGTAGGGTAGGAAGGAAGAAATACAGGTGGGGACTGAGGCTTAGAGCAAAACAAATAGATCTAGGGAAGTATAGTTCCTCCCAAACACAGCAATTCTTGCTTTTATATTCCCCATTGTCACATAGCAGCAAATGCATCAGAAGAGTCAAGGTTTCAAAAACTTGGACAGAATTAAACACCAACACAGAATTCCATCTTCACCAGAAGGAAGTCTGGCCTTAATCAGAGTGGTACTTACAGCCTCCTCAGCTTGTCTCTTGTAGGACTTCACTTTCATTTGCAGCTTGTCCACTAGATCTTGGAGCCTGAGAATATTCTTCCGGTCTTCCTCGCACTACAGAGAATGGCAAGTAATAGAAACCCTTGTTTGCCTCTTTCTCTGAATTTCATAAATGTGAAACAGATTGAGTGACATTCCTTATGGAGCATTGCTGTCCAGTAAGACAGAGGTCAAAATCCTGTTAACTGTGTCGCTTACTGAAGTATAGAAAGCAAGCCCTCTGGAAGACAGTATACCACTATTTTGACTTCCTGGAAGAAGAGTGTGTAAACACAAAGAGCCTTCTGCCTTACCTGGTAGGTCAGCTCCTTCACCCTCCTCTCGTACTTGCGCACACCCTTCACGGCTTCAGCGCTGCGCT
>JANZLQ010000231.1:0-14161 GCA_026212715.1 Elanus axillaris | reverse complement strand
TAAACTGTATGCTCCACATATGCTATTACTCATAAGGATTGGCTACAGGATTTGATAACATCCTTAACATGTGCTAAACTGTATGCTCCACATATGCTATTACTCATAAGGATTGGCTATAGGATTTGATAACATCCTTAACATGTGCTAAACTGTATGCTCCACATATGCTATTACTCATAAGGATTGGCTACAGGATTTGATAACATCCTTAACATGTGCTAACCTTGCTCCTCACTTGCCGATTTATAGACTTGTTCTAATCATTGTTTGGGAAATAGCAAAACTAGTGAGGCTAGTTGATAGCAAATAATCTGGGATAGTTTTGGTAATCTATATGTTTAGATATTGAACCCTGCCATTACTACATTAGTATTGGCATTCTTAATGTTCATTTAAACGCATGTCTCCCAACTTCCCTTGGTATTGGTCACAATATTAACTATAGCATTACTGTTTTCTTAAGTGTGGAGGTTTCTTCAAAGGGTGAAGTTAATTAGAGGTCTGTTTGCCTGCTACACTTTAATTTTGTGTTTGTGGCACTGTATGGTTAACTAGATTGCGAAAACCACTGAAGTTTCAAGAAAATGTAGCTCCTGCAATAGCTTTGCTTCTGTAAGTAGTTTGGAGGGGGGAGGCAGCGTGGCAGGGTATCTCTTAAACTGGTTTTGCTATTTGAGGAAATGTGTGTGTAACCACATCCTTAATTAAGCTTTAACCTACAACAGCAATGTATTTTGAAGATACACCAATTTATTGTAAAAGGAAGTCTCTCTTTAATGTTTCTGTCCCAGGATTTTGAAAAATGTATGTAATACTAGTACAATAAATTAATTTCAGAGTATTTCATTGGGCTGTATCATGCTTGATTCTTTCAGCATTTATGTGAAAGAACATGAAAGTGAGACTGCCTGGGCTGAAGTGAAAAACACTGAATGACTTGGCGGGGTGGGGGATTTCAACGAGTTTTTGTTCTGGATGCACAGGGTAACAAAACATGACTAATACATTGCTGTACTGTTATGTTCTAAGTATATTTGGGTGACTTTGCCTGCGGCAAGTTGATAACTCATTAAAAAGGTCAGTGTTGCCTTGTTGAATTGCCAGAGTGGAGACTTACAGTGGTGGGGAGAAGCACCTTTGCATGAAGAGATTAAATGTTCTTGAAATTTTTAGAAAGGTTCTTTAATCTTAGTGGTTGTTTAATTGAAGTCATGATTAGTATAATTGTTCCTTGTAACTATTCTCTAATATTGACAAGAAACTGTCAGTATTTAAATTGAGTAGGGCAAATTCTTTTTCTTTTAACTTGTAGGTTTCTTAGGACTCTTGTGAAAACTTTATTCTTTTATACTAAGAAACACAAGGTGCCTTTGTACTTCAGTTGGTTAACCTTGCCGTTTGAGCAATCTTGCCTGGCTATGTACTTTATGTTTGTAAACATAAAGGAAGTAAATGGAATTCAGTAGCTTTGGCAATATGTGAATTTTCTGTCAAGGTTTGAGTACAAGAAAGGTTTATTGGAATCTATAGGTGGAATTTTATATTTCTAAGACCAGCACATACATTGCTTTCTTTGAAGGGAGCAGTATCTCAGTGTAAGTAATGTTCTGAACAAGAGATGGGAAAGATGTGGCCCTTTGTTTATGCTCATATGTGCTTAAGACATGACATAGGTGTCAGAGGTGACATAAAAGTGAACATGATACATGGTTTCTTTTGCATTCAGAGTTATTAATGTTTATATCAAAATGGTGACATACTGTACATACTCTTCATAATGTACTGATAAAAACTAGCTTTTCAGTCTATTTTTTCCTCAGGAACCTGCTGTTTACCTATGTTTCTGTGTACTGTGTTTCAGTGGGATTAAGGAACATAAACAAAAATGAGAATCAAAGTAATTGTTTGATCTGTCAACCTAAAATAAAGCATGGGGTTTGGAACATTCAGATTTCTAAAAATAAGCAGCTCTCTCAGATCAGGTTTGGTAATGGAAGATACTAGGAAGATACCTGACTCTTATGAATTAGCATTACTAAACTAGATTCATTTACAAATTCTTGTTGTTACAGGACTTGAAGGATTCAGCTGTTGTTAACAAGACAACTACTGAAACATGGTGGATTACTATGAAGTTCTGGGAGTGCAAAAGCATGCCTCAGCAGAAGATATTAAAAAAGCGTAAGTATCACTGGTGTATATATATATAAGGTATGTATTTTAAGGAACAAATATAATCATGTGGTTTCTGGATTATCACTTTGCTGTTAATACTAGGATGAGTAGTAGTCATCTGAGGTGATGACGCCTTTGCTTGCAGAGAAATACTCAGTGTTCTGAAGAAAAAGGATTTGCTCATTTTTATGAAATTGGGAAAAGAATCCTGAGTACTGCTAAAGTGAAAATGCCATCAGTCACTGTTTTTTGATCGCTGTTAAATACATTTCTGTTCAAGTGTGCCTCCAAACTTGATATGGTACAGGCAGTGACAGTCCTTTCTGTGGCTGAATTGCAGTAAGCAATCTTCCCCTTCATTTGCAGAGGTGCTTTTTCAAAGCTATTAATGAGTATTTGGTACACTGTTTTTTTGGATACTACATTTTCTGAACATGAGGTCTTGTTTCTGTGCCTAGATTTTAATGGACCAAACATCTGTTATTTAAAAAAAAACCCCACTGTTTAAATTAGGAGTGTTCAAAGGAATTAAATACAGTTCTTTGTTTAGATTTACTGTTTATGTACTGTTTTAAGATGGGTGTTTGTAACATTTTCAAAAGATACCATTTACTTTTCAACAAACATTTGGGAGAAAACATTTCTGTAGTATGCATTTCTAGTATATCAAAAGTGTTTGATAATAAATTGCAGTTTCAAGTGACCTGGAAATACTGTATTTCTGTCTTCTCCTAGGCGCCTGAGCTTTATTAGTCAAATTTCACTAGTATGTGGAAGTTTGATTTATGGTTTTTTCCTCCCTTGTTATTTTGCAAATTCCTGCACATACTGCCTTGTCAACTGAAATGTTTGAACTGTGATTTTGTATGACTCTGTAAAACACTCCGAATCAACCTAAGTGCAAGCTCAGCTTTCCCCCTCTAAATAGTTATGAACACTTTGCCTAAAATATTTCATTTGAGGCTAGGAATTGTGTGCAGGTGGAGCAGTCAAAACATCACTGATGTTAGGATGCTGCCACAGTTCAGTATCAGGGTACTCTTGGAACTTTACTGGTTTTGTCTGTACTAGACAAGAACTCTTGATGCTTCCCATTGTTAGTTGTACTATTGAATAATTGTGGAGCTGTAAGGGGAAGCCCATAGCAGAAATGTTGTGGAATGTTTTGCTTAAACCTGCCAGGTGTTGATCAACAGAAATGCACAGGAATAATCCCAAAATAACTGAAGAACCCCAAATCCACTTTTTTCTTTTTTTAAACCAAATTTGAGTAGGTGGTTCTTTGGGTACCTGCAGAATCTCTTGGTACTGGTCTAAACACAAGATACAAAGCATTGGGGAATTTCAAGTGCTTTAATCCCTGATGATTTGTTTGAAACATTTTATCTGTACAGCATATTTCTTCATTTCATAGTAAAATATCCTTTGTTTTCATTCCATTTAGGTACCGTAAATTGGCATTAAAATGGCACCCTGATAAAAATCCAGACAATAAAGAAGAGGCAGAACGGCAATTTAAACAAGTAGCTGAGGCCTATGAAGTTTTGTCAGATGGTAGGTATTTTAAAAGGGCTCTTGAACTACAGGTCTCTAGTCTGGATATCAGACTGAAAATGCTGATGTATGATGCTTTAAAGGTATATTGTTATTTTGGTTTACTATCCAACTCAAGTAATTCTTTTTCAAAAGAAAGGAGAGAAAAAGAAGCTTGCAGATAAGCCAAAATAAGCAGAAATTTTGAAACAAAAAATTCAGGGTCTCTCTAGATGAGTAACCAAAGCAGTTTGCTTCTAGAAATTGAAATCCTGTGTTTGCCAGACCCTCTTGAGAAATTTCTGAAGAGAGATCTGTGGATACCAAGATTCTTTTTATCTTAGGAGGTAAAGCCAATGTTATTGTCTGTATAGGGGAATTGCTCTATTTATCCAATAAAAATCAGGCTAGACAAACTCTGAAGTATCTACTGCTGTGCCTACTGCTTCTAGTTCTTGTAATAGTAAACTAGTCCTGACAAAGCCCAAGCATACTGTAAACCTTGCTGAAAATTTCGATTGTGTTTGGGTGAATTCTGTAAATTTAGTCAACTGTGATACTGAGGAGTGTGTTTATTTCAAATTGTTCCAAAACAGTTGCTTAGCCTGACCTATGTGCTGCAGGAATTCAGCTTACAGTTCACCTATATCTTTTTGCTTGAAAAGTATCATTAACTTTTGTTAGTGCTCAGGCAAAACAGTCTGCATCATAACAAAGTGATTTAAGCTACTTTGATTATTTTCTTCTGTAACTGACTGCAGCTGTCTATGCTATTTCTGAAGTGTCCTTGACCAATGAGCATGGGAAAGCTATATTTAAAGCACTAGCAGCATCTAGATTACCTTTCAGAATTTGGCCTGGTTTATCAAGCTGCAGTCTTGTACACCCTGTTTCTTTGGTTTTGATACTTAATTGACATGGGAGAAACAGAACTTTATTTATGGGCAGTTCATTGTATACTTGTATTCTAGAGTAATTTAACCTTAAGCAAATTTTTTGAGCAAGCTAAAAGTAGGATACTGGTCTGGTTGTTATACAGATCTTTGAATTCTTCAGAAACAGTATACTGCAAGAATTTTAGAACATCTTCTAAAAATGCTGTCTGTTTTTGGATCTAGACCAAATCCTAAGTTACTGGTGTCTTAAAAATCATTTGTGCAGCAGGGATATCTGAATCCTGAGCCCTGTGGTTGAGAGGCAATCAACTGTTCAGCAGACTTAATGAAATTTTCTGACACCATTACAGGCTTAAATGAAGACAGATTTTTGGCAGAAGAATAGTTTTGTAAGGGGGTTACATAAGGAAAGAATACTGAAATTGGGTGATCATAGAACACGCTTCCCTTGTGGTTTCAAGAACGTTATATTTTTCAAGATGAACTTCAGGCTTTGTGAGCCCTCAGATCTTCCTTGCTGTTTCCTGCTCATTCTGACAGTTTGTCTGCCTTACTGCTTTGGTCTTTTTACATTGGTGGGTAGGTTAACCTCCTTTCTTTAAATATTGCTTTCTAAAAATGCAATACGGGTAACGTACCAAGTGTTGCTGGGGGTGTGTATGTAAACCTATTGCAAGTTTCCATTATTTGGAGATGATGACCAGTATATAAAATTTAAATTCCTGTTAGAAGTATTTTAATTTTCAGCAGCTGTTTGAGGTAACTGCATGTTCTTTTCAGTGATGCTATTTAAATTTCATAAACATCTTTCACTGAAGAGATTCCAGTGTGACTAACATGTTAATATTAAAAGCCTAAATTCAGATGCTCTGACTAGTTTTTAGCTGGTGCTTCCACACCAATGCAAGCAAAATAAGCTGACTGTCTGCCTCCTTAAGCTCTTCAGGTTCCCTTCCAGTATCTGCAGCGCAGTCTTATCTTATGTAGTAATACAGAGTTAATTTTTCTCCCCCTTCTCATGGATACTGAAAGGCTGGTCTGCAATTAAATCAAGAAAGAGCCATTTCATGCCTTCTAAAATAGTAGAGAGCAAGCAGTTTTAAGTCAAATCCTTTCATGCCATTTTTTAAATATCACTTCATTCCCCTATATTAAACCAGAAGTTATAATTGATTTGAGGGGTTTTGCAGTCACTCATACAAAAACTGTCCTTCGGTTCTCATAACTGTCACAATGGGTTTGGTCTTGTGCAGTAAAAGGAAAAGAGGCAATGGTCAAGGTTTGCAGCAAGGGCAATTCCAGTTGGATAGAAGGAAGGGAATGCTTACAATGAGAATGCTTGAGCCCTGGGTCTGTTTCCAGAGAGACTGTGTCATCTTTTCTTGGAGATTGATGAGATCAGGGCTTTCTGCAGGCAAATTTTGACCGACTTTGAGATTAGACTTGTTTGGAGGAAAAGGTAGAATTCCAGAGGTCTTTTACAACTTAAAGCTTTCCATGGTACCTGTGTAAAGATGAAGATTGGAGTATTCTTTCTAAAGGCAAACTTCTTTGTGAATTCTGTCCTTATACCAGATTTTTTTCTGACACAACAGGACCGGAGCTTTTACAACTAAATGGTAGTCTTCTTTCTGAACCTAAACAGCTTTGGCAGTCCTCATTAAAAACGTTCACCAGTTACATGCCAGAACTTTCTTAAATAAACTAGCTTTGAGAAGATGTTTAGCTGAGATTACCAGTTAAGTCTTTTTTGTTTTTTTTCCAAATTCTATATGCCTATTTACTGACATGATGTACAACTTCTCCTTGTAGCTAAAAAACGTGACATCTATGACAGATACGGAAAAGAAGGCTTAATAAACGGAGGCGGAGGTATGTTGACAACTAGCAGTTCTTTGCTTTCTCTATTCTGGTGGAAAGACAATTTTCTACAGCTTGCTCTTTAAGACAGGAATCTGGAAATGCTTATACTAAGGCCTAAAATGTAATCTTCTGAAAATTTGAATTACAGTTGTTCTTACAATTCTTCTAGCTTTTGTAAAAGGTATTACCGATATCTGGAAACAGAGAAAGGAGAACTAATTGTAAAAAGTATTGTGTGTACTTAACTTGAGTGACACCTGAAAGGGAAGGAGAAATTTTAGAAAATGTGTTTATATTTTTAAATTATTCAAATACCATATAGGCCTGAACTTTCTTGTTAGTAATAATGTGTGAGGGTAATTCAAATTTAACTTCTTTTTGCAGGTGGAAATCTTCACGGTAATCCATTTGAATTTGGATTTACATTCCGTAACCCAGAAGATGTCTTTAGGGAGTTTTTTGGTGGAAGGGACCCCTTTTCATTTGACTTCTTTGGTAAGTAATCCACTGGTGTTAGTTATGTCTATATAAAGCATGGCTAAAACTTCACTCTTACAAAACAAACATAGCTAATGTGCCTTTATTAGAAATAGCTCTGAAAGCTGGAGGTAAACAGTTGGTATTTTGTATTATATTTAAAATGTTTGTTTCCTACCTGTTTCTTCTTGGTTGATTTGATAGTACAAAACAGATATGGCTTGCCAGTTCTTGTTTTGTTGGAAGGCCTGGTTTAAAAAAAAAAACAAAAAACATAAAATCATGGATACTATGTCTATTCATTGGGGAGCTAACATTCAACAGAAAAAGTATACACTGGAATTTGTTCTTGAGAATTTGACCAGGCGAACTTAGTCTACTGAATTTGATCTCTTTTAATCTGTAAATATTTAATGTAGCTTTGAGAGCTTCTGAACCGGACAGGTTAACTGTAACTGTTAACAGCACAGCTCTCGGTGTGAACTTGTATCATGGCAGGAATGATTTTCTTGTATCAAAATAAGAACAGCTGCATGCATAATCTAGCCACTCTCCCAAATTCATGTCACGTGTTTGCTTGGGGGTTAGAGTGCCTGAAGGTTCAGATAACTTCAATAGTTCTTGAAGTCTGGATGCTCATTTAGTTAAAGGAAGCAATATGTGATAAAGTTGACAAAGTAATCTTTTTACCATAGTGCTGATGGTCTATTGGCTTGTGATGTTGCTTGCTCCGGTATATTGAAGGTCTTTTCAGAGGGGCTGGAGTTCTTAGTCTCTCTGTGTATGTTCTACTGCATAAAATGCTGACCTATAAAGCGGAACAGATCCCGTTTTCAGTATTTAGTTAAAGTAAAAAGCCCCATATTGAAAACTGCAAGAAGAGTACTTGAAAAACAAAGCTTTCTTCCTGTTCAGTGCCTCAGTATTGATGAATCTCTATAATAATGTATGTAGGTGGTTTAATGTTTTTAAAGGTAATTTTTTATCTTTGTTGGCAGCATTAAGGAGCTAATTCAGCTGAGATTTTAATTATATCTTTCTCTAGTTTGCTATTCAGGGATCATAAGTTGTTGGATGAATCTAATGAAGGATTAGAAAAGGTGTTGAAGGGTTAGAAGTTGAATTCAGTAGAATGTTAGTTGATGAATTAGATGAGTAGCTAGAGGAAGAATCTGGTAGGGGATAAGCAGCAGAACTTGAGCATTTAGATCCAGTGGGAAATCAGCAGAAGTACTAAAGGGCAGATTGGAGGAAGCATCTAGCAAAACACTCATGAGTGAAATGGGGACTGTACTGAGAAGATGCATCTTTTTCACTGCTCATAGTAGAAGAATCTTAAGGAATACTAGATGAGGATTTCAGTTTACATGAGTGATCTCAGCGCTGGTTAGGCCACATCTGGAGTAGTGTCCAGTTCTGGGTTCTCCAGTATAAGAAACAGAGCTACTGGATAGAGTTCAGTGAAGGGCCATTAAGACAACTGAGGGACTGTAGCTCCTCTCACGTGAGGAAAAAGCTGAGAGAATTGCTGGAATTGTTCAGTGTAGAGAAGGCTCAAGGTGAGGCTCTCATCAATGTACATGTGAAGGAAACGTGTAAAGAAGGTGGAGCTAGGCTGTTGTAGGGGGTGCCCAGTGACAGGACAAGAAGCAATGGGCACAAATGGAAACACAGGAGGTTCTGCCTGAACTTAAAGTAACACTTTTCTTCTGTGAGAGTGACTGGAGCAGGTTGCCCAGAGAGGTTGTAAAATCTCCATGTTTGGAGATACTTAGAAGCTGTCTGGACATAACCCTGGGCAACCCGCTCTAGGTGGCCTGCTTGAGCAGGGGTTGGACCAGAGGTCCCTGCCAACCTCAACCATTCTGTGATTGACGGGTAGAAAACCTAGAAAAATCCGAGCAAGGTGTTTAGTAGGAAGCTAGTGAGGAGGACCTGGGAGAGACCATGTAGCTCTCTTGTTTATTTTTTAATCTAAGATACTTTAAATAAAATAGTTGGTTCTCAATCGGATATCTTTATAGTAAATTGTATAGGTAAGGCATGTTCTAGCTACTGGGAGGCTGACAAAGGCTGTTTAATTTTTATTGTATTTACTTCATCAGCACTAGCAAAAAGTTTAACTTGCTGTCTCTAAAAATGTCAGTGTTCATGACTAACCTTAAAGCTGTGAGTGAAGTTCTGCATGTTAAATAGTCATGGGCTTAAAAAGAACCCAAGGATTTACCTTATTGTGCATAGAGCTATCTAGCTTATCAAATGGAGGTACCACTACTGCCAAAGTTTTCCTGGGGTATTGCAGCTCCTTTAGACCCTCCTGAAGAGGAGCAATGTTAACATCTTACCCTGTGGAAACAATGGACATGTCACCAGTGCAGAGGTATGTTGTTACCGAGGCATGCTTCCAAAACCATTCTCCTCCTGCTTAACGCCCAAATTTATTTATTTATTCAAAAGTGGGTTATCTACTTCATGTATTGATAACTGTCATTGTCAGTTTTAAGATACAAGTGATGCAGCACAGGCTCTGCTTCTTGCAGAGTAAGGTTCTGGCACTGTCAGCAGTGTTGTGTATATACTCCAGTTGATGAAAACTAATTGTTTCAAAGCTGCCTCCACTTTATGTGGATAACTGCAGCATCATTGACCACAGTCCTAAAAGTGGTGTTGAGCTTTGGATTCAGAGTTAAAAAAAGCTCATGTAATTCTTCTCATCAGAAGGCTTTAAAATGAGCACCTCTTATTTTTTCAAAATTTTTTTGACTTTAAGATGCTTAAGACATTCCCTAATGTGGACAAGTATAACTCAAAAACAATTTTTCCACAGCTTTCTGTAAAAAGCGTTTGCAACGATCTGTGCGTTTACATGAATGTTTAAGGTAGTACAACATGAAAATACAGGTGCTTTCAGCTGAGTGTAGTGCATTTAATAATGCCAAAAGCAAGCAGTAGAATTGTGTGTATAATGTTAATATTTGTATTGGTAAACTAGAGCTCTTGTAGATTCTGCTGTGTTGGAACACTGGTGGGACAGCTTCTGCCCTGAATAATAATGGAATTTATCTTCTAAAAATGAGTTTTCAACTTGTTGAAGAATTTTCTGTGGAACTAGTGACTTTTAAAGGAGCTCCTCAAGTTATAATTGGTTTTATAAGGAACTGAAAAAGGACTGAGGTCATGCTTTCTAAAAATGTACATTGGTGGAATCAAAGGTGAAATTGAGTAAATACTTTGAAATGTTTGCACCTTTTATATAGTTTGAAGTGGCATGTAGTGAAGCCCACAATGCAGGTGGGACTCTATATCCTGATTGCCACTTGGTATGTAAAGAACAGCATTCAGATGCATAATCCCTGTAAATTTATGGATGTGAAGAATTTCTAAAATTGTGCTATGAATTGAGTCTGTTAAACTCCACAGAGCTATGTTGCACTGCTATTGCAGTTACAGAAAGTTTTCTTTATAAACAGACGCATCTTTATTCAGAGGAGAATGTATGAAGACTTCTGTGATTTTTTTTTTAACTGTCAAGTCCCTTCAGACTTTCCAAATGAAAATTCATAATACTGCTGAAGACCACTTTGAACACTTCCAAATGGAGTGAGAAAAGTTTGTTATGTGCTGTGTGTTGCCCTGGAATTAACTCATCCAGTCACAATTTCTATTCACTGATTTTCAGGCAAATTCTTTGTAAAAATAAGAGTGCATGAAGGCTACTATTTAAAACTTGATCTGATAATATGACAGACAGTTAACTCTCTTAACTTTTGAGACCTGTAGTCTTGCTTTCTGTGACACTTGGTTACAGGAGAATCTGCATTTTCCTAGTGAGCTCTTCCAGTGATAGTTTTCAGACTCTTTGACATATAGATGGCTGGTAATTCTTCTAAGAGGAAGAAAAGAAAATGAAAGAAAAGGTGATGCTTCCTATGCAGTACTACTCTTTGTATAGCAAAGTACTGCCTTGGAATATCAACATGTGGTTAACTGGTATTCAGCACTGTACCATATACTACTTCTATTATTCTTTGACTGTCCTTTGACATTAGAACTGACTGTTTACTCTTAATATAGGGATTAATTTCTCATTTCAGTAAGTTTGTTTTAGACTTAAATTACATCCTATTCAATTTATGGTGCTTGCATTGATTTGGTTTATTTGTGTTCCATGTAGTGTTTTGTTTGTATTGTAAACTTTTCAAGGACGTTCTTCTGCTGCATTTTAACAGTTCATAGTGAGGGAGGGATCCCAAGGTTACCACTGGTAATGGAGGTGTATTGATTAATTTAAAGACTGCTGCTTCAAGCATTGTGAGGAACAGAAAGTGATATATTGTATCGGCAAAAATGCTTGGCTGTTGAAGAATTGACTTAGTTTTGGTTTAGAGGCTTTTCAGATTCTCACTTCAAGAACAGCTTATATGTTGGAAGGGATTATCAGTGAGGAATCATACTGAAAGATGGAGTGGATATCATAAGAGCATAACATTACCCAACAGGCAGTTCAGTAGTTCAAACAACTCCTTAAGTAGTTAAGTCATCTTTTATATACAGTTCAGCTTTGCTTGCACATCTTGTGACATTTGGCATGGTTTGGGTTATCTGAGATGCCTGAGTAATTTGTGCATGGTCTAGAAAATACAACTGGGGACCTACAGCAGACCAGTACCTCCAGCAGCAGTATGTAGAAGTTTGACAGGATGTTTCAGTGCATTCCAGACAGCTTTAGATGCCTGTATGTCTAGTTAAATGAATCCTGCAAGGAACCATGCTTTTCTCTGTGGTAGAATGTGTTAGTAATATGACATGATAAATTGCTCCAGATGGATGCCCTGTCTAGACTTTGATGTCAGAGAGAAGCCTGTTTGTGGAGTCTCTTCCAACATAGATTATAATCTTGACGGTTTTGCTATAGTTTCTAAACACTTCAGTATTCTCAGTGTATGTTCTGAGATGGTATTATTTATAAATATCTTAATAGATTTTCTTAGTCTGTGAAGTAGAATTCACAATGTATTTCAATCTAAATTTAATACCAGATGATGCATATAAAACATACATTCTGTAGAGTTTTCCCTTGAGAATTCTGGTTACCTGGTTTATGTGGTGTTTAAAAAATCTATACTCTTGGAAACCTAAGGGAAAACTAAACTTAACACCTTTATAGGGCTAGCTATATGTATATATTTGTCACAGAGAACATTAGCTAGCTAGTTATATGGTATGTTGTTTGGTTCCATCAAACAAGAGAATTACTGCAGATTGACTGCTGTAATACCCATTACATAAAATGAAGTATGAGCATTCTGGAAGAATATACTGAGTTACTTTAAACATCCAGGCTAAACAGTCTTCACCTGACAAGAAAGAGGAAAATCTTACATGCAGTAATCATTGCAAACTCTATTTTACGTGATCTGTGTTTTAGGATGTTGTTTAGGAATGGGATAGCTTCAACCTTTTTGTCTCAAGGACAGAAAGTTGTCTTGCTGGGGGAAAAGCTTTGCATAAGAGTCAGATAATGGTTTTAATCCACATGTAATAAATTTGATAATTATGACATTTAGGTGTTCTAATGCAGGATGTATTTGTTAGTCAAATGAGTTCTTAAAACTGAAAAAGGAGATGACTTTCAATTAAAGCCATCTTCCACAACATTGTCCTCTTTGTAATTAATCTTTTGTTGACATAAATTTGCAGCTTCTGATGCGATTTATGAAGTGCTCAGATTTGCATGTGCATTCATTGCTTTGGTATGAATGTGTGCAGTTATATTTCATAGGCACCAGTCTTTGATCATAATTATGCACTGGATGGTTCAAATCTCACTACTATGAATTTTTCAGAAATAACTTGATAGGTTTGAAGAAGGTTTTTGAAACACAGGAATTGTCTCACCCAGACAGCATTACCAACAGGAATAAGTAATGCTGTAGTTCAATGGGTGGCTAATATATAGCTTCTGATGCTGAAAGGGAGGAGGCCTTGCTCCAGATTCTCATGTCTGTCTTAAAACTTTAATATTTGACTAATATCCCACTAGATAATTGAGAAGCTGTCTGATAGCATGCTGGCCAAAGATGGAAGTTTGTCTTGGGCATCCCAAGCCAGTTCAGGTTGTTAGTCCCCAAGAAAAGGGTTTTGTTTGGTTTTTTCGCATGGCTAGCTGGTTAAATTGGTCAGAGGATGAATACTGAAAATAGTAGAAGAGCAGGTCATACAATGGTAGTGGAGATTCCTTCATTTTTAAGGTATGCCTGAACATTTGGGCATTAATTGGGAAAATATGCTGATTAGAGCTGCACTTAGTGTACTCTAGCATCTTTGTAATTACAGTATAGATGCATTCAAAGGTAATGTTGTAAGTCTCCTTTTTCTAGAAAATTACTAATTCTGGGATCTCTGCTATATACCATTAGGAAGACTTTAAAATGCTTCTGCTGGTAAACTGTCTTAAAAAGTGGGGCAAACATGTTTGACACCTTATTTGTGGAAGGGAGCAATTATAAAAGACCATGCTGAAACACTCCAGGCAGGTGAATCAACAGTGCTTGCAACAGCATGGTAGTGTGTCTTCTGAGTAAGTGGCATCAACAGTATGCTTATTTTGTAGATAATGAAGAAAATATTTCCATGTAAAAGTGCTTACAGGTTTCTGTGGCCTGCCCAGTTATGATAATGTATTTTTTTGCACCTGGGTACACTCCAGAGCTGTAGAATGAAGTGTGTATTTACTGCAAATCTACATCTTTAAAACTTTTTTCAAGTAGAAAACAGGAAAGACCTACTCCAAGAATTCTATTTTATTCTATGTATCATATATCTGTAGCCCTTTGCATAAAAACATTATTCAGACCCATATTTCAGACTCTTTCCTGGCATGATCTATAAAGTCACTTACAGTATGCTTATGAAATAAGGCAATTATGGCAGACAGGGAGCCTGTACTGCCTTTGCTTACCAAAACACCACAGACTATAATACTCAAAAGTCGTTGAGTTTGACTGCATCTTTAGGGGGTGCCCACCAAAGCTGCTCTATCACTCTGCCCCCTCAGCTGGACAGAGGAGGGAAAATCTTGACCCATGAGACTTTTGTTATATAAGGACAGGGAGTGATCACTCGCCAATTACTGTTGCAGGCAAAACAGACTCGACTTGAGGAAAATTAACTTATTGCCAATCAAACCAGAGTAGGGTAATGAGAAATAAAAC